>CM072813.1:21337558-21850058 GCA_036937905.1 Salvia rosmarinus
TCCACTTTTGATCTCTAAACAAAGTGAGATGCACCGTGAGTAAACGCCCACACGCGTGGCTTGCTTACCTTTATTTATCATATGTTTGTTAGATGAGATTTCTAAATAAAACATTTTAAATCCATTGAGAAGTGGGAGTTTCATGTGAAAGCGCCCATCGCGTGGCTTGCATGTGCGATTTTCATAAGTTCTCTAGAGATAGATATAAAATGAGATAACAAAAGAATTTGAATTGAAGCGGTATGGTCCGAGTGAGTATGTCGATTCTAAGAATTCATTTTCACGTTAAAATTGTGGTCATTGCTTAGACATCACCTCAAGTACAACTTCCATGAAATCCTTCTTGCGATAGTGATGTGGTCAGAAAGGTCCAATCGTTAATTTCATTTGTCGTAAGGATAAGTTGACATGGATTGAAATTAAGCGACTAAAAGGTATATTTTAGTGCAGTGGGGGTTCATGTGTAGCGCCCACACGCGTGGCTTGCATGTGGGATTCCTTGGGCGATTGGAGGTTTCAATTAATATTGTTTTATCAAAGGTTACTATATTATTGTTACAATTATATGCGATCGTATGCTTATGTGTTTACATTATCGTTTGGATATGTCTCTTACACCGATTATCAATATGCTCGCACAAAACCGTTATCCGATCAAATTTTATCGAGTGGAAGCGAAACATGGAATATGTTCTTATCATTGAAGAACACATGTTTGTTCTCACTACTCCTAAACCCGATGCCCCTTCGACGATCGACTAATGCAGCGAGAGTCGGCGGACTTTGGAATAAGTCAAACAATATGGCTAAATGCTATATGATAACTACTATGCCCAAAGGCTTGCGGTGCGACATCGATCGATGGTGACGCGACGATATTTGGTCAAGTCTCGAGAGTAAGTTTGGGCGGTCGGATCGGACGATCCGCCCACACAATGAGAGAAATCTTGGCGTGTAAGATGGAAGAAGGAAGTTGGGTCCATGAACATGTCTCCACATAACTCATCTCATGGATAGTCTTGATCGGTTGGGAGGAGGTATTGACGGCGTGCCAAGGTCGATATCATCCTCAATACTGCGCCCGTGTCTTTTGAGAACTTTCGGCGTGAATGCGATCATGAGCAAGGCGAGTATACACTTAGTCGGTTGCTCAATGATCTCGTGGTGCGGAAGGAGTTATGGGCAAAGGAGCACATGCTCTTGCTAGCACATCTAAGGGCCCAAATTTTCCGTTGCAAAATGGAAAAGAAAAGGGCACCAAAGGTGGTAGAGGCGAGGAAATAGTGGGAGTAATGGGAGCAAGAACATGGTCGCCACGGAGGCAGAAGAAGCGAAGGAGAAGGCAAGTGCTTCAGTGCGGTAAGACCGAGCATTGGAAGGCTAAGTTCCCTATGCTCGAGGCTCAAGTCTGTGTTTTCTTTAGTGTGAAACATGTTTAGCAACTTGTTCTACCCATTCTTGGGTAGTAGACACGAGTGATTGATCATGTTTGTTACACCTTGCGGGGTTCTGCGGACAAGGGCGAGTAATGGCGAGATAACAATCTCCATGGGCAGCAGCGAAAGTCGAGGCCGTTGCAATCGGAGATGTTACTTTATGTTTGAGAGAGCAGTTTGAGTTTTAAAAGGCGTTTTATATGTGCGGATTTTGGTGGAACCTTGTTTCGTTTGAAACTATTTACTCATGGATATTCATTATTTTTGATAGTGGTGTTTCTATCATAAGAAATGACGAAGTTATCGTGTTGGCACTTTATATAATTCGCTTTATACTATTTACAAAACATAATACTTATAACTATGTTGCATCTTCTTCAAACCCTAGAAGAGAAAGTTTTCTTAGCAAGTAGACACCACATTTCTCGACATCTTAGATTAGGTCACATCAATCTAAATAGGATCCAAAGGCGGCTAAGAATGGGCGTCGGGTAATCTCACGATTACTCCATTCCCGATCGTGAATCTGTATAGAAGGTAAGATGTCGACCGGACCCTTCAAAGCGAAGGGTTATAGAGCCAAAGAAATGTTAGAGTTAGTCCATTCGACTGTGTGGACCGATGTCCACACAAGCTCGTGGAGGGTGCAGTATTTTGTCACTTTCATTGACGATTACTCGAGTGCGGATACGTATACCGCTTCACCGCAAGTCCGAATGCTTTGAGAAATTCAAAGAGTTTAAGGCGGAAGTGGAGCGACGGCTGGTAAGAGTATCAAGTCACTGCGGTCTGATCGCGGTGGCGAATACCTCAGTAACGAGTTCATGGACTATCTAGTGAAGTATGAGATTACCTCCCAGCGCACTTCACCGGGCACACCACAGCAAAATGGTGTGTCAGAGCGAAGAAATAGGACTCTTTTGGAAATGGTTAGATCAATGATGAGTTATGCAACATTGCCTATTTCGTTCTGGGGGTATGCCTTAGAAACGGCGGCATACTTGCTAAATCTAGTACCATCCAAGTCAGTCGAAAAGACCCATTTCGAGTTGTGGTTTGGTAAGCCCGCTTTAAACCACATAAGGATATGGGCGATCCAACACACGTCTTGAACAAGAAGGGCGACAAGTTGGAGGCTAGATCCGACATGGTGTTTATTGGATATCCTAGAGGAGCGAAATGTGATTTATTCTATAGTCCTAAGGATCGGAAGGTCATTATTAGCACTAATGCCCGATTCTTAGAAGAGGATTATATGAAGAATCATAAATCCAAAGTTGAAATCATTCTTGAGAATTAGAAGATGATCGTGATACGCCACCGATTAGGCAAAGGTGCGAGATATCGAGTCTAGTGGGAGGATCGACACGAGATACTTCAAGAAATTGAAGTGGGTCGAGTTCCTTGGAGATCTTGACCGTCTGAGTGATACCTACCCGGCAAGTTGTGCAAGATAGAGAACCACAAATTCTTGCACTCACCGTTGCCATTGTGCTGTAGAACCTCGTAGTAGTGGGAGGTTGTTCGTCAACCCGAGCGATTTATGTTCGTGGGAGAATCTTGATTTAGTCGTGAAGCGAGCAGCAATAATCGACCCATGAACATACAAGGAGGCGATCTGAGACATTGATACAAGATCATGGCACACCGCTATGGACTTAGAAATGGAGTCCATAACGGCTATGGATGTATATGAAAGACACCTCTACCGGATGGCGAGGAAGCCATAGGTAGTAAGTGGATATCTGAGAAGAGAGATTCCGATGGAGAGGTTTCGACTTTTAAAGCCGGGCTTGTGGCGAAAGGGTACACTCAGTTGAGGGCATCGATTTCGATGAGACCTTTTCGCTGTAGCAATGCTCAAGTCCATCGAATTCTTCCGCCATAGCGATCCACTGAACCTAGAGGTTTGGCAAATGGATGTTAAAACCGCTTTTCTAAGCGGTTACCTTGAGGAAGGTAGAGACATCTATATGCAGACAACAGAAGGTTATGTGGTAAAGGGTGAAGAGCATCTAGTATGGAAGCTTAAGAAGTCCATTTATGGACTTAGCGAACCCCGATCATGGAACTTACGCTTTGACGAGGTGATAAAGTTCTATGGATTTACCCATTGCCTAGCGAGAGTTGTGTGTATCGGTTAGATGTCAGCGGTGATGTGGTATTTCTTGCACTTTATGTAGATGACATTCTTCTAGTTGGCAACAACGTGAAGTCATTATCGACGTAAAGAGTTGGCTATCCGATCGGTTCAAATGAAAACTTAGGAGATCGTGTACATTCTTGGGATCGAGGTTCACCGAGATCGTGATAAGAAAATGTTGAGCTTATCTCGGGCGTCTTACATTGATCCGTGATTACTCGTTTTAGTATGCAGACCGCCAAGAAAGGATTGCTACCTTCGGACATGGCGTTCCTTTATCTAAAGGGCAATCACTTATGATGCGAAGGAGATAGAGGAAATGAGACAAGTTCATGCGCACGCGTAGGAAGTCTCATGTACGCAATGCTATGCACGAGGCCCGATATCTTCTAGGCGGTAGGCATAGTAGCTAGATATCGATCTAACCACGACAAGCTCATTGGACTGCAGTAAAACATATACTCAAGTACCTAAAAAAGACTTGAGATTATAGGCTAATTTACTATGCAGATAGTCTAATGCCTTTAGGTTATACAGACTCGGATTTCCAAGCTAACCATGATGAGAAAAAGTCTACCTCAGGCTATGTGTTTACCTTGGGAGGTGGAGCCGTATCCTGACAGAGTGCAAAGCAGCGATGCATTTCGGACTCTACCATGGAAGCCGAATATGTAGCCGCCGGAGGCTGCTAAGGAGGTGTGATGGTTCAAGAACTACCTCATGGATCTAGATGTGGTACTGGTTTGCCCAAGAGTATCATGGTTTCTTGTGATAACTCGGTGCAATGGCAAACTCGAAGGAACCACCGATCCACAAGGCAACCAAACACATAGAGAGAAAGTACCATGTCATACGAGAAAATGTTAGGCGAGGGGCGTCTTGATTGCAAAGATTGATCTGACGGATAACCTAACGGATCCATTCACTAAAGCTCGCCGCTATAAGTCTACGTTGGGCACGTTAGAGGACTTGAATTGCGCTAAATGGCACCCGCTAAAACTGCCGCAATAAGTCTACGTCGGGACGTTAGAGGACTTGAATTGCGCTAGATGACACCCACTTAGAAATGAAACTTTTGTATAAGTGGGAGAAGCAAAGTGATGGTTTTGTTTGTAATAGCTAGTAGAGACACATTGTATACTAAAAGTTTGCTTTAGTATAAGTAGGAGATTGTTGGATTTGTATCTTGAAAGCGTTTTGGTTGAGCTTGTATCTGATGTTTCTCGTTACCACTATTACAATCTCCTATCCGAAATGAATATTTGATTGCATATATCGTGTCCCTTATCTCATATATAAGTTAGATCATACAAAGGTGTAGAAGATCACGTAAGTGCGTATGATTGGTCGCTTTAATGAGATATAAAAAGTTTCTGGTGAGACAACTTGAGGACGAGTTGTCGGTATGAAATTATGTATAGATAAAGTGACTTGACTTGGTTGCTTGTCTCATCTTTGATGCGTCTCGACGTATTGAAGGATCACGATGAGATGAGTTCTTCTATCCGTCGTGAAGAACCAAGATCTCGGTGACTTACGATGATCTAAACCTCGATAAGGTATTAGATGAGTATGAGTTCTTGACCATCACTTTGACTTGTTATAGGTGAGGGTTATATGTTCTAACCCAATATTCTCCGCATCTTGGGTGGTGGCGGTCTTGTATGTCATGCTAGTTATCGTATCGAGTCACCGTATCCGTTTAGGATGATGGCGTCCCTTAAGGAGCTCAAAGGTTTATTGTACTAAACCCCGCAGTTGAGTTAGCTCAAGTACAATAATAAGGTTGAGTGGTACTACTTAGGAATTAAAGATATTAATTATTTTAAGCGATCGAATCTATAAATAATTAATGGATGTTCGATATCTTAAATACGGGATTCATAATGTCTAAGTGCAAGCCCGACTCATCTTGGTAATAAAGGGGTAAGTCGGCATTTATTCTCTAGTGGCATGAATAAATGTTTATAAATTAATTTATGTTCTTGGTGAACATAAGATAATTAATTTATTTGAGACATCTTTATTCCTGCGATTTGATCACAATTTACCCATCCAGCCCGTAGCTAAGTATGGAAATCGGTAGCTCTCTCTACAAGGTAATGATTTGATTCTCTTTATCCTAAAAGGATATTATTATATTTATGGGATATGCATAGATCCTTTCCATATAGGATTATGGTAATTTCCATATGGGATTATGGTAATTTCCATATAGGATTATGGTAATACATTATAAATATGAGGTAAGAGATTAAATCTAGGTCGATGATAATAATCATCATCATAATTTTCGAGACTCCCATTGTTCTTGGGAGAGAATTTTCGAAAAAGTGTAGAGAGGATAGAGGGTGATTTTACGTAGCATTCTCCATAGATCGTCCTCACTCGGCGTTGGAGATTGGGCAACCGGATCGATCAGGAAGATCAAAGCACGAGTCTTGATCCGTTCATCCCGAAGCATTCAAAGGTAAATCTGAGAAAACCCCAACGTGTTTCAATTAATTATATAGACGCATGCTAGGAATATAATCAATGTATGGTGGATTAAACATCCAATATAGATCATCGGGAGATGGCTAAACATAGTTTATCCCTACAGCATGTAAATAAACATAAACATGTATGTTAGCTATGAAACACAAACATGCATATATAAAAATACAAACATGCATATAAGAAAACATAAACATGCATGTTAGCCACAAAGCACAAATATGCAGACAAAACACTTTTATGCATATAATAAAATGTAATAATGCATATATTAGAACATAAACATGCATATTGGCCAACAAGCGCTGCAGAGTGCGCAAGCGTGCACTAATGCGACGGGCGAGTGCAAGCGCGAGCGAGCGCTGTGTGCGCGCTTTCAATATACATGTATGTTTGTATTCAACTACATATATTTTGTGTTCATTTATCTCAATAATTGTGTTCAATTATATGCATAATTTATTTTCTGTATTTAACAAATCAAACCAGTGAAATTAAGCTTAATAAATTTTAAAAAATCTCCACCATATGATCTATGAGATGGGTGGACGAGATTGAATACTACGTACTACCTCATACTCGGATACTATATGATCTCTCCCATATATATAGGAATTAGATCAAATATAAACCAATTTTAAAGTATAAAATATGAATTATTTTCAGTTATTGATTCGCAAAATCTACGATAATTTCATCACCTTACTTGATGAATTCAAACACATGAGTTCGAATATCATGAGGATAAATTTTATTTTGAAATTCAAACACTTTTCATGATGAATTCAAACGATTTCATGAATTCGTTGTTTATATGTTAAAGAAGATTTTTACAATAATCACTCCATATATAATAATAATAATAATAATAATAATAATAATAATAATAATAAATAATAATAATAATAACATCGACGCTATCACCGTACCACATTACCGCTAAACCATCATTATGGACTCCAAAAGTTAGTTTAGGTTATCCGTTTATTGGGAAGCATCCGAGCGCAGAATTGGTGGAAACAACGTGGGCCCTACACCCACAATGTGCGGCCCAATCACGAGGGCATTTATCCATCATTTTCTCTTATTTGCACAGCAGCCCCTTCAACTTTCAATAAATGCCAACTATTTCGATTTTTTTTATTTTCTATTTTTGTTCATCTCCTTTCCGTCTTGTGTTTACTATAAAAGAAAAACTTGGTCATTATATGTAGTTTTTGTTTTTAATATTTATTGTAAAACGTTGAATTATCTTTTCTTGCCTTAAATGATGCGTTGTGTGATACTGTGATCATCTTCTCAAATTAAATTAGTTTGTTACTATATTTTGTTTTAAAATGGGAAGTTCTTCTTCCAAGAATCCTCATATTTCAGTCACATAAAAATATGAAGGGATAAATCACAGTTTGTAACTATATCTATCTAATAGAAATATCGTTTCTAGAAAAGAAAAGTAGTAAATTTCCAACTACTAAAATCACTTTTTATAATATATACATAAGTAATATATCATTACATTATTCAGCTATTACTCTTTTTTGTGATTAGCTACATTGTATTATTTTCTTATTTAGGTGATTAAAATATGTTAAATGACATGTGTTGAATACCAAATTTATGGGAAGGACATTACGCGCATACCTTTAGATTGAGTCCAATGCTTTAAGTGTGCTTTAACTTTCTTCTTCATTTTTTTTTTCTCCAAATCGTCTACAAGCATAGTGGTAGAGTGGTTAATCTTTCGGTAGAAAGTGCCGGGTTGAAAATCATGCGTCACGCAACCTTTAAAATTTCGTATTAAATTGTGAAAAAAAAAGCGGGAGTGGAACATGTCGACTTTTTCATGAAAACAACATGAAAGTGGGCCAAAAATTGAAAATATATTGTATCACGTCAATGCTCATATATTGAACATTACACTCGGGGCATGATCAACATAAATGAGACTTGTCCCATGGAGCAGCCGATGGTTAAGGTGGGTGGTAGAGATTCTGAGTTGAACCCCACCAAACGCCTATGGATTTGGCGCATCACACCTGGTTTCAAGTGTGGTTTACATGTCTGTGTGATTTGCGCGTATTATTGCACGTAAATGTGGGGTTTACCAGTCGCACCTAAAGTAGCAGTTGCGGGTTCCCATGATATAAATAAAAAATTAAAAATGAGACTTGAGATAAAAATTGATTGAGAAAAATGTATTTATAATTAAAATTAAGTTTATATTTTATATTTCTTCAATGACAAAACTAATTAAAATATATTATGATCTAAAATGGGGGCCATTTTGTGCAGGTGCACTCGACGCGGTGGGGTTGGGGATATCGTCGGTTCTATAACTTGAAAATAGATCACAAGGTATATTAGAGAAGAAACTTAAATTCATCTGTTGAATATTAAGGTATATATAATATTTGAAATAGTGAGATTCTAATCTAGAACGATTTTGCCTCCTTATCATGGGGATATATGGAAACAATATTTTCTTTAATTACCGTTATTATTAACTTATGGACCAATCTTTGTCCGTGTAGTTATTTTATGGTATGATCTTTGAAAATTTATAAAAATGGCATGATCTTTACTCCGTTATTGACAGACTAATTTGAGGTCAATTTTTAGGCACGATTGCGGCCTCACTGGTGATCCGATAATGATGGATTGTTTGGAAAGCCATTTGAGTGTAGAATACATTAGGCTTCGGTTTCGTGGAGTTTGGTGACATATTTAGGCATAATTTAGGCGATGAACAAACATTGCTATAGATTACGCAATAAACTTGCAAGGCCGATCCGACCAACTCCGGCGACGATTTGACGACCAAGACCACTCAAATTGACGGTTCGATGTGAGGTTTCTAATAGTATTTTCTGATTTAAGATTTTATCAACAAATTGACGGTCAATTAAGAGTTCTTTGAATATAGGGTTTGCTGTCAATTAAGATATATTTTATGATTTAAAAAAATCACAAAATGACGCCGTTCTTGCAGAGTTGGTGTTATGTGGCAAAATTAGCCATCTATGTAAGAATCCGTGGGCCCCAGTCACACTTCTATTAATGCCGTCAAATTAGCTAGCCATAAATGTATTAATGGAGTAAAGATTGCGTTGTTTTTGAAATATTTCAAAGGTCGAGCCATAAAGTAACTGGACAGGCAAAAATTGGATTATAAATGAATAATAACTCTTTTTGTGTACTCCAGATTAAGGATTTTGATTTAGCTCAATTGTATTATATTATACCATAGTAATGGTCGTAGAATAGAAATGTCACACTAAAAACTAAAACAACGTCTAGTCCATAATTTAATATTTTTATTAATGAACCATGTTACAGTTGGTAGCTAATAAATAATAGATGTGGGATCTCTTAGATCTGCCATAATATGCATTAATTGATATGTGGCATGATGTTTGGCAAATAAATGTATGATGATTGCAATTTTCATTTCTCAAAAGTGTCTAAGTGAGCACTTAACGCATCAAAAGGTGTAGCTAAATCGACCTAGCTCGACTTATTTAAATCGAGTCGAATTCGAATTCAATTTACCAAAGACATTCAATGTTTTCATTTATTCAATTATATTCATGAGTCTCACAAAATAACTTTGGATAAATTTATTTCAATGCAAGATTCAAATAACTATACCAATTCGCGGCCTTAAACGCATTTCACATCTTTGATAAATTTTCCTTCTAAATATTACTCCCTCCGTTACTTGATGAGGAATTGCTCTCATGTACATCCGTCTGCATCGTCTTGTCTGTATACATAAAACAATATAATTAAACAACCGTGGTTTATGTTAATCAATGACGATTTATAGCATCCGTACTGTATGGACGAATATAAATGAGTTTTTATGTTTTATAAGTTTCCTATTTTGATTTTCTTCTTGTTTCCTAACAAGTGTTCCATTTCAAAATTCGAGAGTAAAATTATAATAGTATTCTTATTTTACCCTTATTTAAT
Organism: Salvia rosmarinus; assembly: GCA_036937905.1. Taxonomy (NCBI): domain Eukaryota; kingdom Viridiplantae; phylum Streptophyta; class Magnoliopsida; order Lamiales; family Lamiaceae; genus Salvia; species Salvia rosmarinus. The sequence continues at coordinate 21,347,606 of CM072813.1, forward strand.
ACTTTTCAATTTGATAGTTGTATATATACATTTATCATGATAATTAATAAGATTACAAAGATATATATATATATATATATATATATATATATATATAGCCTTTTTATGCGGCGTTGTAATAAGAACCTTGATTTTCAAAGGCTTTTAGACTTTGTTTGGCTCTTCTTAATTGCGGAATATAAATATAATTTTTATGTTTCATCAATATTTGGATTATTTAATTGTTCTTCAATATAATTTATAAGAACCTTTGTTCTTGTTATTTTATAACGTAGGCTTTTAAAATAACATTGTTGTTTAACAATTACATAATCATATTGAGCATAAAAGATATTACCAATGCAAAAGGATTACAAGAGATATTCATAAAATTTAAAACTTACATAATATTTCTTGAACAACTTCAACACTGGCAACTTGAATACAAAGATTTAGAGAGAGAGAGAGAAGAAGAGGCGAGCAAACTCAAGCGTGCTCTTCTATCCTCTACACAAACCTATTTATAGAGGAAAATAAACACACGCTACACAAACATCTACGGAAGTGGAAACACACAACACTAATTTTACAAAGTGACACTCCACTCCACTTATTTTCAAGACACTATTTTACAAAGTGGACACTCCACAAATTGAAGCACACGGCACACAAATGGGAGTATTTTCCCAAAAGTCAAAAAGGTAAATCATTGGGTCACAAATCACATGGTGGGAGGACGTCATTGCATTCGTCATCAAATTCATCCGTCATTGCATTCGTCAGATTGATTACTTTGGGGATGGTTCTCCTTGTAGAAAGCAATACGAATGCATCAAATGGATCTTGAGCTTCTTGGAAATCATCATTATCTTCCATCAAAGTATCTTCAATAATTTTGGTCTCTGATGAAGATGGTTCCGTCGAACTTGAGCATTTTGCTTGAGAATTCTCAGATCCAAAAACTTCTTTTAATAAAAGATTGACTGATTCTTTATCCATTCTGTGCAATAAATCTTTTAATAAAGACTCGTGTGATGGAGTTTGTGCATTAAGATTTTTATAATCTCGGACTAGCGATTTTTCTTAAAATTCCTCTTCTATCAAAGGTTTTACCTTCGTCAAAGAAATTCTCTTTAGGCCACCATTTTAGGAGAATTCTCTAACAAGAATTGTAGGAGTGAATTTTATCTCATTTTTGAGCGTGCTTGTTCTTGCAGGCTATAATCCCATCGAAGAATCCATGGAATTGTATAATGATTAGCAAATTGTAGAAGCTGGGAAGACTTTCAAGATGGTTATTAACCTTATGAAATTTTATCCATATATCTTTAACTTTTAGAAATATCATAGGCATTACCCCCACGAAAAGAAGAAAGTCAAAACCAATTTGGTATTATTTGAAATGGGTTATCGAGATTAAACTTAACCCACCACGAATGTTTTCGTGAACTATTTTCATATAGGAAAATATTATCCCATGATTTGATATAATCAAAATAATTATAATAGTTGGGATTAGCTTGATAATTATCAAGTTGCCTTGTTTGATGAAGGCATTCCCAGTTTGAAGGTAGCAAAATTCGCTTAATAACAAGTTTTGAAAAGCAAATTCTTTATTTGCGCGATCCATATGTTCAATTTCAATGGATCCAGGTTCTATTAGAATTGCTTCAGTAATCACGAGTCTTTTTCCAAAGACTTGTGGAAGATCTTTATTAAGATGGTATAAGCGATTTGATTTGGAGAAAGACCTTTTAGGTCATCTTCAATTGGACAACAATTTAAATATCCGGATATAATATATGGATATTTAATTTCATCTTTGATCCTTTTGAAGAAAGATTGCATCTTGATAGTATTGAATATCATATGCATCTTCATCGTTTTCAAATTCTTTAATAAAATCAATTTGGTGAGTAATTCTTCAATTTCTTTTTAAAGAATTCGGTCCTTTAGGTTTTGGATTTTTGACTAAATTAGTCATGGGTTTTTACCCAATGCTTGTTTTCTCACGATTTGATTCCAAGATTTGTCCCTGCAAGAATTCTCGTGTTAGAAAATCTGGTAAACAATTATTTTTTCCCGAAATATGTTCAATATCAAAATCAAAACATGCTAATATAGCTTGCCATCTAGCAAAATTTGTTTGAAACAATATTTTTAACATCTTTTGTTAATATATCTTTTTTGATTTACAATCAACTCTTATTAAAATTTTTATTTAAAATATCACTTTCAAATTTAGTAACACATTTTACTATTGAAAGTAATTCTTTTTTTATTGTAGAATAATTCATTTGAGCATTATTCCAAATACCATAAGTATATCTAACAAGTTCTTCTTTAGAATTTTCTGAATTCTTTTGTTTAAGAATTCCTCCATATCCGATTTCGGATGCATATGTTTCAACTATTTTGAATGCTTGAGATTAGCTATTGATAAACAAGGAAGTTCTTTAACTCTTTGTTTTATTCTTTTCTGACTTATGTATGATCATTAGTCCAAGGTAAAAGATTCTTTTTAACCTTTGAAATAATAATTCTGATCTTTGCTAAATCTTGGTAGAAATCTCCAATATAATTAAGACTTCAAGAAATCTTTGTAATTGATTTAAATCAGTAATTTTATCACGGGAATTTGTCCCAAATAAAAGTACTCTTTCAATAGGAATAATAATTTTATTTTCAATATAATGTCCTAAAATTTTATTTTGTTTGAAATATTTTTACCTTTTAGGATTTATAGCTAAACCACTCTTTTTGTAGTTTGTATAAAAATATTAAGATGTTTAAAATGTTCTTGATGGTTTTAGAAAATATTAAAACATCATCAATATATCTGATAATAAAATCCATATGAGGATTATAAATTTCATTCATAATATTTTGAAATTCCATTGGAGCATTTTTAAACCAAATGGCATAACATTCCATTCAAAATGTCCAAAGGGGACGGTAAAAGCGGTTTTATATCTATCTTCTTCTTTTAGAAGAATTTGATAGAATCGATTTTAAATCTAAAGAGGAAAATATATTTCTGTAAACATTCTATTTAATAAATCTCTTTTATTTGGTAATGGATGTTTTATCCATTTAAGAGCCTTATTAAGAGGTTTATAATTTATAACTAGTCTAGGAGCTCCTCTTTCTATTTGGAGGCATTTTCAACATAAAATGCAGACAACTCAAAGACTATTACTAGGTCTTATTAAACCCTTTTAAGAAGAATATCAATTTCTTCTTTGCGAATTTTAATAATCTTTCTCCCATAGCTGGCCTTGCCTTAGTATTAACTTTTCTTTCATCGAAATTATCAATATATGGGAGACACTTCATGTCTTTTCTATTCCAAAAGGCGTTTGGAACTTCAAAGACAAATTTCGTATTTATTTTTGAAGGATTTCTTTTATTTTATTTTGAATTTTTTCGAGACTAATTTTTCTTTGATTGTTTTAAAATTAATTTCTTCTTTTAATGAGTTAATAAAATTATTTTTATTTTTAACAACTTCTTGTAAAACATTTATAGATTTTGTTAAAGGAATATAGGAAAATGGGAAAAACAGATTTTTTCCTTTAACTTTAGTAAATAATCCCTTTTCATTAATTTTATTAATAGGGAATAACATTTGGAAAAAAGGAGTACCAAGTATTACTGGTGTAGAAATATTTTTTATTAAAATAAAAGTAGTATTGAGACAAACTCCTGAATTACAGATAGCAACATCAGATAATTTGTAATTAACAATTAAATGTTGCTTATTAGCGAGTTGTTATAAACCGAATAGTTTTAGAATAGTATTTTGAATGTATAATTCCTTCACTAATACAATTAATATCTGCTCCTGTATCTAAGAGAGCATTAATGGTAATAGTAAACTCTTTATTTATAATAAGAGTTACTTTAGAATACCATTTTTGAGAAAGAATTTGATCAATTTTATTGATCCAAATTAGATTCTTAAAATTAATTTGATTTATTTCTTGATCTTTTCAAGAAGAGTAATTTTTCACTTTCTTCATCTTCATCGGATGAAGTGGAGTCATTCTCCAATTAGTATTTAATAAATCAATTCTTTCATTAAGAAATTTTATTTGATTTTATCGATTAATTTCTCCTTTTAATTCGTAAATCGTAGGCTCTCTTTCTTTTTATTAGCCTTTTCTAATATTTTGATATAGGAATATAATTCCTTTGTTCATTAACCTTATTAGTAAGTCTAGTTTCGACTTTTCAGATTTAGAATTTGAAGCGATAGAAAGATAATATTCTATAGCTTTTCTTTTTATATAGGATCTTTATTTGGTCTATTTGATCAAGAATAAAATTTTCTTCTTTAGTGATAACATTAATATTTAATCCCATAAATTTTATGAGACAAACATCACAATCACAATCGAATCACAATTTTGTAATTCGATTGTTCGGATTCATCTTCCAAATTTCGAAGATTCATTCTCATTTTAAGGATAGTAATGGAGATATCTTCTTGTCTTCTTCTTCATTAAGAAGAATATTGCATAAAGATTCTTTTAAATCTCATCGATATTAAGATTATTGATTTTCTTTTTACATAACATTTATTAGCTTTATGTCCTATTTTTCCACATTTCCAACCAAATAGGTTTAGTTTCTTGGTTTTAGAAGATGATTTTTAACTCTTTTGGAGCACTTCTTTTAATTGCTTTCTTTTGTTTAGAATAATTTTACGAATAAAAATTTTTCTTTTTCTAAATTTATGTTTTTCTTAATCCTATTAGGATCTTGTTCGATTGAAGACCTATTTGTTCACAAAATTTCCAATTATATTTTTATTTTCATTCTTTTGAAAATCTATTTGTCTTTTAATTTGATTTCATTACACGAATAATTCATTCGTGATTATTTACGATGAAATATCACCATAAGAAAGATTTTCCCAAATAATATTATTGTTAACAAATTTTGTTTTTAACCTATTTAAAACTCTTTTCGAAAATAATGTTGGTAAACCAAAGAATAAATTTTTCTTTCAAAAGTTCATATTACAATCATTTCTAGTAAGAACTTTGGACATAAAACGTCTTTATACCATCTAAAATCAGATAGTTTTGACATCTTAAATTCATTAATTGTTTATGAGTTTTATCTAATTGAAGCTCATTAGCTCCTACAAAATTTGTAAGTATTGTATAAATAAGAGTATTAACCGTGATCGACTCTTCTCTTTGGTGATAGGGTCAAATACACTTGAATTTAAAATTTTGCTTTTAACTTCTTTTGAAATATAAAATCCCACCATCCTTGTAGTTGGCGGTAAACCCGTAATAATAGCTTGAGCAATTTGCCTATCATTATTACCTTTTAATTTTGCTTGAAGCATATATAAGCATTTGTTTTACAATAGTTTTATCGATATTCAAATTTTCCGTCTATGTTCCATTCGTGATAGATTCACCTTGAATTGAGCATAGTCTCCTTTCTTCAATTTGAAGATCTATAGGAGTGAATTTTTGTAATAAGGTTTTACTATAGAGACATGACAAGTTTATTAACTTGTAAATCGTCATCTGAAGAAGTTTCTTGATTTAACTTTTATATATGAAACATTTTATAGGAACATTCTTCTTCCTTTTCTTTTCCTTTAATATTAATTTTTGTAATCATTTATTAGACCTTCTAAGAACTCATTATCCTTTTTGAGTTTAATAAAAAATTTCCTTTTAAGATTAGGAGGTGGTTTAATCATAATAGTATTGGAACACTTTTCTTGATTTAGAAATTTTGGAGAAAGAATTTCTTCAATTACATTGGTTTGATTTCCAATAGTATGAAGAGCGAGATTTGTAAAATTATTTTGTTGTATAATATGATCAAAATCTCCTTTTCAGTTTTCGATTTTATAGGAGTTGCAAAATTTCTTTTTCTCCTTTTGTATTTGTATAGTAGAAAAGGGGTTGAATCTCTGTAGATTCTTTTCTGTTTCATGTATTAATATTTTATATTTATTTTCTATAACATTTAAAAGTTTTCATCGAGAAATCGGAAATTCTTTATTTCTTGAAGGAAAATAAAGGTTTTGTAACGAGATGAAAAATCAAGTTTAGAATTATTTTTAGACTCCACTCTTCGTATCTTTTAGAATATAAAGATTTTGTTTAGAAGAAAGGAATAAAGAAACCATTTTAGTTTCTCATAATTTTTGTTTTATTAAGACTTTTTGAATTTTTTAGGGGAAAGAGTTATTACTAAGGCGAAAACATTATGTCCTAATAACCCATATCCGAAAATGTGGGTGATCTGGATTTCTTTTAGAACTTCTACTTTCGTGAATTTCTACTTTATATTCGGTTGAGATACTTGTTCGGGTTTTAAAATTCGAAATACCGATTTTTCATAATCGGTCAAAGGAATAGAAGAAGTTGAACTTCTTGCCTCTTCGTCTATTTTAAAGCGAATTTTCCTTTGTGATGAGAATTTTATCTCAATCTCCATCAACATATTGTATTATACTTTCGAGTTGTCTATTCTCTTCTTTTATTGGTGGAGCTACACTTTCTAATTTCGGGTTTCGGAAGTGTAACTTGATTCCATTTTATTGTTTTAGGAATTGCAATATTACTTTTAGTAATATCTGTTAGAAAGAGGGTAGTTTCTCCTCTATTTGTATAAATCTCTTTAGATCTAAAATTAAATCTAGAAATTGTAGCATTCATAACTTTATAACAAATTCTATAAATTAGAACAAGATTTTATGTTCCTTCTTTCATATTAAACCCTTCATTTTTATTTTTAATGTAAGGGCATCCAAAATATTTGGATCATTTAATGATAATGGAAAATTGGGAAAACAGCAATTTGAAGTAAATTGGTCCTTCACAAAGTGAAGACTCAATTATCCCTATTAGGGAATCTTCTAACCTTAAATGCCTTTGGTCTCGACCATAATTAAAGCACCGACATTTAATCCTTCTCTCGTTAATGGTTTTAATCCAATTTGGACCATCCGAGATGTAAAATTTATATTTCGTTTATGAATTTCTATTAGACTTTTGATAAAGATTGAAAGAATCATATCCTACTTTTAGAGGAATTGATTGTTTAATTGTTTTTATAACATAGTCGCTTTTAAAATCAAAGTTTCCATGTTTATAAATTTTGATTTAGATACATACGTAATTTCCAATCTTGAAGATGTTTTTGAAATTTTCCATAAGAATAATTTCTTTATTCTTATCGAGCTTGTATCGATTGCTTTCTTCATTGAGAAAGTCCTAATTATCTTATCCATTAAAATCTATAGAAGATCTTGTCAAGGATTTATTCTTACCTTACCCTTCGTGCTTCTGAGCTTCTGGATACCGACTGAGGCGACCGCCGTGTATAACTTCTTGATTTTAATTTTAAAGATAAATTAGCACATATAACAGCTCGAAAAGAATTACCAGTCAAATTGATTTTATTAAAGAATTTGAAAGCGATGAAGATGCATATGATATTCAATACTATCGAGATGCAATCTTTCTTCAAAAGGATCAAAGATGAAATTAAATATCCATATATTATATCCGGATATTTAAATTGTTGTCAATTGAAGATGACCTAAAGGTCTTTCTCGGTCCAAATAAACATAGTCATCTTAATAAAGATCTTCCACAAGTCTTTGGAAAAAGACTCGTGATTACTTTGAAGCAATTCTAATAGAAAGCTGGATCCGTTGAAATTCAACATATGGATCGCGCAAATAAAGAATTTGCTTTTTCAAAACTTGTTATTAAGCGAATTTTGCTACCTTCAAACCTGGGAATGCCTTCTCGTCAAACAAGGCAACTTGATAATTATCAAGCTAATCCCAACTATTATAATTATTTTGATTATATCAAATCATGGGATAATATTTTCCTATATGAAAATAGTTCACGAAAACATTCGTGGTGGGTTAAGTTTAATCTCGATAACCCATTTCAAATAATACCAAATTGGTTTTGACTTTCTTCTTTTCGTGGGGTAATGCCTATGATATTTCCTCGAAAAGTTAAAGATATATGGATAAAATTTCATAAGGTTAATAACCATCTTGAAAGTCTTCCCCAGATTCTACAATTTGCTAATCATTATACAATTCCATGGATTCTTCGATGGGATTATAGCTGCAAGAACAAGCACGTTCAAAAATGAGATAAAATTCACTCCTACAATTCTTGTTAGGAGAATTCTCCTAAAATGGTGGCCTAAAGAGAATTTCTTTGTGAAGGTAAAACCTTTGATAGAAGAGGAATTTTGGCGGTAAAATCGCTAGTCCGAGATTATAAAAATCTTAATGCACAAACTCCATCACATGAGTCTTTATTAAAGATTTATTGCGAGAATGGATAAAGAATCATCGATCTTTTATTAAAAAGTTTTGGATCGAGAATTCTCAAGCAAAATGCTCAAGTTCGACGGAACCATCTTCATCGAGACCAAAATTATGAAGATACTTTGATGGAAGATAATGATGATTTCCAAGCTCAAGATCCGTTTGATGCATTAGTACTTGCTCTACAAGGAGAACCATCCCAAAGTAATCAATCGACGAATGCAATGACGGATGAATTTGATGACGAATGCAATGACGTCCTCCCACCATGTGATTTGTGACCCAATGATTTACCTTTTGACTTTTGGGAAAATACTCCCATTTGTGTGCCGTGTGCTTCAATTTGTGGAGTGTCCACTTTGTAAAATAGTGTCTTGAAAATAAGTGGAGTGGAGTGTCCACTTTGTAAAATTAGTGTTGTGTGTTTCCACTTCCGTAGATGTTTGTGTAGCGTGTGTTTATTTTCCTCTATAAATAGGTTTGTGTAGAGGATAGAAGACACGCTTGAGTTTCTCGCCCTTCTTCTCTCTCTCTCTCTAAATCTTTGTATTCAATTTGCTTTTGTGTTGAAGTTGTTCGAAGAAATATTATGTAAGTTTTAAATTTTATGAATATCTCTTGTAATCCTTTTGCGTTGGTAATATCTTTTATGCTCAATATGATTATGTAATTGTTAAACAACAATGTTATTTTAAAAGCTACGTTATAAAATAACAAGAACAAAGGTTCTTATAAATTATATTGAAGAACAATTAAATAATCCAAATATTGATGAAACATCAAAAAATTATATTTATATTCCGCAATTAAGAAGAGCCAAACAAAGTCTAAAAGCCTTTGAAAATCAAGGTTCTTATTACAATGACTGCATAAAAATTTGCATCAAATGGTATCGAGCCAAGTTATATGTGCTAATTTATCTTTAAAATTAAAATCTGAAGAAGTTATACACGGGCAGTCGCCTCAAGTCAGGTATCTGTAAAGCCTGTAAAGCCTGAAGGGTAAGGTAAGAATAAATTCTTGACAATATTTTCTATAGATTTTAATGGATAAGATAATTAGGACTTTCTCGATGAAGAAAGCAACGATCAAGCTCGATAAGAATAAAGAAATTATTCTTATGGAAAATTTCGAAAAACATCTTCAAGATTGAAATTACCGATGTATCTAAATAAAAATTTATAAACATGGAAACTTTGATTTTAAAAGCGACTATGTTATAAAACAATTGAACAATCAATTCTCTAAAAGGAGGATATGATTCTTTCAATCTTTTATCAAAAGTCTAATAGAAATTCATAAACGTAAATATAAATTTTTACATCCGGGATGGTCCAAATTGGATTAAAACCATTAACGAGAGAAGGATTAAATGTCGGTGCCTTAATTATGGTCGAGACCAAAGGCATTTAAGGCTAGAAGATTCCTAATAGGGATAATTGAGTCTTCACTTTGTGAAGGACCAATTCTTCTGCTTTTCCCAATTTTCCATTATCATTAAATGATCCAAATATTTTGATGCCCTTACATTAAAAATAAAAAAAGGGTTTAATATGAAAGAAGGAATATATATATATATATATATATATATATATATATATATATTCTCTTGATATGTGTAATTTGACGATTAATGATAATTAAAAATAACAGAGGGTGTATTTCATTTCCTAAAATAATCAATAATTACTAAAGCCAAATATTACTAAATAAAACCAAGTTCACTAAATAGAAATATTGACGCAATACAACACGAAGCTCTCTCAGGAATCACTCCATTGTCCACAAAATAAAACCAGGTACACTAAATTGAAATATTGTCTACAAAATTTGTTATTAATTGTGTGGTTTATAAATTATTTTATAATAGCTGGTCGATATCTAATTTTACTCAAGCACACCTAAGTCAATTGTAAGTTTATATTCATCATTAAATAAACAGACTAATTTTTCAATGCAGCTTCACAAGCGATAGAATCATATATTAATTGTCATCCACACAAATATAATTGAGTCTTGGAGTGAAGGAAAGAATGAAATTCCCCCCTTCTAACATTTGTAGTTCATATATTTCAAAATTCATGTTTCAACTAGGGTTTGAATTTGATATCTTATTAATACTCAAGTAATGTACATCATTAATATTTACTATCCTTTTTGGTGAACTTGGACATCCTTGGACATGATTCTTATCGAGACACGCAAAGATTCGTCGATTATATTTATTTGGTTTGTAATAAATAATAAGTACTTCATCCGTTGTTTTTTAAGTGTTTCATTGATAATTTTTTCTTATTTTTTTAATTAAGTGTCCTAATTCGTAATTCAAGAGTAAAAATACGATTAGTTTATTATTTTACCCTTATTTAATATTATTGAAATTTGATAATTAGTTGTGCTCTTCTGCCTTTGACAAACCACAGGGGCCGAAGTCGAAGAGCCAATGAGCTACCGAATCGGTATCTGTAGCCCCTATGACGTCGTGAGACAATTCGGTTCCTATCTACCGTTGGTGTTAAAGGGAGAACTGCGAGGAGCCAACCCAACCCTATTTCGTTTCGTTCCCGTTCTTCACTTAACGAAGAGAACTCCCGTATGAGGTAATTAATAATGTTACAAAAATAAATATTTTTTTCATTTGATTTGTGAGATTTAACGATATGAAACACTTCCAAAAGAATGAAAAGAGTATTCGGTTTGCCCACGGATGATTTTCCAATAGTTATGTTGCAACCACTTCGGTTGTAATTGGATAACCAATCCAAAATTTCATTATTTCAACGGAAAGAAAAAACCCAATTGGATTTTATACCAGTTAGATTTTTAACGGTCATAGGATTCTTTAGCAAAAAAATACTTCTGCTCATGTCAACGAGGGCTGTTAAGGCACATTTTATATTTTGTAATTTAGTTTTATAAATAATATCAACAGGTTTAAGCTTGTTGGATTTGTTTTTTGGTTTTAAAATATACATTGATCAATTACAAAGGGAGGATCATTTACTATAGTACGGCCCATGTTTTATTTAATTATTTAGCCCATCTCAAAAGGCCCAATTATGTTGGATTCTTTCTATAATATATATTTCAATTTGTTAGGCCTGTTGGCTGTTGCAGTGGGCTTATTTTGCGGCACTTGTAATAATATAATGGAAAGTCATGATATTGCATGTTCTGAACTATTTATTCCCTTGATTGTAATAAAATTCTTTTGTAAATGCAATTACGTGATATATTATCATTTCTCTGGATATATACACATCAAATTTTGTGAATTGCATATTTTCCGATGTGCAATAATTTATATTTGGTCAATTTGGAACGATTTGAGTATTTATGCCCAATGACGATATATCATATGTTACAATTCCTCATACATGCACAACTAAGGAATAGGCTAATATTTGTTAAATTTGGGTTTTAGAATCATGGGTTATTTAACATCATTGCAATTCTTTTATCAAACGTCTTGTATATATGGAATCACAGCTATTTAACTACTATCTTATTAGAATTTTTTTCTTTAGATGTTGGTATTGTTGAATCTAATCATGGGATAGCATAAATTATTTATTCACGCTGTGATATATATACTTGATCAAGTAGTAAGTTTGATAAGCGTAGGACATAACTTTCAACCGTAAACTCCAATTTTTGCCACCGGCCACAAAACCTTTTCAGAAACGTCTCGTCTCGTCTAGACAAACAAAATGCACTACTTTGCCAAGTAGGTGGAAGCCCAAATTTTATTTTTTCAAGCATGTTTCGGTCCCTTTTAGTATTTTTGATATATTTTTCTTCTTTGTCGTCCCATGTAGGGATGTCAATGGGTGAGTTTTAGCCGGACCAGAATCAATAAATAAGTAATGGTTCTGGTTCTGGAACCGACTCATTAGACACTGGATCCGGACCGGACCTAGACCATCAACTATGGGTCTTAAGCGGTCCGGATCTGAACGAGTCTGGAACCAGAATCGGATCAGAACCGAACAAGAACTAGAATCGAACTGTTGCTTTATAATTTATTGTGTTATGAGTGATTTTGAATCGATATGGATAAAACTAGCTCATTGACAAGCCTATTTAAACTTAGACTTGTCAATAAACGAGTTTTACTCGGACCAGAACCAATAAATAAGTATCGGTTCTCGTTTTGGACCGGACCATCAAACTATGGATCTAAACGGTCCGGGTCTAAAGTGGGTCTGGAATCGGAAACGAAACCAGAACCATTGCTTTAAAATTTAATGGGTTTTGAACGGTTCCAGATCGATCCGAGTAAAACCCACCCATTAACTTCTCTAGTCCCATGCCTTGCCATGTCAAAGAATTTTTTTCGCGATAATGAAGATTAACATAGAGCACATAAAATGGACCTCATCATTAGTTAGGCAATTAAAATCCCACACCAGCTATAAATAAAAGGACCAATACCCTATTTTAACTTGGCCCCATGGTCATCTTCACAATATCTCAGAGTCAATCTCTACAAAATAACAATTTATTACTCACTTTGTCTTAATTATATAGGTTGATTAAAAATTTACAATGATTAAGAAAATCATATAAGTAACTTTCTAATATACTCATATAACTATTAATTAATGCATGAATTAATAATAGAATTAAATAGGGGTATATTAATAAATGAGTTAAAAAAATATTGCCATTTATAAAAATAAATCTATATATTTTGGACATTCAAAAAAGAAAACAAATCTATATAATTAAGACGGAGTGAATACGATATATGTTCAATTTATAACAAATTAATTTTACGTCGGACAAGTTTCCGGTACCTGAAAAATGACCCTAATCAAGGTAGGGTGTCATTTTATTTTTATTTAAAATTAAGTGTAATCTTTACCATTCACCATAACATTGTAAAATAATTATCTTATCAACTTCGTGAGCACATATTTCTTTCACTATCCAACTAGATAGTCATCCATATCGACACATGGTTTTCGATTCATAAAAATGGGTATATATAATTAATGCATGAGAATGTTTTCCTTTTTCTAATGTGGACCACCTCTAAAATAAACAAATGGCATTCGTTATGTGATTTTGGTCCACCAACTATATGTAATCATACAAAATACAAATTATATGTGTAGTTACCGAAATCCAAAAATCGACGATAGTTGATGATGGCGTTGCACATAGATTGTTAATTAAATGCGTGTCGGTCGTTATCGTATCGATATGATAACGATCTGACGATAAGCGCCAAACACCACGTACCTAACCGTTAAGGATCCGTCCAACACCTAACACGAATATGACACGATTTTTTCGTATTGTGCGATACCTATTACCTAAAAGATAAATTTAAATCAAAATTAAAAATAAATAAATAAAAAAATAAAAATATAAAATATAATTAAATTAATATTAAATATATAAAATATTGTTGAATTATCTGAACACGAATGCAACACCAAAATTATCGGGTTACACGAACACGATACGGATCCGATCTGAACACGATATGAAATTATTGTGTCCTTATCTTGTCAACACGATAAGAACACGAACACGATAAGTCAACACTAACCCGTTAATTTAAATGCGATTCGTATCATATTCTCGTATCGTGTCGAAAATTATCACCCACATGACGACATCTAATTGGTTGATTCCAAGTGGTGAGTGGGGATGCGATCGCCCATCACTATTCATTAAAATAATAATTTTCTTCAGCGATGAATAGTGAGGGGATGTGCATTTACCCCTCACCATGGAATTGTGCGTATACTTTGAAAAATATCCATAGCAGTAATAACATGTTACATGGTCCCAGTCCCATTTGTCTGCATGCATTCACACGCCGCTGCTGCAAATTTGCCTTTCAATTCCAAAATATATATGGATATATATGCCCCCTCTCCTTCCTCTTCCCTAGCTTTCATAAATTCTCTCTCTCTCTCTCTCTCTCTCTCTCTCTCTCTCTCTCTCATACACACACACACACACACATATATATATATATATATATAAGGGTTAATATGCAAATTATTTTTATTATGAGAATCAAAAAGTGATGAATCCGTTGTGAAAATTTATGAATCTATTGAGAAAATTATTGAATCAAAAAATAAAATTTTCTTCTCTCATAAGATTTGAACTCGGGCGATAATTTTGGAATTTTTGGATTTAATAACTTTTCCATTGGATCATTAACTTTCATAACAAATACATTTGATTCATAGAGAATTCTTATTATTCTTATTTATAGGATAAAAACGGCTATTATTTGAATATATATATATATATATATATATGAATTGTTATGTACATACAATATTAACATATATAAATAAGAACAAATCATGTTTGTGTGTGTTGGCCTAGTAGTAAAGTGGTTAATGTCTGAGACCAAAGGTCTCGGATTCGAGTCCACCGTGACGTGATCTTTAAATTTATGTAATTAAAAAAACAAAAAACAAATCATGTCTTTATATTTGGAAATATAATGATTATATTTAAGTGTTCTCAATTAATTATATACATATTTCTAGATATAATTGTATATTTATGTTTTTTATTATAATTTGTGTATGAATTGTTATGTACGTACAATCATTAACATATATAAATAAGAACAAATCATGTTTGTGTGTGTTGGCCTAATAGTAAAGTGGTTAATGTCTGAGACCAAAGATCTCGGATTCGAGTCCACCGTGACGTGACCTTTAAATTTCTGTCATTAAAAATACAAAAAACAAATCATGTCTTTATATTTGGATATATAATGATTATATTTAAGTGTTCTCAATTAATTATATACATATTTCTAGATATAATTGTATATTTATGTTTTTTATTATAATTTGTGTATTGTATCTGAAATTTATATTGATTTATTAAATATTAGTATACAAAAGATAAACATTCCATATATATTTTTATTTATTTTAAATTTATTTCGTGTGAAAGTACTGCAGCCCCCACGTGTGTCTACGACGCGTGTGATCCATCCCCCTATCGCATCAACAGCTTTTCCTGTCCATTCTTTGGACTCTAGTGCCACAAAATGTCTTGTCTTTTTTTTTTATTATTTAAATTATTTGGTATTAAGGAATGCATATGCATGTCCACCTGGCTATTTACTGCCCTCCTGCAATACAAGACAAAGTTGGGTGATGAATAAGAGAGAGAGTAGGTTTTGCTTTGTGTGGTGTTCTTGATATTTTTTGTTACCGTGATTGAAGACAGTTGAGAAGGAAGGGGGTGAGAATGTTCGATGGGGGCGAGCAGTTCCACCAATTCATAGCTTCGTCGAGAGCTTCATTACCTATCTCTCTCCCCTTCCCTCTTCATGGAAACCCCTCCTTCTCCGCCGCCTTCGACCCCTACGCGCCGCCGCAGCACCAGTCCTCTACCAAGAAATACCCCTTAATCTCTACCGATCTCGCCCTCGAGAGCGAGAGATCCACGGATCCATGGTCCAACGACGAGCTCCTCGCACTCCTTAAAGTCAGATCGAGCATGGAGATTTGGTTCCCGGACTTCAACTGGGAACATGTTTCGAGGTGTTTGTGTGTTTATTTATTTTTTATAATAATTATTGAGACAAAGCATTTTTGAGTTTCAGTGCCAATTATTTTAGGGGAATTGTGATGACAGGGAACTAATATTTTATGGTACTTGTATATATGAGTACTGCCGAAAAGAAAAATTATAATAATATAAAGGTGCAGTTACACTTTCTGGAATCTTGAAGTTGAAGATGAGTTTCTTTTAGTGGCTACTTTTCACTTTTGCTTCTTGTTTTTGAGCGTTGTTGCATATGTTATACTCTCCAATATTTATGTTACATTTTTCTTTTTCAGTTATAATTGTTGGTTCGTTTTTAAAAAAGTAAATATTGTTATATTAAAAAGTATTTTGAATTTTCTATTATCTATTATTTTTAATATATATGTAAAAAGAAATTTAGCATGAATATTGGGATTGAGGGTGTATATAATTTTTCATGAGATCCCCTATTTCAAATCGTGTTTTCGCTTATTAATAACTCATCCAGGAAGCTCGGGGAGCTCGGGTTCAAGCGGAGCGGAGAGGAGTGCAAGGAAAAGTTGGAGGAAGAGAGCCGGCACTTCAACAGCAGCAAGAACTACAGAATCTTGAGCCAGCTCGACGAGTTCTATCATGGTGAGGAAGAAGCTCAAATCTCCGCTCGTCCAGAGGCAGACGAAAGAGATGAAGAGAAACTAGAGATAAACAACAAAGGCGAAGATATTAAAATTCCAAGAAACACAGATGTAGTCGCGAAGAAGAGAAAGAAAAGAGACAAGGTGGAGACGTTCAAGGGTTTCTGCGAGGCGGTGGTGAGCAGGATGATGGCCAAGCAAGAGGATGTCCACAAGAAACTGATCGAAGACATTGTCAAAAGGGACCAAGAGAAGATCTCGAGAGAAGAAACGTGGAGGAATAAGGAAATGGATCGGGTCAGAACCGAGATAGAGATCCGGAGCAAGGAGCAGAAATCCGCCGCGGAGTGGCAAGCCACCATTATCGAGTTCCTGAAGCACTTCACCACCTCCGATGAAGTCAAGGCAAAGAACAACACGATGACCTCGACGTCCAACTCCAACTCCAACTCGCCCATCCACCAAAACTCGAGCCCTAGATCGACGGAACATTCGTCGAGGTGGCCGAGGGATGAGGTGGTGGCGCTGATACAGCTGAGATGCGGCGGCGGCGGCGAAGAAGGGAAGGGACCGGTGTGGGAGAGGTTATCGCAAGGGATGATGGAGATGGGATACAAGAGGAGTGCGAAGCGGTGCAAGGAGAAATGGGAGAACATAAACAAGTATTTTAGGAAGACAAAGGACAGCAGCAAGAGGAGGTCTGTGAATTCGAGGACTTGCCCTTATTTTCATCAGCTCAGCTGTTTGTACAGCGACGGTACCATTGTGGCGCCCAACGCCGCCGCATCCTCAGAGAAGAATCAATAGGTGGTGCTGTTCATTTCCAACGTGAGAGGGATTTATGTGTTGGATGTTGGAACGAGTAGTACTTTTGGTCGCGTAGAGCTGCTTATTGATTCCGGTGAATAAATTTTGTACTGTAGTGGTGGTAATAACTTTAGTGTCTTATATATATACTTATGTTCAAATGAGAACCACTTTTATTCTAAAAATTAAAAACAAAAGGAATTTATTATGAAAGTTGATGAATCCGTTGAGAAAGTTACTGAATTCAAAAATTCAAAAATTTTCACCCGGGTTCGAATCCTATGAGGGACGAAAATTCTATTTTTTTAGATTCAGTAACTTTCCAAGTGTATTCATCAATTTTTACGATGAATTTATCATGCATTGGTTCTCACGATTAAAATGGTTCTCACGTTATCCCTCCAATATATATATGCAATTTTCTTTATTTCGTTGCTCAAAATTATATATATGAGCATTATTTTGTAAGATCATTTTTTGCATTTAAATAAGTGTAGCGACTTATATTATCAATCCTACAATACAATTACACTTACATGTCTAAGTTACACTTATATATGTACAATATATTAGATTTATAAAATGTATGTGTGGATGTAATATATTCTTATTTCTTATATTTATAAGTATTGTCACTAGAACCATCACTTTACAGTTTACATATATATAAGGGAGGGTTAACGTGAGAGCTATTTTTTATCGTGAGAACTAAAAAACGATGAATTCGATGTGAAAGTTGATAGATCCGTGGGGTAAGTTACTGAATCCAAAAAAATAGAATTTTTGCCACTCAAGTGATGCTAACCCTGGTGAAAAATTTTGAATTTTGAATTCAATAACTTTTCTAACAGATTTATCAACTTTCATAACGAATTCATTTGATTCATAGTTTTTAAGATAAAATGGATCTCATTTGAATCAAACTATATATATTATGGTTGTATGTCACTCACACATATATCCAGGGGGTAGAACCACATGGGGGTCTGGGAGGTCCATGGACCCCCCCCAGCTTTTTGAAAAATAATTACTAGTATATGTCTAATCCATTTATAATCAACACATAGAGACATCCATTTATAATCAACACATAGACCTAGACCAGATGGTTGAGAGTTTCCCTCTCAATTGAGAGGTGCAGGTTTGATTCTTGGTAATGCAATAATTTTTTTTTGTTACTTCAATTCTTTTTTTCTTTAATTCTCGATTTTGTGCTCTTATTTTTTCTTTAATTTGTATTATATAGATAAAATAAAATAATTTTTTCTTGAATTTGTCCAATTTTAAAATCTCCCTTACTTTGTGCTCTTTTTTTCTTTAATTTGTATTATATAGATAAAATAAATATGTATGTAAATAATAAAGCTTTATATTTGAATTAATATGATCAATCAATTTTTTTTTAAAAATAAATCTTATTCTAATAGAATAACTAAAGACATACAAATAATTTGAATTCTCATTTTAAACCATAAAGATGTTGCTAATGATAGAACAATCAAATATAGATCGATTGAATATATGCGAATTATTTTAGAGATATAAGTGTTGATCACATCTTTATTATCACAAGCTTTTTTTTCCCAGAAAGTCTAAGAATAAAATTTATCATTATTTATCCAACTTTATGTCGAATATGTATCGTTTTAGTCCAATTTTAAACTACACTAAAATTCTAAACGTTATGTAATTTTCATCATATTTTATTCCAATCATACACATTTTATGTAAAGATATTCACTCATATCAAATTTCGTACGAGTGCGAAAATGCATCATTTCGGTGCAAAATCCATATTAAAATGACGTTATGCATATGATTTGCTCCTATGATCCATGTGATGATGATCGTGTTTTTTTTTACGTTGTCATATAATTCAAATAATTTAAACTATTATTGAAATTGCTATAATTTTAGTTTCTAATTTTATTTTTAAAATTACACTTATAATTTTTCAAAATTATAATTATTTGGACCCCGAGTGAAATATTTCTGGCTCCGTCACTGTATGTATCTACGAAGATGAAGATCGGCGAGCAATTTCAGAAAATCGACACAGGTCAACAATTGAATCTGTTTCCTTTTTGTTAAAAAAGAAAATTTATTTGGTCAACTTACATGTGTGCTCATCTATTAACGTTTTTTAAGAGTCAAAAAGTTTTAGTGGGGACACAAAGAAAAACATATCAAAATTCTCCCTATTTGTGGAGTTTAATTATGTTTAAGCTTGCGTCAATATAATGTCACGTATTGTTTTAAACCCATTCTCGAAATATTATCTCAAATCAACCATTTTAATGTTAAATTGAAATTCCGACTGTCAGTATTTACACACAAAATTAAATCAAGAAAATTAAAGTTATAGGTTTCATTCTAGAAAAGGAAATTTTAATTAATGCTATTATTCACTCAATTCGAACTATTTATAAATTAATTTTGATAGAGAGTTGCACGTGTGGACGTCCATATAAAAAGACCACACTTTAACGATAATTTAAAAGCATCCACGAGATCCATTTCAAAATTTTAAAAATGTGGAGTATTATGGATATGCTTTCAAAGCCGACATAAAGTTCAATATCTATTATTAGGTGTTATTCTTTTTTATTGAAATATTAGTACTTACTTTTGAATATATGGTTTTAAGACAATTATGTTTTATATATAAAGTAATTGTAATATGAAATTTGAAATATTTTTTAGTGTATTTTTTTTTAATATGAACCAATAATAATGGGACAGTCCAAAATAATATACGAGTCAATATTAACGAAATGGATGAAGTATTATTTTAATTAATCATGTTCTAGAAGACATACTGTGTGTGTGGCAGCTCAAAATTTTAATCAACCTAGCTTAATGACTCGTGCTATAAGCAAGCCGGACCCTGAGGGTAGATGGGCCTGGACGATGTCATAGAGACAGAAGATTTAGAAGGCCCAAAAAGTTATAAAACAAACAATTTTATATGGAAAAAAAAATATAAAATGTGTTTTATGATGTAGCAGTAAAATTGTTATGATGTGTTCATAACATAACAACAATGTATTAATATATATTTTTTACTATAGATGAATGTCCCATTAATAAATTTGAATAATATTTTTATTTTTCTAATAAATCTGAATCTTTTTACTATACATGAAGGGAATATTAATAAATATGAACCATAAAAAATCTGAATCATATATAGAAAATAATTTTTTTTTCAAATAGTTTTTTTATAGATTAAGGGTCATTAATAAATATAAATCATATTTTCTTTTTTTTACTAATAAATATGAATCATATATAGAATAAAATAGTTCTTATTTTCTTAATAATGAAGAAAGTTTGAATCATAGTTTTATTAAGAACTATTTTATTACCATTATGTTTAAATGATTTTCTACATATTAACAACTTAGTATTCCACAATTTCCCCGTCGAAAGTTGAAAATGTTTATCTTCCCAAATTTCAAATGTCAGTTCTAATGCTGAAAATCTTAAAATAATATAAATGCAATGGATAAAATATGCTGGATTGTCGATCAGAATTCAAAATTTCCAATAGATACCCGTTGGAATTCGGATCTTTCACCTAGTGATGATTCTACCTTAGTTTATTTTGATATGGGAAAAATATTTTAAATTTCTCAATGGAAATATTGGTGGACAAGTTACATGATTTTCAATATTTGTGTGTGTGAAAATTGCATGATAAAGACGATGATACCATTTCTATATGACAAACATATAGGTACCAATTTCACGAATAAAAGAATATAGTTAGTACGTTCCATATTTATATATTGATAACTAACCAAATATAAATGTAAACTACCAATCTTGATTCAGATGCATGAGCGTTAAATAATCAATTTCATAAGCATTTTAGATTAGTGCTCACATGACAGAGATAACCAGATACAAAAGATAAATTACATATGTGGATCCATAAAACTCTATTTCTTCTCTCTCTTTTTTCAACTAAGCCCCAATACGTTGACTAATTAAAAAACACAAAATTCGTTTACTTTACTCACATCAATATTAGATCATTTGTAAACAAATATTGATTACTAAACGAAAGACAATGAGGGTGTTTGGTGAGCTTATAAGCTCTTTAAAAGCACTTATAAGTTCGTTTAGGAGCTTATAAAACATTCTGAAAGTGTTTGGCAAAATAAGCTCCTAAACAAAACATAATTTGTGAAAATAAGTTTCAACAACATAAGCTCCCTAAAATAAGTTGCTCAAACCCAACTTATTTTTCATAAGCTATAAGTAGGGGTGCTTAAAGCAGTATCGGTTATCGGTTAATCGATAACCAAAGAAAAAAATCGGTTATCGGTTACCGATTGCATGTAATTTCGGTTATCGGGTATAACCGATTAACCAAGCAGTTATACCGATTAACGAAATTAATTAATTAATTTATTTATTTATTTAATTATTAAGTAAAAATTATTTAATTTAATATATTAATTTCTGTAATATTTGAAATAATCTCGGTTAATTTCGGTTATTTTCGGTTAATTCGGTTATTTTCGGTTATTTTCGGTTAATTTTTGTATTTTTTATTTTTTATTTTTTTTAAAATTTAATTTAAATTTCGGTTAACCGATAACCGAACCGACTAACCGAATCGGTTAATCGGTTAACCGATTAACCGATTGGTATCGATTCTGATTACTATTTTGGTATTTTCGGTTTGCTTTAGCAGAAATTTCGGTTTCGATTAGCGAAACCGACCCGAATCTCACCCCTACTTATAAGCAACCATGAATTTACCAAAATAACCTTATTATAGTTCGTTATTTCCTACATATACACTACCAACTTCATTTCTCGTCAACTTTATCTCTTTACTCACGATTCTTTCTCTAACTTATAAAATCAATTATCCAAACACTTTAACAACTTATAAGTTCTTGAAACATTACCTCTTATAAACTCTTGAAACATTTTATAAGCTCTTGGAGCTTATAAGCTCTTGGAGCTTATAAGCTCTTTAAAATAAGCTTAGCCAAACACCCCCAATATTAATGAACTGAACGATGCGAAAATTCAATATTCATAATGAACATGTAAGGACTAGATGCAACGAAGGTGCGGAGATTAATTTCAATGAAAATGAAAGAGCATACATGATAAATCTTGTGTGGGCGAGATTTATGAAAACAGTAAAGAACACGAGAGGCTTTTACGTGGTTCGATCAAAAGAAAGATCTCGTCCGGAGGTGATTCTCAATACTTTCACTATAAGCGATTACAATGAGTGTATCTAAAAGCTCGAGTATTCAAATAGTTGCCAACCCCTTCTACCTTTAATCTAGCCTCTATTTATACATGTTGTGGATCACTACAGATTACTATGTGATCCGATCTCTGAAGATAGATTCGATCCTTGAATATCTCATCCAATATCTCCTTCCATATCTGATAGGATATGGTTGATCTTGAATAGGGTTTAGGTGTTGGGCTTTTGGGCCAAACCGTGTAGCCGAAGTAGCTAGGCCAGGCCCAGTTCACGTGGGCCTGCTGTTGGGCTTTAGCGGTTAGGTCATATCCCATCATAGCCTCCCCCAATTAGTCGAGTAACAACTACACCGAGGTGAGGTGAAGGATGTATTTTGCCGAGGTTGGTTGTTGCTCGGCTGAGGTTATCGTCGAGGATTTTCCTGCCTTTTTAATGTTGGGGTTGGAATCTGATGATTGGCCGAGGTCTGCACTGAGTTGGATGTTTCGCCGTTCCGGATTATGCTGGACCATTTGTTGAGTCCGAACTGAGTTGTCCGAAGTGGATGGCGATATCCTTTCGTCAGGAGAATGTCGAGGTCCGAACTGACTGGGGTGATTTGTCGAAGTCCATATTGATTTGGACGACGTGCCGAGGTGGGTAACTGGGCTGAAGTTGGACGGCGGTCTTTCGTTAGGAGAATGCCGAGGTCTGAACTGAACTATCCGAAGTTGGATGGTGGTGTCCTTTCGTTGATAGAATACCGAGGTCCGAATCAGGTGGCTTGCTCTGGACCGGATTTGTACAATTTTCCGAAGTCTCGAATCGAGTTGACCGCCATTTGAAGCAGTGATGATTGCACGATTAGACGGCATGTCTGCGCATCCTAGAATCGTCATATGTACAGGCGGTTAGTTGGCGCTCGAACCACGCTGGCGTCTGTCTCACGTCAGTCGTGGTTGGCGTGGGAAGTTGAATAAGCGGTTTTGGCGCCTATTTGTACTTTAAATAGGCCGAGATAAAGAAATTGTTCACTTCCTTCATCTTCATCTGTTTTATCCTCGTAGAGAATTTTGAATCGAGACTTTTGATCATCTTCGAGAACCTTGCGAAGTTGAAGAAAAGCCATATTTGAAAAAGTAAGTATGTCTTCCTCATCCTCTCAGATGCTTTACGGATCCGCCCGATCATCTTCCTCCCCGATAGTGAGTTTGAGATTAGGGATTACACCGCCATACCTTGATGGGTAGGTCAGGGGTTCCGCGATACCTATATGCGGGATGAGTACAAGGTCGGGACGCTAGGTCGAGTCTCGGCCGCCGATTTTGCAGAATAGCAAAGGAATTCCATATTCGGCGAGGCATGGTGGTGCTGCCGCGATCGAGGATAAAGCTATGGCCTCCGGAGGATTTATTACCGTATATGTTGACGCTTGAGGACCGGTCTTAGGTTCCATTGGCCCCATTTTTGAGCATCAAGAATATTTTCAAATCCCGATATGCGATTGACCCGAACTCCATTAGGTCGGTGGTTGGGCTAGGTTTTACTGTTATGGCCTCGGTGAAGCTTTCTTTGAAGTCTTGATCGTTTTTAGCATCAAAGTACAGGAGGTGTGTACTATTTGTCACATCGACAGCGTTCGAGGTGATCGCCTCGAAGGTGCCCGGTGGCAAAGTAAGTTCTTCTTTTGCGGTGATGGGCACCGAGTTATAATTGGGGTCAGGCGAGATGAGGATGTGAAGTGTAAGGCATTGGGTGCTATAGAGGATGAGCTCAACACGTTCGGTGAAATATCTTGTAATTTCACCGAGGAAGACTTGAATGATGCCGGGCTGAGCATTTATAGGTCGGAAGCTTCCGGATCGGGGTGAGGGCACCCCTCTTTTTCCTAATATCCCCATATTTTTGATGTCATTGTGCTAATGAACTCCTCTTTTTATTGTGCAGTGAAGCTCGATTCTCGCAAGAAGGCGAAGGTGGCGGCTTCGTCGCCTCCAACACAGTCGCCGAGCCAGGGGCCACCGGCAAAGAAGGCGAGGCGGACTGAGCCGAGCAAGGCACCCGTGGTGGTGGCCGACCTCAGCCAGTTGGTGACGGCACCTCAGCCGAGGTCAGATCCGACCTCGGCAGCAGATACCCGTACTAGGATTACATACGAGGTGCCGGCTCCAAGCTCCCCTATATCCTTCCCAAAGGTATAGGTTTATACCGTGTCTGCCGTTGTTTCTTTCTGCTATGTGTTTCTTATTCTGTGATTTTCAGGATGCGACCACGGCGGCGGAGGATCTGCACCGTACGGCCGGGGATATGCACCGGATTACGGTCTCATTATTGAGGCGTCTCGGTCGACGCCCTAGAGAGGAGAGGGCGATCTTTGAGGCGCGAGCCGATCTCGAGGTCGCAAGGGGGCCGCCGAGGCCGCCTCGAAGAAGAAGACTCGGGCCTGGAGGTGGCCCGGGCCGAGGTGAAGAAAGCGAGAGAGGAGGCGGCGGCGGTGGCGTCGGCCGGGCGTGGGCGGGAAGAAGCTCGGCGAAGAGAAGAGTGCCTGCCGGTGGGCGGCCGATGTGAAGGCCTTTGCCGCCAGGCTCATCGAATCGTAGACCTTCTCCGCCTCATCTCGACCGTTGCGTGCTCGGGGCGTGGGTGGTGTCCCACCACGGAGAGTTGGCGGCCAAGATGCCACGACTGACAAGGTCGGGCATGGCTAGGTCGAGGTCGATCCGGTAGCGGCAGCAGGGACTACGCTCGTGTGATTGCCGAGGCGGGTCCTTCCCTTGCCGGAGACCTGGCGGCTTCCACTTTCTCTCCGACGGCCGAGGCCGTCTCCCAAGGCAAGGAGGATGAGAGGCAGAGCCAGAACTCCTTCTTTGAAGTCTGCTGGCCGGCAGGCACGGGCCGGGCCGAGCTCAGGTCTTCCTCTAGTGAGCCCCACCAAGAGGCTCGTGTCGGTGGACCTTGTAATAAGTTTGATCATGGGGTCATTAGGATCCCGAGCTTTGTACAAACTCCCACTTTGTGAATAATAAATACATCTTTTGAAATGAATGTGTCTCTTGCTTTAGCACTCGTCTTCTCAATACATTGGGCTAGATCACGATCTTGACCAAGTTGAAAGAGGTCCGAGGTGCCCTTCTCGAGAAGGATGAGGATGTGGTGTTCGAGGAGACGTTCACCGAAGTGACTCGGACCTTGCACGCATGGATAGTCAAGTCGTGGGGTCAGTGTACGGTATCGCCACCGGTGAAAAGACTTCGGTGGCTAAACGCGGTGATCCGCCCAGCGTAAAAACAAAGCCTTAAAGGCGAGAATTATTCATCTCGAGGTCGAGGGGTGGATGTCTCACGGCGGCCTTCGTGGGCGCTTGATACAATGTGAAGAACGACTTGGTGGCGCAGAGAAGTTGGCGGGTCTCGGAAGAGCCTGCTGAATATGAGGCGTGATCCACCGATCGGTGGTATCACCATATCAAAGCGACGACCGAGCTCAACTCCTGCATTCACCAAGGCATGGTACTAAGGGACGAGGAGGACCCAACAACAAGAGCTTTAAAGATTGCTTGAGGCTGGTCAGCGCCCGGCTTTACGAGATCGTCTGCAGCAACGCATGCCCGAGCCCCGCAACAAGCTCCACCGATGTGAGAATGAAGAAGTCGAGGTGGGCGGTGGCTATATGGACCATGCCGAGGTGCTTGACTAATGGGTTCGTACATGTCGGAAATGTCTTCTCGTGGTCGGGCCCCATCGTCGGAGTTGGACGAGCGAGGATATCAGTCGGGAGGAAGGATGTCGGTCGGGGTCGAGGTCGTAGCCACAGTGGGATGGCGAGATCAAGAGGCGGGAGTTTGGCCTCGGCCCTGTGGGCATCCACTTTAGGTCGGGCGCCTGCGTATTCAAAGAGCGTCTGGAGCAGGTCGTGGCGACGCCGGCCTCATTGACTGGGTTGAAGGCACTTAGTTCATCCCGGGTATTCATCGTCGACCCGGAGATTTTGTTTCGAACTGGTGTAGCTTCAGTGATTCTTGGCGAGGTGCAGCTCGGAAACCCGAGTGATCTCAGATATAGCTTAGACTTGGTTTTAGTTATAAATGTATTTAGACTTTGTATCAAGTGTATATTTTCCCCATAAAGAGGTACATATATAGCTTATGACTTGGTTTTAGTCGTAAATATATTTAGATTTTGTACCGAAGTGTATATCTTCCCAATAAAGAGGTATAAATTGTACGAGATCCGATTTGGACGTCGTTTGCATGTAGATGTTCAAATTAATGAGTAATCTGTATGCCTTGCACGTAGATGTTTCAAATTAATGAGTAGTCTGTGTGCTTGCTTGTACGAGATTCGAGTTGGACGTCGTTTGCATGTAGATGTTCAAATTAATGAGTAATCTGTATGTCTTGCTTGTACGAGATCCGATTTGGACGTCGTTTGCATGTAGATGTTCAAATTAATGAGTAATTTGTATGCCTGCCTTGTTTGTCGAGAAATATCGATAGGAGTGGTCCCCTAACGCGTGCTTAGTTGAGTACCCACTTTGTAGGTGTGTCATCTTCGCAAGGGCGTCCCCTTTTGAAGGTAAGGTGTGTTCCATCCGAGGTGAAAACGGATTTTCAAATAGATATAAGATAGGACGAAGTAATCCACTCATAATAAAATAAGATGTTTTATTGATAAGTAAACGACATCGTGCCTTGGAAAAAATAAAAAGAGGGCTAGCATAATGCCGACGTGAAATGAAAGCTATGTAAAATACCTCCCAGTGGGTGATATGCGAGTTCGGGGATAAGTGCACCGGATAAGTGAGCAAGCTTATAGCCCATTTGTCGAGGTCCTCGTGGACGCAGTATGGGCCTTCCCATGTCGGGTCCAATTTATTAAGGCGCACGGCTTTATCGCTTTATTGTTTCGTGAGGACGAGATCGCTTACTTAGAGTGTGGAGGCTTTCACCCTCTTGTTGTAGTACTTTATGACCGGCATTTGTACTTGGCTTCATTGATGAAAGCGAGTTCGTGTTTTCCTCTAGAGCATCTAGGTTGACTCGTAGGTTCTCCTCGTTGCCTGCGGGCTAAGTGAAGAGTTCTTGGGCTCGGGGCATGATAAACGCGATTTTACACGCTTATAGTTGATATTTGAAGATGAGTTTAGCTCGTTTAATGTGCTGCCACGTATCGATTCCTAATGTTTTATCTATTTTTAGAAGATCATGCTCTTGGGTGTTCTTTTGGTGTTGTGTAGGTCTATATGTTGAAAATCAAGCAAGGAACCACGACGAGCCAAAACATACAATCTGGCGTGTTCTAGCGACCATCCTAGCGGTCGCTAGGTCGGCCGCTAGGAAACACGCGCGAGAACCAGTAAGACCGCGACCGAAGAACGCGCCCATGAAGCGAAGCCCAGCGAGAAAGCCACGGACGATTTCGCGACCACTGAGTATGGCTAGCGACCGCTAGTCGGTCGCGAGGCATCAAGACGAAGCGCAAGAGGCGACCGCGGGCGAGAAGGCAGCGAGGATTACCTCGCGACCACACCTAGCGACCGCTAAGGGTGGTCGCGAGGCAGCGCGTAAGAAGAAAATTAGGGTTTGGGGTGTGCCTATATATGGCAACACCTCGCCCCTGTGAGCCCCCATTCACGCCCAAACCTAGTTTTACTTGATTTTCCTCGTTTTACATTCTTTAAGCTTTAGTCTTCGCTAGTTTAATTCGAGTATTGTTTTACGTTATTCTAGTTTAGTTTATCGTTGCTATCAATCGGAACGTTTTGTCCGATTGTTTTCCTTTATTTTCCGCTCGCTCACTGGGATTGGATTCAAGGCCAACCATTGTTCATCCGACGCTTCCTACGGGTTTTATATATTTAATTTCGCTTTTATGATTAATTGTATTTCATTACATTTATTATGTCCGCTAGTTTTCTATTCTAATCCTAGGGTTTGCATAATTCGATCCTATATGTTGTGAGTTCACTGTTGTTATTTACCTTCCGTGCATGATTCATGATTCATGGTGCTTATTTATATGTGTTGATTTCTAATCCATCTTGATGCATATCTAGTTGCCGATTAATGACGAATCAGATTAATTGTCAATCGATCTTGAATGCATGATACGATTAAGCTCGAGTCGTAATTGAGATAGAGACGATCGTAGGAAGCATAGTCTTAGTGATCCTTTTGAGTTGCTTATTTTCCTCTAGACGAATCGTGATAGGAAAATTAGTAATCAACTACCCATAATTGTCGAATCAAGTTGTTGGTTATATATGTGATTTTCCGTCTTGTGCGGATTAAAGCGGTTAATAATAAGCGGGATAAACATCGTTGTGGATAGGATTGGTGCATCCCAGGGTTAGTCTTCCTTCATAGTTATCTTCGTGTTTTATCGCTTTATTTATATTCTTGTTTGGTTACCTTTGCTTTGGATTAAATTCAAGCCTAAAACCTCTCACCCTTTATCCGTGTTTGAATAATGATGAATAATCGCTGAGCTAGCTTCTATGTTTTCGTGATACAATCTACGTGGATACGATACTTAATTCTATACTTACACCCTTTGCGTGTGAAAAGAGCGATCAAATTTTAGGCGCCGTTCGGGATTGTTAAGATCATATAG
This sequence comes from Salvia rosmarinus, assembly GCA_036937905.1. Classification (NCBI taxonomy): domain Eukaryota; kingdom Viridiplantae; phylum Streptophyta; class Magnoliopsida; order Lamiales; family Lamiaceae; genus Salvia; species Salvia rosmarinus. The sequence continues at coordinate 21,376,721 of CM072813.1, forward strand.
GAATAATTTGACGATTTGGATTTATTAATTCAAGTTATATATATATATATTATTTTATTTATTTTGTCAAGATTAATTTTCTCTTCTCGTGTAGTTTATGCGCACAAGATCTCGTGGACCTCACGAAATATTTTAGATCCCGAGATCGAAAGCTCTCAAAAGAGAAGAGACGAGAGAAGAGACGAGTGCAATGGCACCGATCCGCAAAGCGGGGCATTCCTCCCGAGCAAGTTGCACGATGTTAGCCGACTTTGCGAGATGCAAATACGATGACGAACATGGGAATCATTGTCCCCGCCCCGAGAATAAACCTCTAAACCACATGTATCGACATCCCACCGATCAGCCCAAGGAGGCGGTTGCCCGCACGTAGATGCAAATAATTTCGAGCTCAAACCGCCCCGATCAAGATGGTCCAAGGAGAGCGGTTTGGGGAGAGTCACGGAAGACCGAATGCGCATCTCGAGACGTTTCTCGACATTTGTGACACCATCAAAGCAGAATGGGGTGCCACAAGACACAATCGGACGCGATGTTCGGTTTCTCATTCATTGTGACCAAGCGAAAGATTGGTTCAAGAGTTTGGATCGAGCTGGCATCGACACTTGGGGGAAACTTTGTGAGAAGTTTCTTTCGAAATACTTTCCGCCGGCGAAAGCGCAGAAGATCATTGCCGAAATCTCTCATTTTTGCCAAAACCACGACGAATCATTATTCGAGGCATGGGAGAGATTCAGAGGTCTATTAAGACGATGTCCACAACATGGGTTCTCCAAGGAACAGCAAATCACACAATTCTACTTGGGTGACATGGCGGGCGAGGAGCATGGTAGATGCATCGGCGGGGCTGTTTATTAAACCGACCAATCGGCAGAAAAGCGAATTGTAGAAGAGATGGCGCCAATGACTATCAATGGCCAACGAGAGAACGCCATCATCCAAAGCATTTCTTGTTGAGAGTGATTCAAGTATGACGACCTCATGAAGAAGTTCACTCTTTTGAAAAGTCGATTGAGACGTAAAACGCCACCACATCAATCGGAGGAGTCATTCGATTTCCAACAACCTTGGCAGTTTCAATACTCGTAATCGATTCAAGAGCCGAGGAAGCCAAGTCTCGAAGACATGATGCGCAGATTGGTTGTAAGCAACCAGCGATTGACAACGAATCGAATTGCTCATCAAGCAACACCGGCGTAAGATAAATCACTGGAGTCGATCGTGGCGGCTATGGGAAAGACATAAAGATGTTGAAGCTCAAATCGGTCAAATTGCCGTGCAAGTGAATGCTCTACAAAAGACGGGCCAATTTCCGAGTAATACGGAGGTGAACCGAAGGTCAATGCCGCCATTCGGACGCGAGTGGACGAGCCTACCCGAGCCCTACCGAGAAAGAAGAGCAAGAAAACATTCTGACGCAGAAACTCGCGACCGAGCTCGCGACCGCGAGCCCGATCGCTAGCCATCCTGAAGTTTGTCCACAGACGTTCGCGAGCGACCCAGCGCCCGCGCACTCGACCGCGAGCCACCCAAGTATCCGCGCGCCAGAGTTGTTCGCGAGCGACCCAGCGCTCGCAAACCCGCCCGCAAGCTCGCACGCGAGAAAGGAGTCCAGCGCGCAGCAGATTCCTCGCGACCATCCCAGCGGTCGCGAGGTCGACCGCGAGGCCCCCAGGCTAGCACCGCACGCACATTCCTCCGGTCCGTTCCGAGTCGACTTGTCAAGTCGAAATATGACGAGGAATTTGCTCGCTTCAAAGAGGTATTTCGTAAAGTTGAGATAAATTTGCCTCTCTCAAGCGTTGCATAAACATGCGAGCTACATGAAGTTCTTAAAAAGACGCAGCTTACAAGAAGAAGAAACTTGGGAAATTTGAGAAAATTTCCTATCCCAAGAGTGCAGTGCCGTCTTGCAAAAGACTCCTTTGAAGCGAAAGATCCGCGGTTTCACGTTAGAGTGCGAGATCGCCGAGCGATTTTCCCAAATGTTTTATGCGACTTGGGGCAAGCATCAACTGATGTCGTTGAACGTTTTCAACCGGCTACACCTTGGAAAGATGAAGCCGACGAAGATCTCATCGATGATGGTGACCGATCATCACATATCCAAAAGGTATCGTCAAGCGTGTTGGTAAGAATTCGGATTTTGTTTTTCCCGCCGACTTTGTTATTCTCGATATTCCCGAATTCAAACAACAACCACTAATCCTTGGTAGACCTTTTCTAGCAACCGGTCGTGCGTTGATTGATGTGCAGGAAGGAAACCTCACGTTTCGTGTTAACAATGAGGAGCTCAAAATTTCCATATACGACGCCATCAAGCAACCCGGCGTTGGGAAGCCGGAAGATTGTTGCTCGATCATAATCGCACGCGCGCCACGTCCCGCATTTAGAGGGTTCTCGACCTATTGAGGAAGCCGTGAGAAGAAGAAATGGACTCGGCATGGAACTCCGAGTGTTTCATTCAAGTTCAGGGGCCACTTCCATACCGGTGGTGGTCATCCGTAATGCTAAGTTTAAAAGGTTCCACAAGTCGAGAAAGATGTGTATTGCTACCAAAACGCCAGATTGACGAGGTTAGTGATGGTCTAGCTAAAGACGTTAAAGTAAGCACTTGTTGGGAGGTAACCCAACGTTTTTTTGTTTTGTTCTCGTGTTTTGTTTTTGTTTTTCGCTTGTGTTGTTCTTTTGTCGTGTTTCATTTTTCGCTTCGCTTTAGGTCCACGATCAACGAGTTAAGTGAAGTGTGTTAATCCATGTGGCCAATGACGATAGAAAATTTTTGTGAAATTTAATGATAGTGCACATGATATGTTAGAAAATGACGCATGAATGACGTGAGATGGCTTAGGCTTGTTGTTTTTCACCATTTGCTTAACCCGTGAGACTTAAGCTTCACTGTATAAACATCTTGATACAGTTTCTTTTAATTGTGTGATATCATGCATGTGATTATCTTCTAGAACTTGCCGTGTTTCTGTGTCGAGACTGCAATATGTGTTTCGAATTTGGAAAGGATAAAAGGCCATCTTTGTTAACCACATTTTCACCCAAACACTAACCCGATGATATATACCATTTGTCGCCTTCTTTGAGCCTTTATTAGACTTTTTCTTTCGATTAACCGGATGATAGGGGGTGAGGATGGATATGGGAATCAAAAGGGGTTGAAATTTTGATGTAGTTATGACGAGAAAAGTTTATTTTAGAAAAATACATCTGTGGTAAAGAATAGTACTTTGTTCGTGATTATTAAACCCTATAAGCTCTAGAAAAGAAAAGAAAAAAAGAAAATGATAAGTTCACTATGAGTGTTGAGCATAAAGGGTCTTTAATCAAAGTATAGGTACCTTTTGAGGCATGAAACGTCGATTTAGCACGTTGGAAAGAGAGAAAATGGACAAAGTCCATATGTGTCGAAAAGTATAAATGGGGTGCTTGGAATATTTTTGAGTCACTTAGCCATATATTATCCTACCTTAACCAATGTGCCTACATTATAACCTATGAAAAGTCCTCTTTGATCCTCATTTGAACACATTTGCGGTGGAGATGTTAGAGAAACGGCAAGCCTATGGTAAGACGTTGCATTGCTTTGATCTTTGAGTGTATACACGTCCTTAATTTCTTTATGAGTTTGAGTGTATTCAATATATTTTACGCACATGCCTTTGTGAGGTTGAATTAAATGAGTTTTGCCGTAAATTGTTGTTTGTGTTGAGTGGACTAACGCCGTCATGTGCACTAATATTTTTGAGCGCTGATATGTTTGGAGGCCTAGAATGGTTATCCTCTTTGCTATGCTCGCTGATCTTTCGTTTGTCTCTTTCTGTTCGCTTTTGTTTGAGGACAAACAATGCTTTAAGTTTGGGGTTTGATAAACGCGCATTTTACACGCTTATAGTTGATATTTGAAGATGAGTTTAGCCTCGCTTAATGTGCGCCACGATCGATTCCTAATGTTTTATCTATTTTAGAAGATCTGCTCTTGGGTGTTCTTTTGGTGTTGTGTAGGTCTATATGTTGAAAATCGAAGCAAGGAACGACGCACGAGCCAAAACATACAATCGGCGTGTTTCTAGCGACCATCCTAGCGGTCGCTAGGTCGGCCGCTAGGAAACACGCGAGAACCCGAGAAGACCGCGACCGCAGAGCAGGCGCCATGAAGCCTAGCCAGCGAGAAAGCCAGCGGACGATTTCTCGCGACCACTGAGTATGGCTAGCGACCGCTAGTCAGTCGCGAGGTACCAAGACGAGCGCAGAGGCGATCGCGGGCGAGAAGGCATGCGAGGATTACCTCGCTGACCACACCTAGCGACCGCTAAGGGTGGTCGCGAGACGGCGCAGAGAAGAAAATTAGGGTTTGGGGTGTGCTATATATACGGCACCCCGCGCCCCCAGAGCCCCCATTCACGCCCAAACCTAGTTTTACTTGGTTTTCCTCGTTTTACATTCTTTAAGCTTTAGTCTTCGTTTAGTTTAATTCGAGTATTGTTTTTACGTTATTCTAGTTTAGTTTATCGTTTGCTATCAATCGGAACGCTTTGTCCGATTGTTTTCCTTTATTTTCCGCTCGCTCACTTGGGATTGGATTCAAGGCCAACCATTGTTCATCCGACGCTTCCTACGGGTTTTATATATTTAATTTCCGCTTTTATGATTAATTAGTATTTCATTACGTTTTATTATGTCTCGCTAGTTTTCTATTCTAACTTGTGGTTTGCATAATTCGATCCTATATGTTGTGAGTTCACTGTTGTTATTTACCTTCCGGGCATGATTCATGATTCATGGTGCTTATTTATATGTGTTGATTTCTAATCCATCTTGATGCATATCTAGTTGCCGATTAACGACGAATCGTATTAATTGTCAATCGATCTTGAATGCATGATACGATTAAGCCTTGAGTCGTAATTGAGATAGACGATCGTAGGAAGCATAGTCTTAGTGATCCTTTTGAGTTGCTTATTTTCCTCTAGAGGCGAATCGTGATAGGGAAAATTAGTAATCAAGCTCGCCGCAATTGTCGAATCAAGTTGTTGGTTATATATGTGATTTTCCGTCTTGTCCGGATTAAAGCGGTTAATAATAAGCGGGATAAACATCGTTGTGGATAGGATTGGTGCATCCCAGGGTTAGTCTTCCTTCATAGTTATCTTCGTGTTTTATCGCTTTATTTATATTCTTGTTTGTTACCTTTGCTTTGGATTAAATTCAAGCCCTAAAACCTCTCACCCTTTATCCGTGCTTGAATAATGATGAATAATCGCTGAGCTAGCTTCTATGTTTTCGTGATACAATCTCGTGGATACGATGCTTAAACACCCTATACTTACACCCTTTTGCGTGTGAAAAGGAGCGATCAGGCACCGATCTCGGTGGTATAATGACACCGGTGCCGTAGACTAAGGCGAAGGGTGTTTCACCGTGGGAAGTCCGAGGTGTCGTTCCGTATGACCGGAGAGGACATGAGGAGATTTTCAACCCAATCCCCTTTAGCTCGGTCTAGCCTCTTTTTCAATCCTTGTACGATCGTACGATTTGTCACTCGGTCCGACCGTTCACCGTGGGTGTGCAACCGAGGTGAACTGTTGTTTGATCCGGAGCTCTTCACACCATTCTCTCGAAATTTTGTCGATTTAACGGGTGCCGTTGTGCGAGATCAAGACGTGTGGTATGCAAGCGGCAAACTATATTTTCCAAACAAAGTTCTAGATCCTTTTGCTTGTGAGATTTGAAAGAGGTCTGCCTGACCCATTTTGTGAAGTAGTCTATGGCTACAACTAAATACCAAGCGCCCGATTGCTCGGTCGAAGGGACCAACGATATCGATTCCTCATCGCATAAAAGGCCATGGACTTTGTAGGCTACCGAGGTCGGTTTGAGGTAGCTTGACCGTGGCATGGAGTTGGCACGCGGACACTTCGACGAGCTCGGCCGAGTCTAGGATGAGGTGGGCCAATAATATCATGACCTCGGCGTTTTCTTTGAGAGCTCGTGACCCGATGTGGCTTCCACAAGATCCCATGAATCTCGCTTAGTACATAGTCCGCTCTTTTGGCCCAAGGCATCTCGGAGAGGGTTGAGGTAGGATTTCTGAGAGAGTATCTTCATGAACAAGATATTTTTGGGACTTGATCATCGTTTTTGGCTTGAGCCGATCTTGTGGTAGCACGCCTTCTTCCAGGTAAGCTCGTGATAGGAGTCATCTAGTTCGGTTCGGTCTCGTGATGACGCCGATGTGGGGCTCTTCGATACTCGATCAACTTCCTCCACGCTGGCGGATTTGTTGATGACGAGGCTAATTTCTTTGAGGACGCCACCGCTATTCTCACCTCGGGATTCGTGAATTGTGAAAACACCAAACAGTCAAGACTTTTGGTTTCGAAGGTATTGCTTCATCCTATCATCTTTGGCCTCGATTTCTAAGACCGTTTACCACCACCTAGAATCTCCAAAGATCCGGATTTTTCCACTTTCACTCTTTTTGAGACGAAGTCCTGAGATTAGTGCTTCATAATCCACCTCGTTGTTTGTGGTCGGGAAGGAGAACCGAAGTGCATAGGTTACTTCTTGTTTTTCCGGGCCGAGAAGCAAGATGCGCCTGCGTACTGCTTTTGCATGAGGCTCGCCCACATACATTTGCCAACAGTCGTCAGGTAGGTTGAGGGCAGGTTCCTCCGTTGTAAGGGTGGAGGTCGGAGTGACCTTGCTGGTAGGATTGACCTCGATAAACTTGGCTTCTACCAGAAAGTCAGCTAGAGCTTGCCCCTTTATGGCGGTCGAGGGAAGTATAAGATATCATGCTCGACGAGCTCCAGTGCCCACTTAGCGATACGTCATGACGACTCAGGTTTTGACAAGACTTGTCTCAAAGGTAGGTCAGTTAGTACCTGGATGGAATGGGCTTGAAAATTAGGTGGGAGACGCCGTCATGCTCGTTCGCGGTCTTGATTTGTTATATCGAAAGCGTTTGGTTGAGCTTGTATACAATGTTTCTTGTTACCACTATTACAATCTCCTATCCGAATTGAATACTTGATTGCTTATATCCGTGTCCCCTTATCTCATATATAAGTTAGATCATACATTGTGTAGAAGATCACGTAAGTCCGTATGATTGGTCAAGCTTAATGAGATATAAAAGTTTCACGGTGAGACAACTTAAGGACGAGTTGTCGGTTTAGCCGCAGATAGATAAGAAGTGACTTGACTTAGTTGCTTGTCTGTGCCGGTACGTCTCGACATATGAAGGATCACAGTGAGATGTGTTCTTCTTTCCGACCGCCGTGAAGAACCAAGATCTCGGTGACTTACGATGATCTAAACCTCGATAAGGTATTAGGTGAGTATGAGTTCTTGACCATCACTTTGACTTGTTATGAGTGAGGGTTATATGTTCTAACCCAAGATTCTCCGCATCTTGGGTGGTGGCGATCAGATGTCACGCTAGTTATCTCAGACGAGTCACCGTATCCGTTTAGGATGATGACGCCCCTTAAGGAGCTCAAAAGGTTTATTGTACTAAACCCCGCAGTTGGTACTACTTAAGGAAATGAAGTTATTAATCGCTTTTAGCGATTGATTGCTATAAATGATTAATGGACGCTCGATATCTTAAATACGGGATTCAGAATGTCTAAGTGCAAGCCCGACTCAACCCGGTAATAAAGGGGTAAGTCAAGATTTATTCTCTAGTGGCATGAATAAATGTTTATAAATTAATTTATGTTCGGGTGAACATAAGATAATTAATTTATTTGAGGCCCATCTTTATTCCTTGCATTTGATCCTGGTTGGCCCATCCAGTTCGTAGAGTTAAGAGGAAAATCGACGCCCCTATTGCTCCTATGGCAAGATTTTATTCTCTTTATCCCACAAGGATATTATTATATTTATGGTATATGCATATATCCTTTCCATATAAGATTATGGTAATAATCCCGAGTATGGAAATAATCCTAAGATTATGGTAATATTCCATATAGGATTATGGTAATTTCCATATAGGATTATGGTAATTTCCATATGGGATTAAGGTAGTACATTATAAATATAAGGTATGAGATAAAGTCTAGCTAATGCTCATTAATCCCCACATATTTTCTGGTCATCTCATAGTGATCGAGAGAGAGAATTTTCGTGAGTTTTGCGAGAGCATTGGGTGATTTTCCAAGCATTCTCCATAGATCGTCCTCACCGACGTTGGAGATTGGGCATCCGGATACAGTCCGAAGGTCAAAGCACGAGTCCGATCCGCTCGATCCTTTCATTTCGCTCCATCGACCTCTTCGGATCCAAAGGTAAACACGTGAAAACCCCTACGTGTTGCGATTTAATTATATGACGCATGCCAGGTTTATAATCAATGTATGGTGAATTAAATATCCAAGATAGATCCTCGGGACGAGGTTAACATATGTTTTCCCTACACTGGTATCGAGCCCGGGATCGAATCTTGGCTCGCTGGATTAATTCACGTTGATTATTACGTGCGTTTATTTAATTGTGGATCCGCTGCTCATCGTGGCTTGTTTATTGTTTTTGTTGGTTTTGTTTTACACCACGAGAAAATCCGTGGTTAGATTAGATTTTATTCGTAAATCTTATACGTAAAGAAGAACGAAGACGAAAGAACGAAGAATCTAAACGACGGAAAACAGTCTCTCGGCAGCCCTCCGGGCGGTTTCATGAGCGAGCCTCGCGGTCGCGAGGGCGATCACGAGGCCGGGCGGCGGCGGGCGCTCTCGCGAGATCCCCGGCGCCTAGCGAGCGAGCTTGCGGTCGCGAGGACGACCATGAGGCAACGCAGCCTGCGGCGAAGCTACGGCGGACGGGCGCGGCGCGCGAGAAACCCGCGCCATGAAGCTGACTCGCGGTCACGAAGTTTCGCCGCAAGGCGACGCGTTCGGCGCTTGGGGTCACAAGACAGCGCAAAAGGCCCAAGACAGATTGGGCCGACCCGCCCGCACCCGCTTTTCCACCAATCCAGATTTTTTGATCCGTGCCCGCGTGCACGCGAGGCCCTGCCAAGATTAATTACGTGACTTTGTATATCTATGTAATAGATTTGATATAAATGTGCAGGTTTCACGATTGGGCCGCGATGAACGCTTATTTTATTTTTATCGCTCATATGCATGTCGTGGATGTTTAAATTATGCAGTAGTATGCTATGTATGTTTATATTACGCCGACAAACCTTTAAGTGTTTTACGAATCGATGCGCATAGTAAGCATGCTAGGTTTATCGCGCTTATCAAGCATATTTTAGAATTCTGCGAGCATGTTTTACATGTCGAGTTCTATAGAAAAGCATGCTAGATTACGTGATCCGCATGGACAAACCTTTTGAATAAAAAGACTAAGCAAGCAACCCGACAAATTAATTTTTCAAATTAAAATGTCAAGACCTCCACTTTTGATCTCTAAACAAAGTGAGACGATCGTGAGTAAACGCCCACACGTGGCTTGCTTGCACCGCTTATCATAAGTTTGTTAGATGAGATTTCTAAATAAAACATTTTAAATCTATCGAGAAGTGGGAGTTTCATGTAAACGCCCACACGCGTGGCTTGCATGTGCGATTTTCATAAGTTCTCTAGAGATAGATATAAAATGAGATAACAAAAGAATTTAAATTGAAGCGGTATGGTCCGAGTGAGTATACCAATTCTAAGAATTCATTTTCTTTGTTAAAATTGTGGTCATTGCTTAGACATCACCTCAAGTACAACTTCCCGCCAAGTCCCTTCTTGCGATAGTGATGTGGTCTAGTAAGGTCCAATCGTTAATTTCATTTGTCATAAGGATAAGTCGACATGGATTGAAATTAAACGACTAAAAGGTATATTTTAGTCCGGGTCGAGGGGTTCATGTAAACGCCCACACGCGTGGCTTGCATGTGGGATTCCTTGGGCGATTGGAGGTTTCAATTAATATTGTTTTATCAAAAGGTTACAATATTATTGTTACTAATTATTTGCGATCGTATGCTTATGTGTTTTACATTATCGCTTCGTATATGTCTCTTACGCCGATTATCAATATGCTCGCACAAAACCGTTATCCGTCCAAATTTTATCGAGTGGAAACGAAACATGGAATATGTTCTTATCATTGAAGAACACATGTTTGTTCTCACTACTCCTAACCCCGATGCCTTATCGACGATCGACTAACGAGCAGCTGAGAGTCAAGGCTTTGGAATAAGTCAAACAATACGGCTAAATGTTATATGATGACCACGATGTCCAAAGGCTTGCAACCGCAAAGATCACCAATGGTAGATGCGATCGATATTTGGTCAAGTCTCGAGAGTAAGTTTGGGCAATCGGATCGGACAATCCGCTTCCACCCAATGAGAGAAATCTTGGCGTGTAAGATGGAAGAAGGAAGTTCGTCCATGAACATGTCTCCCATACGACTCATCTCATGGATAGTCTTGATCGGTTGGGAGGAGGTATTGACGGCGAAGCCAAGGTCGATATCATCCTCAATACACCGCCCAAGTCTTTTGAGAACTCACAGAATGCGATCATGAGCAAGACCGAGTTTACACTTAGTCATTGCTTAATGATCTCGTGGCTACCAAGGAGTTATGGGAAAAGGAGCACATGCTCTGCTAGCACATCTAAGGGCCCAAAATTTTCGTTGCAAAATGGAAATAGAAAAGGGTACCAAAGGTGGTAGAGGCAAGAGAAATAGTGGGAGTAATGGAACAAGAACATGGTTGCCACCGAGGCTTGAAGAAGCCAAAGGAGAAGGCGGCAAGTGCTTCAAGTGCGGCAAGACTGGCATTGGAAGGCCAAGTGCCCTATGCTCAAGGCTCAAGGTACGCCATTTGCTTTAGTAACGAAACATGTTTAGCGACTTGTTCTACCCATTGGGTAGTAGATACGGGTGCAAACCGATCATGTTTGTTACACCTTGCGGTTCTCGCGACAAGGGAGCTGTTTGATGGCGTAGATAACGATCTCCATGGCAACGCGCGAAAGTCGAAACTGCTGCGCTTGGAGATGTTTCTTTATGTTTTGGGACAACAGCTTTAGTTTTGAAAGACGTTTTATATGTGCCGGATTTTCGGAACCTTGTTTCTGCTTTCAAATTATTTACTCATGGATATTCTCGTTATTTTTGATAGTGGTGTTTCTATCATAAGAAATGACGGGTTATCTGTGTTGGCACCTTATATAATTCGCTTTATACTATTTCTCGCAAAACATAATACCTATAACTATGTCAGATCTTCATCAAACCCTAAAAGAGAAAGTTTTCTTCGCAAGATGACTCTACTTTTCTCTCGGCATCTTAGATTAGGTCACATCAATCTAAATAGGATCCAAAGATTGGCTAAGAATGGGAGTTGGGTAATCTCACGGTTACATCGCTCCCTACCCGCGAATCCTGTGATAGAAGGTAAGATGTCGACCGCACCCTTCAATGCGAAGGGTTATAGAGCCAAAGAAATGTTCGAGTTAGTCCATTCGACTTTGTGGACCGATGTCCACACAAGCTCGTGGAGGTACAGTATTTTGTCACTTTCATCGACGACACTCAAGGTACGGATACGATACCGTCACCGAAGTCCGAATGCTTTGAGAAATTCAAAGAGTTTAAGGCGGAAGTGGAGACGGCTAGGTAAAGTATCAAGTCATCATGCGTTCGATCGCGGTGGCGAATACCTCAAGAACGAGTTTATGGACTATCTAGTGAAGTGTGGGATTACCCCAACAAGATTTCACCGGCACACCACAAAGAAAATGGTGTGTCGAGCCAAGAAATAGGACTCTTTAGAAATGGTTAGATCAATGACGAGCTATGCAACATTGCTTATTTTGCTCGGGGTATGCCTTAGAGACGGCGGCATACTTGCTAAATCTAGTACCGCCCAAGTCACGAAAAGACCCCTTCGAGTTGTGGTTTGGGCGCAGCTCAGTTTAAGCCACATAAAGATATGGGGCGATCCAAAGACATGTGCTTGAACAAGAAGGTCGACAAGTTGGAGGCTAGATCCGACGCAAGGTCGTTTATCGCTATCCTAGAGGAACGAAATGTGGTTTATTCTATAGTCCTAAGGATCGGAAGGTCATTATTAGCACTAATGCTCGATTCTTAGAAGAGGACTACATGAAAATCATAAATCCAAAGTTGAAATCATTCTTCAAGAATTAGAAGATGATCGATTCCACCACCGAATAGGCCAAAGTGCGAGATGTCGAGTCTAGTGGGAGGATCGACACCGATACTTCAAGAAATTGAAGTGGGTCGAGTTCCACCGAGATACCGACCGCACAAGTGGTACCTACACGCAAGTTGTGCGAGTTAGAGAACCACAAGTATCTCGCACCCACCGCTGCCATTGTGCTCAGTAGAACTCGTCAGTAGTGGGAGGGTTGTTCGTCAACCCGAGCGATTTATGTTCGTGGGTGAATATTCGGATTTAGTCCCAGCAGACGACATGCAATAATCGACCCATGGACATACAAGGAGGCGATACAAGATATTGATGCAAGATATCGGCACACCGCTATGGACTTAGAAATGGAGTCCATAACGGCTATGGATGTATATCAAAGACACCTCTACCGGATGGCAAGGAAGCCATAGGTAGTAAGTGGATATACAAGAGGAAGAGAGATTCGATGGAGAGGTTTCGCTTTTAAAGCCGTGCTTGTGGCGAAAGGGTACACTGATTGAGGGCATCGATTTCGATGAGACCTTTTCGCCGTAGCAATGCTCAAGTCCATCGTAATTCTTCTAGTCATAGCAGCCCACTTGAACCTAGAGGTTTGGCAATGGATGTTAAACCGCTTAAACAGTTACCTTGAGGAAGGTAGAGACATCTATATGCAAAGAACTTTCAAGGTTATGTGGTAAAGGGTGAAGAGCATCTAGTATGGAAGCTTAAGAAGTCTATTTATGGACTTAAGCGGGCCTCCGATCATGGAACTTACGCTTTGACGAGGTAGTAAAGTCCTATGGATTTACCCAGTTGCCTAGCGAGAGTTGTGTGTCGGTTAGATGTCAATGGTGATGTGGTATTTCTTGCACTTTATGTAGATGACATCCTTCTAGTTGGCAACAACGAAGTCGTTATCGACGAAAGAGTTGGCTATCCGATCGTTTCAAATGAAAGACTTAGGAGATGCAGTGACATTCTTGGGATCAAGGTTTACCGAGATCGCAAGAAGAAAATGTTGAGCTTATCTCAGCGCCTTACATTGATCACCGTGATTACTGTTTTAGTATGCGCACCGCCAAGAAAGGATTGCTACCTTTTGACATGGCGTTCCTTTATTCAAGACGCACCACCCATGACCGCAAAGGAGATAGAGGAAATGAGACAAGTTCCTTACGCTCCGCCGTAGGAAGTCTCATGTACGCAATGCTATGCACGAGGCCCGATATACGCTATGCGGTAGCATAGTAGCTAGATATCGCCCAACCTGGACAAGCTCATTGGATGCAAATAAAGCATATACTCAAGCACCGAAAAGGACTCGAGATTATAGGCTAGTTTACCATGCAGATAGTCTAATGCCTTTGGGTTATACTGACTTGATTTCCAAGTCGACCGTGATGAGAAAAAGTCAACCTCGGCCATGTGTTTACCTTGGGAGGTGGAGCCGATATCCTGGTGAGTGCAAAGCGGCGATGCATTGCGGACTCTACCATGGAAGCTAATATGTAGCCGCCTGAGGCTTCTCGTGAGGTTGTATGGTTCAAGAACTACCTCATGGATCTAGGCGTGGTACTGGTTCGCCCAAGAGTATCATAGTTTCATCGTGATAACTCGGTGCGATGGCAAACTCAAGGAACCACGGACCCACAAGGCGACCAAACACATAGAGAGAAAGTACCATGTCATACGAGAAATCGTTGAGCGAGGTGACGTGCTGATTGAAAAGATTGATACGACGGAAAATCTAGCGGATCCATTCACGAAGAGCCTGCCGCAAAAAGTCTACGATGGACACGTTAGAGGACTTGATTGCGCTGATGGCACCCACTTAGAAAGGAAACTTTTGCACAGTGGGAGAAGCAAAGTGATGGTTGTTTGTAATAGCTAGTAGAGACACATTGTATACTAAAAGTTTGCTTTAGTATAAGTGGGAGATTGTCGATTTGTATACCAAAGCGTTTGGTTGAGCCAGTATACAATGTTTCGTTACCACTATTACAATCTCCTATCCGAATCAATACTTGATTGCTTATATCGTGTCCCCTTATCTCATATATAAGTTAGATCATACAATTGTGTGAAGATCACGTAAGTCCGTATGATTGGTCGAGCTTAATGAGATATAAAAGTTTCACAACCGAGACAACTTAAGGACGAGTTGTCGGTTTGAGCTGCAGATAGATAAGAAGTGACTTGACTTAGTTGCTTGTCTATCTTTGGCACGTCCTCGACATATGAAGGATCACGGTGAGATGTGTTCTTCTTTCCGACCGTCGTGAAGAACCAAGATCTCGGTGACTTACGATGATCTAAACCTCGATAAGGTATTAGGTGAGTATGAGTTGTTGACCATCACTTTGACTTGTTATGAGTGAGGTTATATGTTCTAACCCAAGATTCTCCGCATCTTGGGTGGTGGCGATCTCAGTATGTCACGCTAGTTATCATGTCGAGTCACCGTATCCGTTTAGGATGATGACGCCCCTTAAGGAGCTCAAAAGGTTTATTGTACTAAACCCCGCAGTTGAGTTAGCTCAAGTACAATAATAAGGTTGAGTGGTACTACTTAAGAAATGAAGTTATTAATCGCTTTAAGCAATGATTGCTATAAATGATTAATGGACGCTCGATATCTTAAATACGGGATTCGTAATGTCTAAGTGCAAGCCCGACTCAACTTCGGTAATAAAGGGTAAGTCAAGATTTATTCTCTAGTGGCATGAATAAATGTTTATAAATTAATTTATGTTCGGGTCAACATAAGATAATTAATTTATTTGAGGCCCATCTTTATTCCTTGATTTGATCCACTGGGTGGCCCATCCAGCCCGTAGCAAGAGGAAAATCGGCGCCCTATTGCTCCTATGGAAAGATTTTATTCTCTTTATCCCACAAGGATATTATTATATTTATGGTATATGCATAGATCCTTTCCATATAAGATTATGGTAATAATCCAGAGTATGGAAATAATCACGAGAGTATGGAAATAATCCTAAGATTATGGTAATATTCCATATAGGATTATGGTAATTTCCATATAGGATTATGGTAATTTCCATATGGGATTAAGGTAGTGCATTATAAATATAAGGCATGAGATAAAGTCAGCTAATGCTCATTAATCCCACACATATTTTCGGTCATCTCATAGTGATTGCGAGAGAGAATTTTCGTGAGTTTTGTGAGAGAGCATTGGGTGATTTTTCAAGCATTCTCCATAGATCGCCCTCACCGACGTTGGAGATTGGGCATCCGGATACGATCCGGAAGGTCAAAGCATGAGTCCGATCCGTTCGATCCTTTCATCTCGTTCCATCGACCTCTTCAGATCCAAAGGTAAACACGTGAAAACCCCTACGTGTTGCGATTTAATTATATAGACGCATGCTAGGTTTATAATCAATGTATGGTGAATTAAATATCCAAGATAGATCCTCGGGGCGAGGGTTAACATATGTTTTCCCTACAAGTGCCAACGCTATTTTTTCGAAGCTGGTGTACCTAGTCTTCGGTCCTTTGAGAGCTCGGCTGATGAAATAAATAGGGAATTATCGTCCGAGCTCATCTCGTACCAGTACCGCACTGATTGCCTCATCCGAGGCGGCCAGATATAAGGAAAGGAGCTCGCGTTCTTTTTGGGCGGACAATGTGGGCAGGTCGGCGAGGTACTCCTTTAGCTGTGTGAAGGCGACATGGTGTTCATCCTCCCAGGCGAAATCTGGGGCTCTTCTCAAGATTTTGAAGAAAGGGAGTTGTTTCTCGGCAGCCCGGGATAGGAACCTGCTGAGGGCGGCCAAGCATCCGGTGAGTTTGTGGATTTCACGGACGGTCTTTGGCACTTGCATGTCAAGTATCGTCTTCACTTTGGTGGGATTAGCCTTCAACCCTTCTTCGAGAAACCCAAGATCCCGTGAATTTCCCGCTTTCATCATGAACGTGCATTTTTGAGGGTTTAGTTTGAGATTGGTTGACCTGAGAAGCTGGAGGATGGTTCTGAGATCCTCGGCACAACTTTCCATCTTTTTGCTTTTGACCACTATGTCTTCGACGTAGACCTCCACGATCTTTTCGATGTGATCTTTGAATATTGCGTCCACCATTCGTTGGTAGGTAGCTCGACGTTTTTCAATCTAAAAGGAATTTTTCGGTATGCGAAGACACCGAAGTCAGTGATGAATGCCGTTTTTGGAGCGTCTTCCTTACTCATCAAGACTTGATGGTATCCCTTATATAGATCCAGGAAACTGAAGATCTCGTGACCCACCAATGCCTCCACCTTCTAATCAATATCGGGGAGGGGATAACAGTCCTTTGGGCAGTGTTTATTCAGGTCGGTATAGTCGACACACATGCGCCACCCCCCTCCTAGCTTTCGAACTATGATAGGATTAGCCATCCGTGTCGGGTACTTGACCCGAACAGGATCTTGGCTTTCGAGTCGAGTCACTTGCACCTTATCACCCTTCGCCCGCCGCAAATGCCCTTTCTTTTGTCGAACTAGTTTGGTAGCCGGATCGATGTTGAGTCAATGAGTAATGAGCTCGGGGTGACACTCCTGTCGTGTCGAGTGGTGACCATGCGAACACGTCCCTGTATTCCCTCAGAAGTTGCATAACATGTTGTCGAATGTCAGTGGGACCCTGGGTGCCGACCTTGACGACCTTGGAGGAATCGTCGTCGTATAATTAGAGGTCGTCAGTCAGATCATCCCGAGGTGACAACTTCTGAGGAGGGTTCTGTAATTGCTAGGCCTGAGTTAAGGCCTCATCTTGGGCTGAGATCCTCAGGCATTCTTTCGTCGCTGCTTGATCACCCTGGATACTCAATACTCCAGCCGGGGTGGGTATCTTGATGGTGAGGTGGTAGACCGAGCAGACGGCCTTAGTGGCATAGAGCCAATCTCTTCCGAGGATGATGTTATACGGAGGGAGCCTCGACCGTGAAGAATTGTATGGCTTTGGTAACCGACCGGGAGCACGCCCCACGGTGACCGGAAGGGCGATGATGCCTTCGTCAGATTGCCTCCGAGTGAAGCTCGTAGTTTAGACGGTCTTTGGATGAATTGGATCCTCCGACTCGAGTTTGTCTAAGCGACTTTGAAAATGATCTCGATAGAGGCACCGGCGTCGATGTAGACCCTATGGACGTTCTTATCGCCCACCACCGCCAGTATGGTAATAAAGTCTTGATGGGGCATGATCTTGGGTAACGGGTCGTCGTTGAAAACACGATGCTCTCACCGTCCCAAGTCGCTTGTTTTTGGCTCCTCGGGATCGGTCTCCGAGCCGATTTTCAACCACGACCGCTCGCATCTATAGGAGTCCGTGATGGCGACTTGCTCCATTGCGTTGGGATCGCCGTCCTCGCCATCGCCATCGCCGGGTGCATCGCCTTCGAGGTCGGCCCACAATTGTTGCCACCTCCGCTCTTTCCTCTCACGCTTCTTGTTTCCCACCTCGTTTGTGGTGCGATCGAGGTACTTCTTAAGCGCCTTTTTAACGAGCTTGTCTATTTCCAAACCCGCACTTACTGCATCGTCGGTATTGTGACCATACCCCGGTGGTAGTCGCAATACATGTCCTTCGACTTTTTCTTCGATCCTCCTTTCATAGGAGGTGGTTTTGGGAAGAGCTCGGCAGGAGCTCAATATCTCCGCCTCGACTTGAGCGATTATTGCCGATTTGGCCGAGGTCCCAACTGACCCATTGGGCCTTTTGATTCTATCGAAGGCACTTCGCGATCGGTGCCCTTCCTCGATCATCCGCCTCTTCTTCTACCGGCTTTACGCCGTCCCATGTCTCTCTCTTTACGATCCGACTCGCCCCTCGACGTAGTTATCCACCAAGGTCCAAAGGCTACCGCCGTCTTCGGTTTTTCTGGTGATTTCTTTGTTTAGTGCGCCGGTCGGATCCCATTCTTGAATGCGTTAATGATGTAGAGGTCGTTGCTCTCATCAATTTTGAGGATTCCTGACGACCTTGAGACGAAGTCGACATCGCCTCGCCTCGCCCTGGCGGATGGTGAGCGGGTCGATAATGGTGCCGAGGTGGCATCTTTTGGTAAGCGCCACTGAACCGATCCATGAGATCTCCAAGCTATGTATCTCGCTCGCGAAGTGAGGTGAACTATCGTCGTGAGTTAAAGACCGGCACCTCGGGAAGATCTTGCACATGTGAAAATCTTCCATTCCTCGATTTTCCATGTTAGTAGTATAGCAAAAGGAAATCGGAGGGATCTCAAGCGCCATCGAGGGCGGCGATGTTGGGTGCCGATATCGTTGCGGCAGGTGTATCCAGATTTCCGGAGAAATGAGAGATGATCCGTCCGTGCGGCCGAATCCCGTAGCTCGCCGCCATCTCTCGGGAGTGGTAGGAGATCGATAGCGACGCCTATCGCCTCTTTGATGAGGATCGACCGCCTTTCTTCTCTTCGTCCCGCTCGGCCCGCGGCGTGTCTTCGCGAATGACCCGGTAGTTGTGCAAGGGTGACCGACTTCGTGGATGTCGCCGGGTGAATGGTTGGGACGGCCGCCGAGGCGATCGACGAGCGGGATGCCGAGGTGAACGCCTCGGCTATATCGCCGATCAACGCCTCGGCTATCTCGCCGAGGTGAGCGCCTCGACTATCTCGCCGAGGTGAACGTTCTCGGTCATTTCGGAGGTGAACGACCTCGTGCACTCGTGATTGCCAATCCGGCGTTCTCGAGGTTCCCGCCCGCTTGTCCTTCGCTCAAGAAGCTTTGAAATCGCCCATATGGGCGCTGAGGAATTCGACACGGCCCGCCGAGGACCTCATGAGATCGGTGAACCGCCTGCTCACCGGTGTTGAGGTCGGCTTCTCCTCTCCGATAGGCGCCGATCCCGAGGGTGTATAGGTATGTTTTCTATGTAACCTCAGCGATTGTTGCTATCGGCAGCGACTTCTTTTTCCCTGCCGTGTGATAGCTCGCCTGGGTCTTCGATCGTCATTGCAAAGACCACCGTGGCGCTAATGTTTGCACGAGTCCTTGCCACAGACGGCGCCAATGATAAATCTTGTGTGTGTGAGATTTATGAAAACAGTAAAGAACACGAGAGACTTTTACGTGGTTCGATCAAAAGAAAGATCTACGTCCACGGAGGAGTGATTCCTCAATACTTTCACTATAAGCGATTACAATGAGTGTATCTAAAAGCTCGAGTATTCAAATAGTTGTCAACCCCTTCTACCTTTAATCTAGCCTCTATTTATACATGTTGTGGATCACTACAGATTACTATGTGATCCGATCTCTAAAGATAGATTCGATCCTTGAATATCTCCTCCAATATCTCCTTCCATATCTGATAGGATATGGTTGATCTTGAATAGGGTTTAGGTGTTGGGCTTTTGGGCCAAACCGTGTAGCCGAAGTAGCTAGGCCAAGCCCAGTTCACGTGGGCCCGCTGTTGGGCTTTAGCGGTTAGGCCATATCCCATCAATACACCAATTTACAAATGAAAGTACATAAAGCCAATTATGAGAGGGTATTAATGTGTGTGTTGGCGTAATAATAGAGTGGTTAATACCTGTGGTTAAAGACTTTGGGTTTGAGTCCATCTATGTTTAATTGAAAAAAAAAAGAGGGTGTTAATACTTGCACACACGTATGACGTGTTTAGGTGTATGCATTTATAGTTCATGCGAATATCTATAATTGATTAAAATTGCAAAGTTTCCAAGTGAAAACGTTGCGGTAAATGTTACGTCTCCTCAAAAGTACAATATTGTTTTAGCGCTTATCCTGCAAAATCAATATAACCACTAAAACCCTACATTTTATAGTCATTTCCAAATGACGAATTAAATTATAATACTGATTTTAGTGGATTAAGTACCAACACAATTCGGAGGAGAGGTAAAATATCGGTTTTCTTACAACTTTTTTTGTTGTTCCTGAAAAGGTAAAACTACAAACTTTAATAGCTTTTTGGCATCTTTTTTCCTTCTTTATCACCATTGAACTGATTCTCATTTTAAATGTAAATCACACAAAACTGACAAGTTACATGAAGAATATACAATAAAAACGAGATGGGGATTGCATTATCCAAAGAATTATTATTAAATCATACAATTGTGTGACAAAAAAAATCCATTAATCACCAGTTTCCAATTGTTTCCTCTTGTACTTTTATGCAACTAAAAATTATGAAGGGGAACATCTCAATCACAATAATAACATTAAATTGGAAAGAACCCCACTATAGTTATTGCGCTCTATACTTCACTATTTCTATTTTTAACCCATGTAATTTTATTTTATTAATTCTTTTTCGTTCTGTCTCTATTTTTATGAAGGGGTTCAAATCAAAATGTAAGTGCATGGTGCAATGTTTACATCTTAAAATATAAAGAAAAGTTCGAAAAAACTAAAAATATTTGCAAGTACAAGGAGCAAAAGTTGCACTTTTCCCATTAGATTATCCAGACTCATATAGCATTAAGTAAGCATGCAGTTGAATTAAATATTGTAACGTGCCTAACCTAATCATAATGAAGCACCCTAATTTGAGAGATCTACTAAATTGGTAAACTTAACTCACTGCGTTATATTACTAATAAAATTAGGTAAATTTAATACAGAAAAGATCAGTTAATATCAGTCTCACAAAAAATTAGTAGAAACAGAGACGAGTTCTATCAATATACAGACAGACCCTGTACCTGTGTCGATTCACTAAACAGACAGGTCTAAAGAGAATGGATAGTTATCCCGATAGATAAGTAAATTTATACTCCTACAATCAAGGGTTATGTAAACATATAATAACTCGAGAAGCAACGAAACGTGAGTGCGGTCCAAATTGATGAAACCTTTGTACCAAGCATACTTTTCAGTCCATTTGATAGGGGCCATTAGGATAAGTAGGTCATCAGGTGAAATCTTCGGTGAATAAATGGGGAAAATCAACGAGATTCAAGTCAGTTGGTTGTGAAGCTCTGTTCATCATTTTGCTGTCAGGTGAGTGGACAGAAATTAAAGAACTCAACATTTGGCGTTCCTACTCACACAAAATTAAAGCAAGTAAAATGAGCATACCTTTAGCCAGGGATTATAAATTGGGACAACTTCTATCAAGAAAAGTACGGATTTCCTTCAGTGGTGAATGGTTTAGTTTAGCGCCTTGTGGAATGCAACCTGCCAAGAAAGAAAGTATTTAATGATTTATCTATCTGGCATGCTCCTGAGGTACCAAGAATTGGTTGCTTTGCAGTAATTACTTGGATGGCTGAATGCAAGAACAGAAGTAAGTTCATAAAAATTGGCCAAAGACGATGAATCATAGATCAATATAATCCAGAAAGGACTTTTTAAAATACACTAGGGATAAGGAAATCTGGATTGAGAGGAGCAGATGTTCCCATGTAAATCTTCAGTACACAGAAATTATAGCCTCAAGCATGATAAAGTTACACAGAATTTCATTTCTGATATTGAACAGGTTTCGCGTTGCATGGATTCAGCCTCTACAAATTAGTTGATATGGTGATGAGAGAGTACAATGTTAGACCATACCGAGGTTGATGTCTTCAGCAGCTCCCTTATGGCCATAGTTGCGTAACATGAAGCTGGGAGGGTAAAGCCCAACTTGAGGGCTGTCTGGCTTTCCTGTGCATCAGAGGCACCTAAAGATTCCTCAGTTTGTATGTAATCTTTTATGCCTGCTGGCAGCTCGGTCTCATTGTTACATTTTTCTGCCTCCAATCTGCAACCAGGAAGATTTTCCTGTTCATCGTTACATTTTTCTGCCTCCAATCTGCAACCAGGAAGATTTTCCTGTTCATCGACAATTGTGGGCGCAAGTGACTTGGCAATGATGTCCAAATCTGTCTCTGCCAGGGGTAGATTTGCATCTGTGTACTTGAGCAATTCCCTGCAGAGTAAGAACATTAAAATTTCAAGATTCAAGAAGATCATCAGCTCTATAAAAGGAGTGTAGTCAAGAAAAGAATACCACTTAAAATCCTTAGGTTTTTGAAACACCCGCCTGTATGCTCCAGTCATATTGGTTAATGAAAACTCCCTACAAGCAGCAGGCAATGTGGAATGGTAAAGCATCCTCGCAAGCCAACTAAAAATCGAGAACAAAATGTACTACAGAAAATTTGAAATATGTGTTTGGTAGGTATAGGTTGCAGAAAGGAGAGAAGAGAATCAGTTAAGATTACATCAAATAGCAATAAAGATGATATTCCAGAACAAGAAAAGATAAAATGGTAATGCTGACAATAGAATTGCTTAGTGTCTCAAAGAACACTAATATATGTATGAATAAAATCCTTCCTCTTCCTCTTTTCGTCCCAAAGTGAAATAAATCTGTTCCCTTTTATTATGTCCAAATGACCTCTTTGCAACAATGTCTAGCTTTCAGAATCACCTGTCGCCAATCCTTATCTAAGGCCAAAACACTCGGGGGTTCTAAGTTTACCACTTATCTAAGACCAAAACACCCATTCAAATTTCGCTAAAACTTGAATAAATTCAGCACTTAAAAATTAAAATAATGTGAATAACTCACTTTGAATTGTGTGCACACTCTGTCAAGCTGATACCATCCTGACATGCAAGCACGTTCAGATTTGTGAGGAAATGCATATGAGAGAGAGTTATATAAACTAGTATTTTGCAAATGCGATGCAAAGACTTCGATTTTTATATGCCACATTGTTATATATCAAAAGAAAATACAGCTAATTGAAAATAGAAATTGAAATATTTAAGCATATAGTGCAAGTCCAATTAAATAACAAATTCTTATATCTGCTATGACATGTCAAAATAAATATAACAATAAAATGTACACCTTTAATAAAAGTGAAAAAACCCCTAATAATTGGTTAAGTTTATTTATGTATTTATTAATGCTTGTTTACATATGAACAAAACATAGTAAGTGTTCTTTTTAGCGAGACAAAATCGAATAGTTACTTTTTTTTCTACATTTAACAGACTAAGATATTTTATGTGCACGTACATAATCCATATAAAGTAACAAATGCATTTCATACAATGCCTCATGCATAGCGTCTTATCCATGATTTTTTGTATTCATGTATACTTAATTGAAAGGATCAAGAGTAAAAAACTTCACCTTTTTTGCCAAGTCATGATAGATTTTTCCAATTTCATTCGATGGATAGAATACCCTTGACCTGTTGAATGCATTAAAGAAGCTTAAGGCAGCCTCATATTTCAAACCCCCTTAAATTGGGGACTGTTTTAGGTGACAGAAAAGAACACTAAAGATTTATAGGTATCAGACAAACTTTACCCAGGTAAAGGAAGGACAATATCTTCAATAGAATACTTCTCAGCAGCAATATCCTCCTCACTTATAACCTGTACATGAGAAGGAAGCAATACAGATTCTCTATCATGATTCATGAAGATATGCAGGTATGCATCTAAAAATTACAAGACCTCTCATTATTACTAAAAATAGCCAATGTCGATTCTTGTAACTGATAACAAAGATGCATGAGCATGACCTGTCAGAAAATTCCACCTTCTCCCCAAGCTAAACATTAGAAAATTACCTCTCAGGTGAAGGCATTGAAGGTTTTAATATTTCTATAATTTGTCCCTTTATCTAAATACAGTTCTCCATACTAGCAATACAAGATTGGCTAATTCATCAATTTGTGAAATTAATATCTTTCTACTCTCCAAAGTCAAAGCTGGCGTATAGAGATCATAGGTTACCCTTCCAATGTGTCACTATGATCCAACTACTTTAACCAACTCCTTCAAAAAAACTCAATACTCATGTACAAGTGGGGTCAAAATAAGACCTTGTCCAAAAGCAAGCCATCGATAGGATAACTGTTCAACGCTTTACAACCTTAACAAATGCTGCTAAATATTAGCTACTTCACACAGTCAACTAATTAATTTGATAAGATATAAAACATTTTAGCATATATTGAAGATTTATATCAAATGGAGAAAATTTACACTGCAAAACCTTCCAAAAACTGAAAAATGTTCAAAAAGTAGAGGTGATTAAACTTCCACTCTCTGAGCAAATCTGAAACAATTAAGTGCCTAAATTCAAAATGGTTCTGAACCGAGCTAAGCTCATATTCCAGCAACCAAAATAGGTGCTTATTATCTTCAATAGTTCTCATGTTTCTTTCCAACCAAATGGAACAACAGACAGCACGGAGAGACAGTCATAATTGTTTTTACATATTACATTTTGGGCAGAGAAAAGACAAACGGTTCCAAGCTCCAATTTTAAATTTAGCATAAAATACATCATTGTTAT
Organism: Salvia rosmarinus; assembly: GCA_036937905.1. NCBI lineage: Eukaryota > Viridiplantae > Streptophyta > Magnoliopsida > Lamiales > Lamiaceae > Salvia > Salvia rosmarinus. Next base: position 21,401,201 of record CM072813.1, read on the forward strand.
ATCAATAACAGTTCCATCTTTTGACCAAAAAGAGGAGCTCACTCTGAAGTTTTTTGAGTTTCTGCTTATGGTCGGGCAGCTAATGTTAGGATTTAGATGTAAATAAACCTCTATATTTCAATCATCCTTTGTTATTCTGAATCCAAAAATGTCAATGTCTTCTACTTGGAAAGAGCAGGTGATGAGGTCATATCAAGGAAAGGACTAAGCACTCTGTTTCTAAGTGCATGCTTATTACTCAAAAGTTGGTAAATATTGATTATGCAAACTTAAAAATATAAATGGTTATAAAAAGCATTCTGTTGCACAATTCCCCTGTTGTTTACTCAAACCCTGTTGTTCAAGTCCAAACCTTATATCATCACTAGGAACAAAGTTCACATATAATGAGGTTAGAGTGTGATAGAGACCAAGGCTCCACTTCTGCCAAACATACCAAAATCAAATAACAAATGAGATTTCAACAGGTTTAATGTATGGGAAATCATGTTCATTAATTTTAGTTTGAAATATCCATTAAAAGCTGGCTTAGAAAGACTTGCAGAACGGTACCTTAACAGATGCATTTTTCACTTCAGAAAGATCAGTCACTGGTATGTCCTCAAGATCGCAATCAATGTGTGTATCATCACCGCCATCATCTTCACACTCCAAAAGCGATGTTATTGTTTCTTTGTCACTCTCTTCTTCTTTGCAGTACACTAAATCACCCAACACAACCTGGTGAAATCCTACATTTGTTTTATATGGCATAGAAGAATCATTAATTAAATATCTGATGCATCTGTCTATCCAACAAGTAAAATCATTCAGAACCTGAGTTTCTCAAAGACATCAACAGAATAATATGTCAAATAAGGCAAGGACTTCTGTTGGTACACTTGAAGAAAGCTAAAACCAGTAAAATATCTTTTGTTTCTTTCCTTCGACCAGAATTTGCAAGTACAACACCACCTTTTAGTTGCAATTACTAAGTCATAAATTTTTCGACAAAGCATTTCCGACTTGCACTACTAAGCGACGCCATTTTACTGAATAAACGTCATAGATTTATGTCTTAAAAGATTAGGGATGTCATAATTATGCAAAATTTTACTAATATTTCTATTGAGTTCACATACTTATTTAGTTTTGAAATCTTGTGAAATCCAAAATCAGATTTAAAAATAATTATTAATAAATATATCTTCATAAGATAAAGATCAAATCAATTTTCTAGAAACATATAAAATCTTGATATTAACATGTACCGGTTTTAAAATCCAATAAAATCACTCCACCCCAGCCCTAGATCCCCCCACACATATTCTCTGACCCCTACAACTATAACTAGGATCTCCATGCCAGTTCAAAACACACCAACTCATTTTTTAAGAGCTCAATAATTAGAAGAGAATCTCACTACCAAATCCTCTCCAAGGTTCAACCCTTTCTTGCCGATTCAAGTCTTTCTTTGTGATTACCGAAAGTGTCTATGAGTTAGTATTTAATTTGAAATTAAATTACCCCAAATTAACGTAATCAAGCCCCGAAATTGTTGCAAAGAAGATTGGAGACCGAGTACAAGAAGACCCATCGAATGTCAGCAACAAATTCGGTTGAAATTGAACCAAAATTTCGGTTTGTTTATAATTTCTACAAAAATTGGTTATTAGGTTCTACCGGCAGTTCGGTTTTTGACCGAACCGACCATTCTCTCACCCATAGTTATCGGCAAAAGAAAGATGGCAACTGGAGTTTACGTGTCAATCAAAGAGAACTAAACAAAGTGATTGTTCACATCAAATATGTTATTCCCAATAGATAGTAAATGTTGGACAAACTGCACAAGGTAGGTTGGTTTGGCAAAATCAATTTGCATGAGGTACCACCAGCTCCGGTTGCCTCCAAAGATGTCCACAAGACGGCTTTCCATGCACATTCAAGCTATTATGATTTTTTGGTGCTGTCATTTGGTCTTACCAATACCTCAATCACTTCTGATGCAGCCCAAGGTTCGTTGGTTCCGAACCCGGTGCGTGTTCCTGTTGGGCCAATTACATATCGTCGTCGAGCTAAGAAGTTCCAGGAGAGCTTGATGGGCCTAGTCCGAGAAGTTTGGGAGCAAGAGTTGATGAAGAAGCCCATTGGAGATGATAGTGCAGTGGGTCCGAGTCTAATTAATCTTCTTGAATGCGAGTGGGCCAAGATTGAAGACTTGTAATTTATTTGTTTTTAGCCCATTAGTCTTTGGATATTATTTTTTGAATTTATGGGCTTAGTGGGCTGATTAGTAAGTTTAGGGTTTTTAATTCGTTCGCCCTTTTGGGCTTTTAGGGTTTGCAGCCTATATAAGGCTTTGTGTGAGACGTTTTTGGGCAGACTATCATTAATCATAAACGTGAGTTTTATTCTCTCTTGAGAGTTTTCGAGTTCTTCTTGATTGTGCCGAGACGAATTCATTTACCGGCGTATCGGCGAGTCAATCACCCCTCGTTGTGTGTCATTCAGCGTCCCCGAGTTGCTGCATCAACATCACGTTGGGGTCTAGGCGATATACCGACCTACATCATTTCGTGAGTTAGATTCGAGGTTTGGGATATTCCATCCTTCTATCCGCTCGTTGAAGTCGTCATTGGCGTGGTTCTTCGATTCATCGAGGATCGTATCATTTGGTATCGAGCCAAAGTTGGTCATCCGTGTTTCGTGTTTCGTCTTCGTGTCTTTCTTTCGTGTCGAGGTAGCGCCTATATTTGTTCGTGTTTTCATGTTCGCGTTTAGAAAGTATCATATATTTCGCCGATCCATTTAGTGTTTATTTGTCCGCATTGGTGTTGATTTCTTTCGTGTCGGGTGACATCTAGGGTTCGTGGATAGCGGCTGTGGTTTCGAGACGCTTTGGGATCGGTGTGTGTGTTTCCTTATCTAAATCTGTGTCATCCTCGTATGTCATCTTTTCCTTGTTTGAGTCATTTCATGTATCCATATATATCATATTCGCCATTATTTTCCGATTGCACCCATATACACTCACGAATTACCAGACTCATACAACCATTAAAAAAATCATATCAGGGCTCGTATCAATATTATTTTTCGTTCTTGAGATTGTCAGCATTCACGGTCAGTGAGGATTTAAAAAAAAGAGCATAGAAATTTTCGAATCCTATTTCGAGAATTTTTTTTTCTTGCGTTCCTTAGTACGTTTCAAGTCGTTTGGTGCATATCCGGTGAGCACTTTTTTCGAAATTCGGTTAAATCTCGTTGTGTTTTCTGGGTTCCTTGGGTAGAGTAGATCGTGTTGAGCAAGTTTCTGCATAACACGTTTTCGGGTTTTCAGTGTCGTGTCTTCGTGTCCTACGGTCTTTTGGATAGTTTAGAGTCTTCCGAGTCAGTTTCTGTGTAGCTCTTCAAAAAAAAAAAAAAAAGAGTATTGTCCAATTGATTTGTTGATGCGCGTTGTTGGTGAACTTAGAGTGACAGATTGAGGGAATTCGATCTCTTGAGAGAGAATTTGAGTGGAAAAATGCAAGAGAGTGTGAGAGTATTAGAGTGGAAAAGGCCAATTATTTGAGTGATACACGAGTGTGAGTGAATTCCATCTTGTGTGATACACGAGTGATCGTGAGGTGGTGAGGTTCTTTTGTTTATTTTATTTCTAACCTTTTCTTGCGCCCATGTCCAAGAAGACAAATTCAGTCGCTCAATTCACGGACGAAGAGGAAGATTAACGCCCGTAACAAGTTCTTATTTGAGGCTCGCAGTGAGTGGGGAAGATGTTGGACAAGGGAATGGAAGAGATGCATGAGCGCATCACATAAGAGCTCGAGCAGAAACCTCGCAGAAACATGGAGGAGAGGCGACGCCATGATCCCATTGTGTTTCGAAGAGGTGGACGAGGTGGCAGAGGAGGCAGAGGCGGTAACGGGCATTTTCGTTATGAGGAGGACGAGCCTGAGTATGAGGATGAGGCTTCGGATTTTGAAGAGCCGCGGTCGAGAGGAAGAGATAGAGAAGATAACTATCTGGGCAATATCAAGATGAATATTCCCTCATTCCAAGGGAAGAACGATCCAGAGTTGTATCTTGAATGGGAGAGAAAGGTGGAGCTTATGTTCGATTGTCACAACTATTCCGAGCTCAAGAAGGCGGTTAGTCGCGATAGAATTTTCCGATTATGCACTGTGTGGTGGGATCGGTTGGTAACCGGTAGGAGATTTAAACGTGAACCACCTATTCGAGACTTGGCGTGAGATGAAGGCAAAGAATGAGCAAGCGATTTGTACCAAATTATTACTATAGGGAGCTTTTCAACAAGTTGCGAATTTGAGGTGAGTGAATGGAGTGTGGATGAGTATTTCAAGGAGATGGAGATGGTCATGATTCGAGCTAATGTAGTCGAGGACCGAGAGGCCACTATGTCGCGATTCTTGACTGGATTGCAGTGGGACATTCGTGATAAGGTGGAGTTGTAGCACTATGTTGAGTTGGAGGACATGGTTCATATGGCCATAAAGATAGAGAACCAACTCAAGAGGAGGGGCAACCAGCATTTAATCACCCAATTGGAGGCAATCTCAACCGCTTTCTAGTGGTTCTTCATCAAAAGGAACCCATGGAAGAAGTATACGCCACGAGAAGAGAAGAAGCCGTTCTTTAAGCCCCGAACAGAGGCAAGAATTCAGCAAATTCGGGCAATTCTGAGGGTCGAAATCGCGATAAAAAGTGCTTCAAGTGTCAGGGATACGGACATATCATGAGTGAGTGCCCGAATAGGAGACTTATGATCATGCGAGACGACGGTGAAGTTATGACTGATGATGAAGCTACCGATCCAGAGATGCCAACATTGGAGTATCCCGACGATGAAGAGGAGGTTGAGGATATCTTACCACCAGTTGGGCAGCTTTTTGTAGCTAGGAGAGTTTTGAGTGTCCAAACTCAACCGGAAGAGATGAAGCAATGGAGAACATCTTTCATACGAGATGTCATGTTCAAGACAAGGTGTGCGGCGTCATCATTGATGGAGAAGTTGCACAAACGTGGCTAGTGCGACCATGGTTGAGATTGGGCTGCACCCGGTGAAGCGTCCCAAGCCATACCGTTTGCAGTGGCTGAACGAGACCGGCGTCATCAAGGTAACGGCGAGTGAAGGTGCCGTTTCGCATTGGGAAGTATGAAGATGAAGTGTTGTGTGACGTTATACCCATGCAAGCGAGCCACATTCTGTTGGGACGCCCGTGGCAGTTTGATCGTCGAGTAGTTCATGATGGCTTCACAAACAAATACGCCTGAGTATAAGCGAAGAAGGTATCACTTGTTCCACTTACTCCTAAACAAGTTTATGAGGATCAAGTGCTTGCAAAAGAGGTCGAGAAAGTGAAGTCAAGGGAGCACTCAGAGCGAAAAAGGAGAGTGGATTGATTCAAGTCCTTTCGCAAGGCCGAGTGATCCGTGGGTGGTGAACGAGCGTAAGTCGTTGATCGTTTGTTGTACAAGGAGAATTTGGTTATCACTAACGATCTCACTTCTACCCCTTCTATTAGTTCTGCTTTTGCGGAGTTTGATGATGTCTTTCCAGGATACACCTCACGGCTTACCTCCGATTCGGGAATTGAGCATCAAATTAATTTCGTGCCCGAGCAACGCTTCCAAACCGCCCAAAGATACCGAACCAATCCGGAGGACGAAGGAGTTGGAGAGACAAATTGGCGAAGTTGTTGGCGAGGGCACGTGAGGAGAGTTTGAGTCCTCGTGCTGCACCCGCTTTACTCGTGCCCAAGAAGGACTCGACTGGAGGATGTCTTTGTGATTGCCGAGCCATCAATAATATCACGGTAAAGTATCGCCATCCTATTTCTCGTCCGGATGATATGTTAGACGAGTTGCATGGTTCTTTGTGTTTTCTAAGATAGATTTGAGAAGTGGTTATCATCAAATTCGAATCAAAGAGGGTGATGAGTGGAAACCGCCTTTAAAACTAAACTTGGTTTGTATGAGAGGTTAGTTATGCCTTTTGGTTTGACTAATGCACCTAGTACGTTTATGCGTCTTATGAATCATGTTTTGCTTGCTTATATTGGAAGGTTTGTAGTTGTCTACTTTGACGATATCTTAGTGTATAGTAAGAGTCATGATGAGCATGAGGGGCATTTGAGGTCTGTTTTAGATGCGCTTAGGAACGAGAGGTTGTTTGCTAATATCAAGAAGTGCGTCTTTTGTACGGACAAACTCGTGTTTCTTGGTTTTGTTGTTAGTGCACAGGGTGTACAAGTTGATGAGGAGAAGATTCGGGCTATTCAAGAATGGCCGAGCCCGAAACCATTGGAGAAGTTAGGAGTTTCCACGGGCTTGCTAGCTTCTATGGGAGGTTTGTACCTCAATTCAAAGACTATTGCAGCCCCACGACGGAAGTGATCAAGAAGAACGTGGAGTTGAGCTGGGTAAGGCGCAAGAAGATGATTTCACTTTTGAAGCACAAGTTGACTCACGCCCAGATTATCTCTTCCTAACTTTTCTAAGTCATTCGAGATCGAATGTGATGCTTCGAGTGGGTATTGGTGCAAAGGTTGATGCAAGAGGGCGGTCGGTGGCGCATTTCACGAGAAGTCGAATGGAGCGACGCTGAGCTATCCAACGATGATAAGGAGTCAGATGCGACCGGTCCGAGCATTGCAAACGTGGCAGCACTATCGTGGGCCAATGAGTTTGTCATTCACACCGATCATGAATCGTGAAGCATTTAAAGGGGCAACACAAGTGAACAAGAGGCATGCTAGGTGGATGGAGTTCATCGAGACGCTTCCATACGCCATCAAGTATAAGCAAGGTAAAGAGAACGTGGTGGCTGATGCACTTTCTCGAAGGTATGCCTGATCTCTACTCTAGATGCTAAGTTGCTTGGTTTTGAGTGCATTAAGAGTGTGTATGCGAATGATGCTGATTTTGGTGATATATATCGAGCTTGTGAGCATTCGCTAGTGGAGAATATTTTGCATGATGATTATCTTTTAGAAAGAATAAGTTGTGTGTTCCTAAATGCTCGCTTCGTGATTTGTTATTGCTCGAGTCTCATGGTGGGGATTGATGGGACATTTTGGTATTGCTAAGACCTTAGTCGCTTTTGCATGAACATTTCTTTTGGCCTCATATGAAACGTAATGTTGAGAGAATTTGTGGTCGTTGTGTTACATGTAGGCAAGCTAAGTTCAGACTAGTTTCCATGGGTTGTACATGCCATTGCCTCGCTCCTACCGCACTGGATTGATATTTCTATGGATTTTGTATTAGACCGCCAGAGTAAACGTGGTAGGATTCCATCTTTGTGGTTGTTGATCGATTCTCTAAGATGGCACATTTCATTCCATGTCATAAATTTGATGATGCATCTCATGTTGCTGAATTGTTCTTTCGTGAGATTGTTAGATTGCATGGTATGCCTAGGACTATTGTTTCTGATCGTGATGCTAAGTTTTTGAGCTACTTTTGGAAGACTTTGTGGTGTAAGTTAGGTACTAAATTATTGTTTTCTACTACTTGTCATTCACAAACTGATGGTCAAACCGAGGTAGTTAATAGGACTTTGTCAACTTTGCTTAGAGCCATAATAAAAAAGAACATTAAGTCTTGAGAAGAATGTTCGCCTCATGTCGAGTTTGCATATAATCGCTCGCTCATTTCGCTACTAAGTTTTCGCCATTTGAGATTGTGTATGGTTTTAATCCTTTGACGCCATCGATTTATCTCCTTTACCTATGCAAGAACATACTAATCTTGATGGCGAAAAGGACCGATTTTGTTAAGCGATCCATGAGAGGCGAGGAAAACATTGAGAGGCGAATCGAGCAAGACGCCAAACAAGCTAACAAGGGCGTCGTAAGGTGGTGTTTGAACCGGTGATTGGGTTTGGCTGCATCTGCGCAAGGAGAGGTTCCTAGTGCAGCGACGTTCTAAGTTGTCGCCAAGAGGCGATGGACCTTTTCAAGTATTGGAGCGCATCAATGATAATGCCTACAAGTTGGACCCGCCAAAGTGAGTATAATGTTAGTGCCTCTTTAATGTAACGATTTGAGTCCTTTGATGTAGGTGACGACTTGATTTGAGGACAAATCCTCTTCAAGAGGAGGGAATGATGCAGCCCAAGGTTCGTTGGTTCCAACCGGCGCGTGTTCGCTGGGCCATTACATATCGTCGTCGAGCTAAGAAGTTCCGGAGAGCTTGATGGGCCTAGTCCGAGAAGTTTGGGAGCAAGAGTTGATGAAGAAGCCCATTGGAGATGATAGTGCGGTGGGTCCGAGCTTAATTAATCTTCTTGAACGCGAGTGGGCCAAGATCAAGACTTGTAATTTATTTGTTTTAGCCCATTAGTCTGGATATTATTTTTCAATTTATGGGCTTAGTGGGCTGATTAGTAAGTTTAGGGTTTTTAATTCGTTCCCCCTTTTGGGCTTTTAGGGTTTGCAGCCTATATAAGGCTTTGTGTGAGACGTTTTTGGCGCAGACTATCATTAATCATAAACGTGAGTTTTATTCTCTTGAGAGTTTTCGAGTTCTTCTTGATTGTGCCAAGACGAATTCATTTACCGCGATCGGCGAGTCAATCACCCTCGTTGTGTGTCATTCGCGCCCCCAGAGTTCTTGATCAACATCACGTTGGGGTCTAGGCGATATACCGACCTACATCATTTCGTGAGTTAGATTCAGAGGTTTTGGGATATTCCATCCTTCTATCCGTTCGTTGAAGTCGTCCGCTGGCGTGGTTCTTCGATTCATCGAGGATCGTATCAACTTCCCAGTCTAACTATGAACAATTTATTTTGTACTTACCTTGGCAAATTTCTATAGTTTTTTATCCTAATTAACAGTGCTATGCAGACAGCTCATTTAAATCACCTGCCGAACGAGATAACCGAAAACTCTAAAGCCTACATACCATAATTTTGTACTCTCATACTTGCTGCATGGTTCCATAAATAGCTCTGATAACTATGCACAAACCTGAAGTTGAAACACACCATATCACTAAATGCAAAGAATGAGATTCAATTACAAAACATTTTAACACAATTTGTACAAGTACATAGCCATCAACCTTCTTACAACAACTTAACACAAACATCAAATACAAAGATACAAACAAACGCAAGCAAACAATCAAATCATCAAATTTTAGCACTTCAACACTATTTTCATTAACAATTGTTAATGTCATTTGGAAATTGGAACTGTTAAATCGAAGGTAGAAACATGATGTTGGGACAAAATACTCTATATTCACAAACTTATCAAAGCACCTATTTATACAAAAGAGTCCTAACCAGACTAGGAAAACCAAAACAAGAGTCCTAACTAAACTAGGAAACTACTAACTTACTCTACAAGCAATACCATAAAACAAATATATTTCTAACAGGAACATAAATTTTTATAGAAACCATGAAACTTGAACACCTAATTCAACAAGAACTTCATGATACAGGGTGATAGATGAGCAATCACAAGGAAGAAAATGCACAGAAGCAACTGAGTGAAACACCAACATAGAACATGTATATGGTGACCGAATCCCACGATGTCTAGATGCCCTTGTCAGAACACTTTTCCACGGAGCTGGAATGACTAACTTCGCAGAGGGATAAAGGTGTGATCAACCATATGTTTGAATAAATAATGAACCAGATAATACTTACATAGAGGTAAAGTACCTGCTGAGAAGTCTATTGACCTCATACAAAAATTGTATTGTACCATTTATAGGAGTGCTTATCCTAAAAATTATGGACGGGCAGTCTAAGCTTTGATCTTTATTTTTTCATGGTTGTTTTGAACTGTGCTAAAATATGTAATATAGCCACCGACTTGTGAAATAGCAGAATTGGCATTTGGCCTTGTTTTTGAGAAAAGGGATTTTAATTTTTGTCAGATGCTTTGACAATGGTTCTTATTTACCTCAAAGAACTTCTTTGCTTCTAATTTTCTACTTAAGCTGACTGCCAACTCACTCATATGTCAGAACTCATTACGCGTTGAAAATTCTGAACAATAATCAGTTTTGAGGTTTAGAGTAATTGATGCTGTGAGGCCCAATGTTTTTATCTGCAAATCAAAATTTCGTAAGTTACTCTTTTTACCATAAGATATGGGTTCTATCTAACTAATATGATCCTGGCACTACTTAACACATCTAGGTATCTTTCAAGCAAGTAAAGTCAATATTTATAAATCATGATAGTGAAAAGTAAAAAATGCATATAGACAATAAACAACATGAAGCCTGCGATAATACTCACATCATTCTAAGTGTCCTAGGTATTGCCAACAAAGCTTGTAAGTCATTTCCAGGACACTTTTGGAAGCATTGCAGCTGAATATCAAGAAAATGAAGTTGTTGTCACAAACAAGAGATACAGACTCAAACCATAGAAGTATGATTCAATCAAGTCAAAGAGATCAATGAAATAGCTTGAAAAGCAAAAGCAAAATATATATACATTGCTAATACGTTTATACAATGACTTAAAGCTTAAAACTGCTGCTTCATCATAAGCTTAAACTGTCGCTTTTCATCTTACTCTACCTATAATGGCTTATCCATACTAGAACTATTTTACATATTTATGTTACATGAGTGCATACAAACACGAGCACTTTGATGTGAAGTCAGCCAAATAGGAAGTGGTGATCAAAAGGCATGCTCAATCTGAGGGGTCATATGAATGAAGCACAGATTACATGACAACTTAAATATGGGTATGAGTCGTACGACATCAAGTACAGATATTTCAGGATGTCGAAGATCTGAGGATCTGAGGGTTCTGCAGGCCATGAACCCCTTAAAGTATATTCTCGTAAGATGGTATTTTGAGGCTGTAATGTTGTCGCAAGGACCATTAGTGAGCAAGCATAATCAGCCAGGGTTATTAGCTAGGAAGCACAGATACGTGAATGAGGCTACCGTCCCCGTCCCGGGGACATACTGGGTACGAAATATGCCAAAAATACATATTTTCACGTTTTTCTCTTTTTTTTTAATAAATAAGTCAAAATACGTCAGAAAAATACACGTATTAAATGGTCAAGTACGTTTTGGGCCAAGTCAAGTACGTTCAAAAGCTAATTAAAGATGAATTTAAACTTACCCATCAACCCAAATCCCCAAACTTGAAGAAACCTAATCGAAATCGCCACTGCGCCGCCCAGCACCGCGCCGCCCCACGCCCGCAGTCCAGCACCATCGCACTCGCAGTCCCTTCTCGTCGCGTCACGCACCTCCTCAAGCCGAAAGAGAAAGAGGCGGATCTAGTTGTAGGATATAGAGGGAAGAGAATGAGAAAGAGAGAGAGAGAGAGGCGTCGATGTGTGCATATACTTATCTGTAGAGAGAGAGGAGAAGCGGTGTGTAGTGTATCTGACTATCTGTAGAGAGAGAGGCCGAGGGACGTATTAAGAGGGAGAGAGAGGGTTGGGCTTTCATTCTAAAAAATGGGTAGGACCTTTTTATAAAAGAAATGGTGTTATTTAACTAAAATAAGTTAAATAACTAATAATTTTCATTAATACTTGTTATATCTATATTTAGCATAAGAATATGAGCTATATCCCACATATCTTGTCCATGTTTTTCACAACCAAAATCACCTGTTAATGTTATATAATTTACATAAACATAATATCAATAAAATAAAAAATATTATAAATAAATATAAACATATTTTGAACGTATTCGTATTCTGATTTTTGAGAAATAGATGTATTTTGTATCGTATTGTATTTCGTCCCCGTGCTTCTTAGGACTTATTAGAAGATCGGGCAAGGTGGGTATTAGTTGTGCACAAACCCAGCCTAAAATACCATTACCAGCCTTTGATTTTCCCAATTGCTAAGTTATCAAATAGTGATCATTAGATGAGGTAGAAAGGAAATAAGAAAATAATGAGAGAGAGGATGGAGAAATTGTCTAATGCTAGTCTTAAATCTTCCATGCTTCAACTGCCTTTTACACACACTTTAGGAAGAATTCAGTGTAGGAAGATCATTCTTTTCAAAACATATTCCCCGCCATTGTTTCATTTTTTTGCCTTTATTCATTGATGCAGAAGGTGGCAGTTAAGTGTCAACATGTAGTTGGATGGCACATTGTCATAATTATGGTATAAAATGCATGATACAGAACTTACAATAGCACGTTCTGCAACAAGATATCGTGGTAACTGCCTCAAAGTACCCTCAACGTCACCACTCTCCTTGTAATATTCTCTTATCTTTCTTGTGGCATCCTTCTGTGACCAAATATCTTAGTCAAGAAGAAACATACAATAATTTAACAATGCCATTCTTTTCCAAGAATATGTAATCATGCAACAGCAATGCAAAAGGATATCTCCTTCTCGCGGCTCCAGAACCATGCTTACAGCAGCTTTCCATTCTCCTCGCAGTAATGCAGCTCCAATGAGATGAGTTGCTATAGAACTGCTTCCAAAGCGCTGAAAACACCAAGGGCCATGTCAATTTGTGCAGAAAGAGACAGTTTTCAACTTCATATAGAACAAACACCATCCATGGTAAAAAGTTGATGGCTTAAGTCAGAGATATAAGCAGGTATGTTTGAGATCCTGAGGAGAGTTAATATCTCTTAAGTCTTAACTGATTATGATGTCCTTTATCGGCCTTTATCAGCTTTATCTCAAATAAGGAAAAAGCTTGCTCAAGGAATTCATGCTTCGAAGTGGGGTATTCTTCAAAGCACACAAGATAAAATCGGAGAGACTTTGATATAATCATGTTCAGAGAGTAGAGAACAGTGAATTAGATAAATCCTGCATTATTTCATATTGCACATGTGAACTATCATAATAATAGACACAGGTATTTGGTAACTCCTGAGAATCTAGAGTGGGTTTTGTCAGTCATCTACATCGGAATGCATTCCTTGGTCCAAATCAGGTCATCTAAGTTAAAGTGAATTAGGAACATGAATCCTTGGACAGTTACAAAGCTTTGAACAAGCAAATATTATATACCAACAGTCGGACAGGGGTAAACTAGGAGGTTGGATGTAATAAGTTAAACTTCAAAGTAGCAAATGAAGTTTGTCCTTTGTAGGATGTCAAAATGTGAGTGACTTCCCATATGCTAAAAAGGAGCCTAAAATTGCTCTCAGCTCCGTAATTTAAATGATTTAACAATATGCACATAATTCAACTTAAAGCAGGAGTGTATACTTGGATCCATTAAATAACCTGCAAACCAAAATAGTTGATAAATCCATTTTTCCCTAAGGCAGTAGCAGCTGCTCTGATAATATCTTCATTCTCAGCACTGATGCTTCTGCACGCATGGAACATTGACTTGTAGATTCAATATGCATAAGCGCATAGTATATAACACAATCAGAATCTTGACATTTCATGTCTTCCAAGATGATCACCGTAATGTAATTGTGAATCTATTTCCTTGGAGTTGCCCAAGAACAAGTCCTTCATTAACATGGCTAGAAACAAAGAAAATCCATCATAACGGTACAAAATAATAATACACAATCCGTTGCATGTCATGCGCTTACCAGAAGTTTCCAACTTTAATACCAATCAATTTTTCATTAAGTGCAGCTAACCTACTTGCCCGCTGCTTGAAAACAGTAACCTAAATGCAAAAACAAATCAAAGTAAAGATGAAGTAAGAAGTAAGTAAGCATCTTGGAACCTTAACAAGACAAAGTAACGGAACAAAGAAAGTTAAGCCACTCTATATCCTCTTTATGTATCAACCAGTATCATCTTCAGAAATCCAAATTTTAGGTTTTGATTCCATTCATAAATTATTGTTTTCTGTAATTTTCATCAATGGATTCGAGATGAATATTTTTGAGGAGTTGGACAGGGTGAGAGTATTTTGAATATTATTACAAGTCGTCGTATTCAGAAATGATAATTTATTATATCTAACTATGACCAAAGAAAGAAGGATTTCTTGAAACTGAAGAACTCAACATGTAGGAACTCCATCACTAGCATCCAGAATTCAGTTTAAAATGTTTGTGGGTTTGTTTTTTTCTTCTTCATTTTTGGTTGAACCAAGGGGGGGCTTTCAATATAAACATATCCAGAAGAAATTATATGCAGTAGAAAGAATAAATGAAATTACCCTCTGAGTGGATACTGAACGTTTATCCTTTGTGCCAGCAAAACCAAATGACCTGGGCTGCCAAACAAGGAATTGGAAGAAATAATAATTTCAGGCTGTACATCATAGGAAGCAAACAATGTAAGAGAAAATGAAATAAATGGAACAAATGTTGCATCAATCTATTGAGCAATAATATCCAGACTAAGCGGTGAAGCAACTACTGAGTAAAGCAACTTCCGGATCACCATAGCAAATATTTTAAGTACCTTAGTGCCAAGCATCTTCGCAAGGAGCCCTAGGGCCTCTTGTGTATCCTTATTCTCCTTGTAAAGATGAAACCTGTGAATGCAATAACAACTCCTATAACTTGATTTCATGACTAACAGGAGCTATGATGAGCTTTAGGGGGAAAATGCTTTTTCAAAAATCAGCTTATCCTTATCAAACTATCAGAAGTACGAACTCACTATAAGAAATGAACAATGGCTACATGCTTGCACAGACACTGAATCATAATCCACAGTTTCACCCATTGCCACGAAAATTAGAGAACATAAGATGAATTGTGAACATATAAACTCAGGGCACCTGTACCACTACAATGGGGATAAATCTTAAGAAACCAGCTAATAGAAGCTGGCAGGACTCCAAAAAATGATTGCAATGACGATTTAAGTAGAATGTTGGCGTTACTTTCACCTTGTTAGATGGCATATATTAGTCCAAACTCCAAAATGACTAAGTAAAAAAGTTATTTCAGCCACAAAGTACAGGGAAACATGAGTGATCAAAGATTTTAAGCTGCACCAGTAGATATTCAGAACTAATTTAACATGGGTGATATGTATACTACATATTGTTAATACTCCCCTTCCGAGCTAGGGAAGGTTTATAAATTTTTACCCCAAATGCAGGTAACTGCAAGGTCATCACTTTATAAAGTATACCAAATAGGAAAAACAACAATCTATGACAAAAGTTTAACAGTTCATGCCTCGTTGAAACATTGAAAGTGCTCTATATTTCATTACCTGAATACCCCACTATTGATATTGACAACCTTGGAAGATGGAAACATCTAGGAAATATAGGGGGAATTTTATAAGATTTGAAACCTTGCTTTCAGCACCTTTTTTAGATGGAAAACGTACTCTTTTGAAAAATACTACGTAACAAGTTTAAGAAGCTTATAAGTAGTTCTGAGTGAAAACTGCATCTATACCCTTTTAGTATTCCCTACTTTTGACTATACATCCACATCTTATGAACACCATGAAAAGCACAATCTGGTTTCTCAATTTTAACATGGGACAAGGGTGAAAGAAAATATCATTTACACCTTCAGCCTTTGCAATGATACCATGCATCTCCCATTGTCCATATTACTCCAACACATAGCTCCCAAATAGTAACTAATATTAAAATGGTTTTCATGTGTCACGCTCCTTGGTGAAATTCAAAACATTATTTGAGGACATTCAACAGCTTGTTATTTTGCTCTAATCACATAATTATCATATACTATTTTCTTTTCTATAGCCAATGGTCCAGTTCTGTTAAGGAAATTGGAGACACAAATGCAAGGTCAGATATTTTTGGTCAGTCATAATTCAAAGTATTATACATATTAAAAAAGTAAAATAAATTGGATTAAGGAGGCATCACCTAAGAAACTTGCCAAGGTTTTCTGGCCAACTACTATCTGAGCCTCTAGAATCATATGGTTTATCATTTCGATCTTTTCTTTTCCTGGAGTTCCTTCCCTTGCCATTATTACTTCCTGAATTCAATCGCACACGGATACACTTTGATGAAGAATCAGGCCCATCCACTGTGTCAGTAACAAGGAATTTCATTCTCTCCTTGAAGAAGTTATGAACAGCCTGAAGAAACCGTGCTTCAATGAAAAAAAAGAATGATATACCAATCTAAGACGTCCTAAACTCAGCAGAATTTGTTCATCATACCGTTCGATGAGATTTGTCCGAACTCGGAGAAAGAACAATAGATTTGTCATTGTTAATAACTTCTGAAACAACTTGATCAATGAGTGTTTTCAATTTCTCAACATCAGAATCACCAGCAAGAACTCTGAATGATTCTATCTCATGGGTATAATCTCTATCCTGTAAATCAGCTATTTTTCCTTTCTTTTCCACAGCAATCTATCAGAAGAAATTATGAGTCAGTATACCACATAATCTTCCATGTATGATTTCTCGTGAAATAAGAGCTAACTGCACACCTCCAATGGAGATTCCAGCGCAGTTAAATGAACAACATTTCCATCCAAACCCACTTCATTTACAATAAAATCTGAATATCTGAAAAGGAGCAAAAAAGTAAGTGCTTATAACAGCTTCTGGTAATAATTGCATAAAATTCTAGTGAACCCACTTACTTGAAAGATGCAAAATGAAAAATTAATGGCATTCAGTTATATTTCATAATCATAAATGCGCAGTTTTTTTTATTTGTTACGCTTCAGTCAAACCCACAATTCAGCAGCAGGTGTGGCTGATCAGTCTACAACACAGAATCCAGAAGCTACAGTTCAAAAGTCATCAAGTCAACATATTTAAACACGATAAGCCTCTGATAGGGAATAATTTTCAAGCCACCTTTAGCAACTGTAGAAACTATCTTATCTACAATAAGCATCTACACCCTTGTTTTACTTTGGGGATGGTGGATAGATAGTTTAGTAGATATAAGGTTGGGTATGATAAAATCAATTAATATATCGTATGTTTACTTTGAATTGTTAAGGAGGAAATAATGGATAAATCATTATGCCACCTCTTTAGGTGGATATATATCCTCCATCTAATCATTCCGAACAAAATTTATCAAAGGCATTTGGTTATCAGCCATTTCAATATCAAAAAAAGTAATCATTGGATATAGTTTAATATTTTTTGATAATCTACCCTATCCATCAAAGTAAACAAAGCCTAAATAGTTTAACTGGATGGTTTATAAGTTTTGGAAACATAAAGAAAAGGTGCATGTATGCCAGAGAGCCTCACTATATGGAAAATCATATTAGTAGCCATCCATGATATTTATAAAATTCTATTCTCTGATCATTGATTCAAAAAAGACTGTTACAATGAAGAATCACAGTAACCAATAGCATAACTACAATCAATATTAAATTCCGATAACTGCTGCTATTGATCTTATGCTTTACACTTTGTAGACGCTTACTCCGTGAACATGCAATGTCATGTTAAAATGCGTTAGCAGTGTAATAAATTCAAAATTGTAAAGCAAAATACCTCTGCTTGAGAATTCCACGGAAGCCGGGAAGTTGAGAAATGTAGCAGAGTATCCCAACTTGGGATTCTTCGACGGAAGTCATGCTTATCTCCGGCCGGCGGGAGAAGGGTTTTAGAAAGGGGGAGATTTGTTTAAAAATTCCAGTGATGTTATAATTTGCCTTCTCAGCATTAGCGGTTACTGAGTAGGAGGAATTTCTAAATTTTTATTTACTGAGACTCATTTTAAACTACACAGAAGTATAGGGTTCTGTTTAACCTAATTCCAAATAAAGATTTATGTACAAGCAGACACGTGGATAATTGAAAAGTTAATGTCAAATATACTGTAATATGGACATTTCATGGATATATATTTTTTATTAGGAAAAAATTATAATTTTATATCTCAATATTTGGACACATAAATTAAGAAGAGTTATGTTTTTTAAGTAAAATAGAAAGATTCGTGAAATTCAAAATATTTTTGTATGTAAAAATAATTCATTTTTTGATATGAGCTACTTGAGGTGAAACGATCTAAAGAAGAATATGAGTTGTTTATAACGGAACGAAGTGAGTATTGCAATTAATTCATTTACTATCGCTTTTTGGTCAATCATACCCCACTATACAATTTTCAGTGGTCGAGTGTTGGTTCAGCACGCCGGATATTCACATGGAAAATTCATATCTTTCATTCAAAGTGATCATATTATTTTTATTCCATTTTTTCATCATTCTCAGTAAATACCCAACGTATCAATTATCGTAACGATGTACTTCTATATTTAAAAAAAATCAGATATACCTTTGCAATTTTTACAGTCAGTTGTGAGCTAGTTTTATCCACCTAAGATTCAGGGGGGATTGCATCGGTGAAACAACATGTGATGATCGTTTTCAAATTAAAAACATAATTAAAGGAAACCTAATATGTTATTCACGTGTTAGGTTTTCATTGACTTAACATGTGAAGACAATCATATGATGTCTTTTTCCCATATATATATATATATATATATATATATATATAGGGGATAGTTCCTGTAAGAATAGAAATAAGTGTAGGAAATAAGAATAGATATGTAGTTTCAAAGATATCTTTCATATTTCAGATAAGACAATCATAATTACTATATTCATATATTAGTTTAGACATATTTCATCTCTTCAGAAGACATATGTCAAATATATTAGTTAAAGACATCTTTCATCATAAAGATAAGACAAGAAAGGTTCTAGTCAAGACAAGAATCTGAAGACGCATAACACAAAATCAGAAGACAATCGAAATTAAATCTCAACCATTGATCTAGCGAATCAAAGGCCCGATTCATTCTTATTTCTTACCAAATTATCCATTCCTACCGATCCATCTCCTATATATATATATATATATATATATATATATATATATATAAAGTTAGGTTCAAATTACAATTATTTTTATCTTAAAACTAAAACCAAATGAATTCACTATGAAAATTGATGAATCTATTGAAAAAATTACTGAATTTAAAAATTCAGAAATTTTCATCCATGTTCGAATCCCATGAGGAGCAAAAATTCTATTTTTTTGGATTCTGTAATTTTTCCAATGGATTCATCAACTTTCACAGTGAATTCATTAATTTTTGGTTCTCACGGTCTCACGATAAAAGTGGTTCTCTTAACCCTCCCATATATATATTATTTTTAATTTTTTTAATGTCATTATCCACTTGAATTTTCCGGATTTTGAATGACCACTCATCCGTTGAAAATTACTACATAAAGTATTAATCTGTTATCTTTTAATTATACGCTAGATACTAATGTGGAAAAATTTAGACGTTGGGTAATTAACTAGTATTTTCTCTATTTTATTATGTAATATTAGCCAAGTTTTTATCTAGTTTTAAAATTTATAGGGATTATAGTTTTCAAAATAAAATAATATATGTATATATATGTTGGTGTGTGTTAACATATGTAATGATCTACTATAACTAGATCTTTAAAACAATAATTGAATTTTCATTTCTCTCATATAATGTCTTTCATCTATATTTTTATTTGTCTGTAATCAACTCGACAATTAACAAATACAAATAATTTGATTTATGTTGTAAATATATGTAATATGTATTTATTATATAAGTGATGATCAAAACTCTAATCCTAATTTTGTATCTCCCTATAAATAGAAGTTTTTAGTCTCATAATGAAAAGATGTTTATTTATCTCTTTGTATCATTCTCTTTACTTTATAATTAACAAATACAAATAATTTAATTTATGTTGTAAATAATGTAATATGTATTTATTATATATAAGTGATGATCAAAACTCTAATCCTAGTTTTGTATCTCCTTATAAATAGAGGTTTTGAGTCTCATAATAAAAAACGTTTATTTATATCTTTATATTATTCTCTTTACTTTATAATACGTTATCAGCACGATAATTCTAAACAAGTTGGATTGAAATAGTGTATGTCTGTACACTCAAATATTCTCTTGATTTAGTTTTGCTTTTGCTTTCCGGAGTTTGACTATCATAACTCTTTAATATGAAGATATATGCTAATAAATGATCATGATTACACGCCATGAAAATTGTTATTTATAATTTATTGGATCTATCAATTTTACCTTACTTTTAAACCCATAAACTCTCCGTTAAATGTCCATTTTTTTATTGTTTCATATTGCCTATAAGAGTGATATTTGTAATTGATTATTATATGCTTCTCTTTCGCACGCAGAATGAAATTTATAAAAGTTTCATTTTGTTTCTTATGAATTATGTAAGGTTCTTATAAATGATTGTTGAAAAGAATAACCTAATTTGTTAGATCTGCAAACTAAATATGGTATTCATGAGTTGCTATTCATGTACTAGATTGCATCAATATTTTTTTTATAATTTTCAGAATAAAACATAAATTTGTATTTTTTAATAATCTTGAAGATTATTCAAAATGAATCGTTGAAATTCTTGATGAAATACATTGATATTTCGTAATATTTTTATTAAATATGATATATTTCTAATTAGCACATGAGATAAAGTTAATATTCCTGAAAAATATTAAAATATTAAGATTGTAATCTTTTTATTATTATTAAGAATTTTTATTATTCCTTCTCATTATTGAATTATTATATCCATTATCATTATATTGATTAAAATTGTTATTCCTGGAGTAGCATAACTAATATTCTTGAAGAATATTACATGTTCTTGAAGAACAATCCATATTTTAGGTGACATATGTTTATCCTTGATGAAAAAAATATTATTTTATGTCATATTGACATTGATTTGCTTAATTTTTACTTATGGAATGATATTGAAATTGATTTGTGATATCTTATCAAAACAATTTGTTGAAGGATTGATAAATTTTAAATGACAATATTTTTATTGTCGGTTCTAAAAGAGCATTAATTGATCCTCTTCAGATCAAATCGCTTATTGATCCTCCTCATTAGTATCAAATCAATTACACAAAATATTTCATGTTGCGTTGAATTTCAAAATTCAAGTATCTAAATAATTATCAAGGCATGAATATTTGGATTCATTACCCTTTACAATTAGTGCATGTTTATAAGACCTCTCGAAGAGGATTTACCAGTTGGCTAATTCTTTTATCACCACTCAAACATTCCTATATGTGCTCTACAAAATACTATATGTATACTCAGTTGAACATGCGTATATAGAGCCAATAATTGGGGATCAATTTATAAATTGGTCCGTTGATTTTATAATCCAACTGAAATTATCTCCGGCATTATGGGAGATATGAAATACTCCCTCTGTCCCACCCAAGGTGATACATTTCTTTTTTGGCACGGTTATTTAGAAGAAATGTATAAAGTGATTAAAGTGAGAAAAAGTAGGTAGGTCCTACAACTTTTGAAGAGATGATTATTTTCTAAAAAGGAAACAGGTCATCTTGGGTGACAAATTTAAAAAGAATACATGTCATTTTGGGTGGGACAGCCCAAAAAGGGAATACATGTCATCTTGGATGGGGCGGAGGGAGTATGAATGTGAGAATGCTGAAATATTCTCGTTGGATTAACCATTTAATTTTACGCATTATGAACTTGAAGTTCAAAAAGTTATTGACTGGCAAAGTAGTGACAAAATTTCATATACTTTTGCACTATGAACTCGAAGTTCAACAAGTTGTATATGCACCACAAAGAATGGAAGTCCATTATGAATGAAATAAATTTGTTGATATTCCTCGATGCTAGAAGCGTGGGAGACTTATTACCTATCGATATTAAAGATAAAAATTTCATGGAATACAAAATCGAACAAATAAATAATATCACTTTCGAAAAGGATCGTCCTGAAGATGACAATCCAAATATATATCTGTACATGTACCAAATAATTAGAATGTTGAGATTACGGATTGACCAAATCAAAGTATGAAGGAAAATGGTGAGAATCTGGTCTTTTTATGAGTTTTGTGAATACAGGAGAAATGTCAAATCACAATTGTTGACAATATTTTTTGCCTTAACAAATTATTTGTTTAATTTGAATTGATAATCTAGATATAGAACAAATGATAGTTGAGTGCCAGAAGCACCATGTTATATAGAAATCAATTGAGGTAGAACTTAACTCGCTAAATATGAACAATAAAGTGGTGAGAAATCAAGCGAGGTTAGTAGCTCAAGGGTTTAAGCAGAAACACGAAATAAATTTGGATTAAACATATTCTCCCGTTATGGATTGATAATATATTCCGTTATTTAATATCCATGGCAGCAATTATGAATATAGATATCTATTTGATTGTCACATTTTTATATAAGTCATTGGACGTTGATATTTATATGAAAGTCCCTGAAGGACTCAAAATTTCTAAAACAAAGGAAAAATTAAAATCGCAATATTTAGAAATAGTCTGATGGTACAACCGACTATGTGAATTCCACCTGAACAAGATATATGAATAATAACTCATGCCTAAAGACGAAGTTTGAAATATTTAAGTTAAACTAAGTAATGTCTCGACCTGCATATTGAGCATCATCTTGATGGAGTATATTTATACCAATCAACCTAATTGAAAGAGGTTTTAGATAAATTTTATTCATTTAATACCTAATGATTGTCCCGTCACTTTAAGTGGATAAGGACTAATTAGACCAAAAGAAGTTAAAAAAGTTATTTTATGACCAAAAATTCCTTACTTGTGTGTCATTTGAGCACTATTTTATCAAGCTTGATATCTAATTTTAAGTTGACTTGCTAACAAGATTTAATGATACTGCAAGAAGGAGAGTTTGGAATGATATTCACCATAACCTTTGTTATTTTCAACACAAAGATGATATTTGTCTATTTTATTAAAGAAAACAAAATTTGATATTAGTGGCTACTAGAGTTTGAATATTTATATGATCTATGTTAAGACTAAATGTCTTCCTACGTATACATTTTTGAAAAATGTATTTATAATATTAGAATATGTAGACTTTGAAAATTGTTATCTTGAGGAGGGGCAATAATCCCGAAGATTAGACCTTGAAAGTCAAAAGGTCATGAAGATCAAATGGTTATAGTCTGTTTCCCTTACTAAATTTTTTTCCCATGAGGTTTTCTTAGTTAAGATTTTTAATGAGACAACTAATACAATATATTAACATCAAAACAATGATATCAAAGGGGGAGTACTGTATGAAGACTATGTGTCATACAACTCAAAGGAAGATACGTCGTATATTCGTTCAAGTGATAATATGTCAGACTTATTCACAAAGACATTTCCAACATCAACGTTCAGAAAGTTGGTAAACAAGATATGCATGCGTCGACTCAAATATCTACAATGATTATCTTTTTCAAGGGAAACAACTACGCTCTTTATTCTTCGATCAAGATTTTGTCCCATTGGGTTTTTATGACAAGATTTTAACGAGGCAACAAATTTTTCTTTTAGAATTGATCATTCAAATGGGAGTGTTGTAAGTATATATAATATGTATTTATTATATATAAGTGATGACCAAAATCATAACCCTAACTGTGTATCTCCATATAAATAGAAGCATTTAACCTCATAATAAAAAGACCCTCATTTATTTCTCTACATCATTCTCTACTTTATAACAATTACCATTAAGAAACTAACTTTGTGCATTAATTGTTCATTCATCTCACATCGGATTTGAACATATAAATACACTAAATGTATAGTCCAAATCTAAGCTCATATACAACTTTCAATATTGTATATATATATATATATATATATATATATATAGGAAAAGTTCAAATAAAATATATTTTTTCGTAAAACCTAAAACCAATGTACTTTATTTACGAAGTTAATGCACTTTATGTATAAAGTTCTCGCACTACTGAAATATTGATGAATATTGTTGTCTTTTATCGAACTCAAGGGTGTATTAGTTTTATACATAAAATGCATTAACTTTATACGTAAAGTGCATTGGTTTTAAGTTTTACGAAAAAGTAGATTTTATTATAACTCAATCCTATATATATCTATATATATAGATAGGAGATGGATCGGTAGGAAAGGATAATTTGGTAGGAAATATGAATGAATCGGACATTTGATTTGCTATATCAATGGTTGAGATTTAATTTTAATAGTGCTACTGCTTTTATGTTTTGTGTGCTACACGGATTATTGTGCAAAGACTAGAACTCTTCTTGTGCTTTATGTCATGAATGAAAGATGTGCTAAACTAATATATTTAGCATATGTGCTACTTAATTAATGAAATATGTGCTAAACTAACATGTGCAATATAGTAATTCGATTGTGCTACACAAATATGAAAGATGTACTACTATTCTTATTTTCGTACATTAATGAGCTTTCTCACTAACCAACCCTTATATATATATATATATATATATATATATAAAGAGAGAGAGAGAGAGTGTGTGTGAGATTCAAATAA
Source organism: Salvia rosmarinus (assembly GCA_036937905.1). Classification (NCBI taxonomy): domain Eukaryota; kingdom Viridiplantae; phylum Streptophyta; class Magnoliopsida; order Lamiales; family Lamiaceae; genus Salvia; species Salvia rosmarinus. Next base: position 21,425,517 of record CM072813.1, read on the forward strand.
GATTCAAATAAGAACCAATTTTAACGTGAGAACTAAGAACTCCGAAAATTCTTTACGAACAAAATGAATTTGTTATGAAAGTTAATGAATCTGCTGGGAAAGTTACTGAATCCAAAAATTCAGATTTTTCACAAGGGTTCAAATCTCATGAGAGACGAAAATTCTATTTTTTTTTATTCAGTAACTTTCCTAGTGGATTCATCAAGTTTCACATCGAATTCATTTTTTTTGGTTCTCATGTTCTCACGATAAAAATGATTCCAATTAATATATATATTAATTGGAATGCAGATGAAGAGATTCCACTTGTGCAGGGGGCTCCTCTCGTATGCATGTCAGGCACAGAATTACGCAACACCCTGATTACTTTCTCCAACACTAAAATTAATATATGCGTGTATGTGTGTTGGCCTAGTAGTAGAATGGTTAATGTCCGATTGCTAGAAGTCTCGGGTTCAAGTCCATCATAATGCAACCTTTAAATTTTTATATTTAATTGACCAAAATAATAATAATAATAATTATTATAATAGTAATTATAATAATAATAATTCTATTTGTTGTGTGCGTGTATTGACCTAGTGGTAAAGTGGTTAATCCCCGAAGGCAAAGGTCTCGGGTTCAAGTCCACCGTGACGCAACCTTTAAATTTCTATATTTAATTGGAAAAAAAATATTATGTGCGTGTGTTGGCATATTGGTAGAGTGGTTAATGTCGAGACCAAATGTCTCGAATTCGATTCCACAGTGACCCAACCTTTAAATTTCTATATTTAATTAATAAAAAAAAAGAAATTAATATTGCTTGTGCTTGTGTTGGCCTAGTGGTAAAATGGTTAATGTCCAAGGTCAAATATCTCGAATTGAAGTCCATCATAACGTGACTTTTAAATTTTTGTATTTAATTAACAAAAAATCAATAATTAATATTTGCAATTTCCCTCGAAATTGTCACAGAAATATAATTAGCCTCTCTCACGCGCATAATACTTGGTGCCGTTTTAAGTGAAATGATGTCCACCAAAAGCAATCTTTTTTTGTTTAATTTCAAATATATATATTAAAAAATATCATTTGCAATGAAGAAAAATATAAATTTCACATACAAAACATCCACATAAGAGATCTATCGCTAATTCAAATTTGACAATTATAATCACTCTTTGTTATTATTTGCACCTTTTATTCATATTCGAAATCGCATTCCGGTCCTTAAGTGAAAATCTTCGCATTTACTAACTTATAGTTAATTATTTGTATAAAACCCATTTAGAATAATATTATGGCACACGGAAAATTTTATTAAAACCTTTATTTTAAAAAAAAATCATACAATGTACTTGATAATCCATAATATAATTTGAAATGAAAGACTAATCCCCGAATAGGTATTGCCACAGGAATAAATTCCCAATAATAAAACTATACCAACGTTTAGATTTTATGAATGAACAAAAATCATAATTCCATTCTTATTCTATTCCTACACATCAACCATTTTTTTTAAGTACTCAAAGTACCATTAATCACATTTCTCAATCCTCCTCATGCTTAAATTCAAGGTATAAAGTCTTCTACTTACTACGTCACCGCTCTTTCAACTAGTCGCTTCTCCAAAACCACAAAAATATAGAATGCGATCAAATAAGTTTGTAACACTATAAACACAATTTTTTTTTATAGAAACTGGCTGTTATAGTTAATCAATCATTCCTTACAATATATATATATATATATATATATATATATATATATATATATATGGATTGGTTATGGTGAGAAAACTCCTTAATGTACGAAAATAGGAATAATAACACATCTTTCATATTTATGTAGCACAATCAAAATTACTATATTGCACATGTTAGTTAGCACATATTTCATCCATTCGTAGCACATATGCTAAATATATTGATTTAACACATCTTTCATTGCAGCGTAGCACAAGAAGAGTTATAGTGCTACACAATAATCCGTGTAGCACATAAAACACAAAACTGTAGCACGCCCGAAAATTAAATCTCAAAAGACCCAGATTCATTCCTATTTCTTATCAAATTATCATTTCCTACCTGATCCATCTCATATATATATATATATATATAGCGTATCAACAAAATTTCAAATCGAAAGATATTTAAATGAAAAAAAAAAAACATCAATACAGAAACCAAAAGGGCATCAGAAATTTGTATAATCAACAACAAGCCTATGAGAAATTCCTATGCTAGCTTCAATAGAACATAGAATAAGAGGAAACGATGCCCATTGGATATAGCATTCCTCTCTCACTTTACATATTTGATACGGAGGAAAAAACAAATATTCCTAATCTACAAACCATTTGAAAGCACGAGTCGCGAGCATATTGATACTGTATTTTTCTACTCAACCTGATATTTAATTGTTTAATTTAATTTTCTGCAACCCCAATTCTTCTGTAATAAGTCGAAGTAGCACTTGTACTAGCTCTCTGACCCTCGATTCCCTGTCAAAGAGAAGCCATGGCATCTTCAGGAAACATCTATGCGACGGTGTACAACATAGCAAATGAACTAACATATAACCCATATAGAAGAAGAATTAAAAATGACAGTTTCTCTGAAGTAGCAATCTATTTGAAGCACAGAAACATCTTAAAAGAATATATGAATCTATCTACCATATATGTCGGCTTTTCACTTTCTTCACCGAGACTATTTCCACTTCAGAGTTGGGCTACAAATTGTACACACTTCGTTTCACAATTATAATCATACAAAACGTAGATATTCTTGTAACCCTACTCTTTTGCCTCGGATTTCCCCAGTCTCAACTATCTAGATCACGTATTTGAAAGAGTATGCTAAAGTTTCTAGATGGATTTATCTTGAGCTAGCACCAAGAAAAGGTTACTAATGGTCATACTGTAGCTTTTGAGGAGTATATAAGGACTCAGACCAATATTTTCTAACTTAGAACATTTGCATTCTGCTTAGGAATATTTTAATCAAGTTAGAATCATTAGTGTATAAACTAAGATACTAGCCTCGAATCGAGTTTTTTGGCAAATTATATTGAATTCTGAGTGATGGCTATTCGCAAACATGTTGGTAAGATATGGTGCCGGTTACGACACAATGACTGGTAACTAAAAAGTGGAAATGCTAAAAGATTATGATTCTAGTGAGATGCATATAATTCTCTAAATAGCAAAAGAAAGTACTAGTAAAACCTAAATGCTTCATTAACTGAAATAATTAGCAACACACAAAATATCAATCCAAAATTTGGTTTCAATTTGCTAAGGAACAGATTTCCTAATGACATTTTAGGAAATAATATTTTGCTATAGGAGAAGTTGCAAACTACACACGGATAGCCAAAATCACGCTCTTACCTTGATATAACAAGTTCACAAAATGATGGGAACAGAACTAGCAAATGTGAACGTCTATGAAAACTCTCCTCAGAGAAACCCTCCTTTAAGTGATGATGCAAGGGAAGAGATGATGCTGTTTCTGGATGAATTCTAAGACGGGCAAGCTCTCGAAGTACAAAAATGACTTCTTCTACTCTTGCCGGTGGCAACGAACACTCCCCTGCACATGGTATGCAGTGATTTAGAAATCATTCAGTTGAAGCAGTATAAACATAGACAAATAAGTTGTCCGATACAAACCCAAGTCGTTTTCATCTGTCAAGAATTTCCTTAATATGTAGTCACATCTGGAAATTAGTGTAGTGGTTGAAATTTTGCTAACTTCAGATCTTGCCAAATTCAAATCACCAGTTTCATAGCTGCAAATAAGATTATTTGGGTGAGTTATTGGACACAAATATCATTTATCAAACATAGCACTTTAAAAGTTACAAAGGGTTTCAAATCACCTGCTCAAGGAAAATATCTTCTGCAAGCACCTCAAAGAGAATCTGCTGCAGTGAGCAGGCATAAGCTCAACAGTTTCGAGAGGCAAGGAACAAGTGCGAGGCACATCGATCAAGGGTGGAAATTAGTCTTTGCAATATCTGTGGATAATAAAAGCATCTTGTCATGCATTACCATATAAGATTTTTGAAAAATCTTAGCTAAATTGACTAAGAGAAGAAATAAGACCTTTAGGTACTAATGATGTAAATGAGCATTATTTTTGTAGGCTATTACTGTGTTAGACCTGAAGGAGACTACTTCCAGACACAATTGCAATTGAAGGCAATAAGAAATCGGAAGATAAACACTAAACAATACTCAAGGGATCTAATGACCCAGCCAGGCATATAATAAGCTGAGAGGAATGCTTTTATTGGACAGCAATTTCAGAGGAGGCAAAAAAGCAGTGAAATATGAGCGAGCAAGCTCCAATCCAAGTACATAGGCATGACAGATTCCAATTTAGTTTTATGCCATAAGAAAAATACTATTCTCATAAGTTATCAAGAATCAATTATGGTTACAGGTCAAAAAATATTCATGTAAAGAGACTAGGGATATGTAAAGCACATCCAATGGGAAGTTTTGAAGTAGTCTTAGGGAAGCGGAAATTACATCAGGAGGCAAATCAGCTTCCGACGCAAGAATCGTATCACCCAGAATGTCCAAGATGTTCATCTCAACAGACTCGTCCGTCTGATGAGCTGCTGCTGAGTGTCTGCTTGAAGGTAAGGCGCGTCCACAGTGCCCCACTAAGAACAGCTCATACACATCGGCCACTTCTTTCCAGACATGTGTCCTTGAAGACCTTGTAATTGTTAAATGTGTTCTCAAAACAGGGTTGGCGTTCCTGACATCATCAATAAGAATGCGGTGAAAGCCATCAACCGCTAATCTCCAAAGTGTGCCATCAGGGTCATCCCTTCTCGTTGTCATACACCTAGAATGACCACCAAAAAAAGAATCTTAAATGATATGGTACACATCAATCAGAATTACCATGCAAAATAATATGGCAGAAACTAATCGAAAAGGACTGCCTGCAGCTAGAAATAAAAGACTCAGCATTTTCCACCAATCACCATTGTGAAATCTATAGAAGAAAGCCTTATTACCAGGGAACATCCAACGGAAACTAGGCAAGTGCATTAATATATTCCATCCAATCCAAACAATTTAGCTAACGTCCAGTTTGGATTAAACCCGAACACAACAGAAAGGTTCGGTCAGGAATACAGTAACAGATAACACTTAATTCCGGTTATCATTTTGAATGCCCAGAAACTGCCAAAGAAATAAAATAAATGTCTAAAAATTGTCATGGAGTTTGAGGTCGCTGATCAGCTATAAAACTATGGAGGCAAGAAATTTCTTTATTTATCATGACAACTGTTCAAGCTCATGCCAAAGTTGTGCAATGAGATAAAAGAGAATAAGCAAGTTTTTCAATTTTTTTTGTAAAAGAAAAGATGGAACACTGAAAACATAACATATAGCCACCATTGAGTCGCGCAGTTTGATAAAAAATTAGTGCACTTAAAATGCACATTATTTTTTCAAAAGCATTCACTGAACCAAATAAGTGGAATAGTTTTTTGCATTCAACTGAAGTTATTTTATACTAAATGGTCTACTATACATGTAACGATATAAATCCTGATCAAATTTCATAATTTTCCAACAATACACAATTTCACTAAATGAATTTTGGGAGAGTTGGTCAATAACCATCTTAAAGTAAATTCTCACCTTCCCAGACTTTGAATTATATTGGGGAAAATGTTATACTTTTCTTTAAGTGGAGCTTGCAGAAAGATATCAACTAGGACAGGTACAAGCTTCTCCGTAAATAAAATATTTGTTGTTCAAGATCAACCCATCTCCCTTTTTTTTTGGACTGCAAAATAAGCACATTATGCTCAAGTAAATTATATATATCACATCGAATTTTAAGGTTTCTAACTAGACAATCCGAGTAGGTAGCAGGTGTCACCTGGAATATGATTAGTATTAGCGATTCGATTTGGATCATCTTCAATTTCATGTAACAAGGGATTGGCTGCTGGGAGATAACGCAACAAATTCATGAGAAGGAGATTCCACATCGAACTAAGGTGTGCTGCTGGGGTTATTAGAGGTAAGATTTCAAGTATAGTCCGTTGCACTGGTGGTACATGACCCTGTAGAATGTAACCCAAATATTTAAATGAGCATATCAAGATGCTTCATGAATTCTAGGTATTGCAGTGCTTCATAATGTTATCATCAATATTTCCATATTGTGTTTAAGCAAGTCAAATTTCTACATGCACATGGTGCATTAAAGTCAGATGACCTTCCAAAGAAGTTGCATCTAGCAATCTTTAGAGAATTTGAAAGGGACTTGCCAACACAATTACGATAAATACTTGTATTAAATGGTAAATCATGATATTAATGTTTGGATCTTGTGGATGCAAACAAGAATGGGGATATAAAAAGATGTATATACATAATCTGCTTCGAAGTTATTGCTGTTTATCTGGGCTTCTTTGATGGCTGAATCGACAACCAATACCAACTTGCTATACATGTCATTGTCGAACATCTCCTGAGCTAGTGAATATAGTTCACCTGCCAAATAAGAGCATTACAATATAATATCGTATGAGGTAAAACCTTCTCCTGTATCTTAACAGAGGCACAACCGGATATAACAGAAATGCATTAACCATATGATAACCTTTGTCAATCTAGGAAAAATGAATTAACATGAGGTATCGATTTCGTACCAATTCCTGCGACATGATCACTACTGTATGATGATTCTTGAAGAACAGCCTCATAAATATCGAGTACTGACATAATGTATGTTGTAGGAACATTTCCCTGATTGAGAAGGATGGGAAGTGTATGAACAGTTGAACACAGACCACATTTGCAAAGGTAGAAACAATGAGTTTTTGTATCGTAAGTCATCATGGCCATATGGGTAGTTTTAATCTACACAATATACTGCAACAAGCTGGCAGCTCAAACAAGAAAGAAGTAGATCATTACCTTTGGAGAATGGGAAATTACAGTGGACTGTAAGCAATTAATTGCTGCAAGGGCAACTTCTTTACTACCATTCAAAATGCTATTCTTGACAAAGACAAGCAGAGATTCCCATCCTGAAATTCAGGAGAAATCTTAAATACTTTTTTAATTCTCAAAATGTAAGTTATGCAACAGTGAAGTAGGATAAAGTTTATATGCACCAGATTCAAAGTTTTTTAAACTTCTAAGAAAAGGAAAAAATGATCGTAAAATCCGGGCAACTCCACCCAGGACCAGTGCAAGTGTCTCATCCCACTGTTTTTGAGCAGTATTCCGACTGCAAATTTGTCCATAAAGACAGTAGATTTTATTATTATAGTAGATGCAAAAGAATATTCTTGATCAATAGCAACCAAGCAACCAGAAAATCATAATACCTGTGATGTATAAGCATATGAACTGCTTTGCCTTTGCGAGTTCCAAGTTCTTTACCTTGCCATTCATCTTTCGATGAGGTTGCAGCCTTAAAAAGGAGTCTCCCACAGTCAGTGAAAGAAAAGGAAGATTTGTCTAATACCAAGAGACTTTGATATTACCAAATGAGATGCATGATCTAATGTAGGGAAGACATAACTCCAAAGACAATCTTCCCACATGCTTCGTGAAAGCTTCTGTCCATGACTTCCCAGAGTTTGAAAAAGCATCCTTATTGCGGAGTTTCTAACCTAAAAAGAAATTTCAGTTCCAGCTCAGAACATAACATCTAGCAGTCATATGACCAGTCACAGATTATTTCTTGCCAAAAGATAAGCCAAAACAAGTAAAAAAGCAAATAGCTCTAGAAAATGCTAGAGTCCACTTTAAGAAGCAAATACCTTGTAAGCTACTGTTCCTGGTCAGAGCAATAAATCAGAGTAAACAAAGGCACAAACCAATCACACAAAAGGTGCCACTAAAATTTTCATAGAACTATAGAAACAAACAACTACTCCCTCCATCCCCGAATAAGTGTTCCCTGCCATCAAAAATTGCATACCAAGGAAGTGGGAAAATTTACAATGTGTTGTATATATTTGGTGTACAAGTATCAACTTAATCAATGAGAAATTCAAGATTTTCCAACATCTTCCATAAGGTATATAAGAACATTTATAAAGAAAAGTCACACGATACAAGAACTAGAGATGCATACATATAATATGAGAATGTGTTCTGGAAGAAAGACCATAACTATATCATGTACCTTTACTAAGAATTAAAGTAGCAGTTCGCTGACTAACTGAATGACTTCTTGTTATGCAGAACAGTAAGCAGAAAAGGCAGAAGTACATCAAAGGGACAAGATGCCCACCTCTAAAACATTTTGCAGAACCTATTCTAGAAGCATCACATTCAAACATCTAAAGATAGCATTTAGAAGAACAATAATTACTTTCAATTTGTGGAAGAAATTCAAAAACAAAGGAAACATAGCAATTGGACAAAAGGTACTTTTGTATTTGTGGAAGATGTGTTCTAGATCTTTTCAAATTAAATAGTTAAATTGACATTCTGCTTTTTCTATTACTGAAAATTTGATTACCTCTGGTCTCTCATCAGCCCCCAGTTTATGCAGTAAAGAGAAAACAGAAAATAGCAACTTGTCACGTTCAACAGTATTTGAGTAGTTTGTGACATCATTTACTTCCTCATGAGAATCAAGGATTGGCTCTACTTTCTCCTCTTGATTTTCTGGATCTGCAACTGAAAGCAAGCCATAGTATTTCAGATTAATCTAAGAATCACAACAACCATCATACCTTGAGTTCTAATTTCTACAACAGAAGTGAACCTGTCGCAGATTCTTCTCGAGTCCAATGCACAAGCCCTTTAACAATAAAGTCAGTAGCCGTCCACAATAAACCTATAGCTGTCAGGCTTATATTTAAATCAGTCTTCTGAGCACTGTATGCCCCAGCTACGTCAATACATCTGCAGATTACAGAATGATACTGAATTATGGCATGTATAAAACAAACATAGAGGTGATGATTAATAAAGAAATAGTACTGCAAAGTAGCTATGTGGAAAAGCTTTTGTAAAGTTCAAAGAGATCTACTACCAGCCTGGAAAGCAGAAAAATGGATACGAATAACAGAATCACAATTGTCTAAGCTGGGGAGAAGGGGAAAGATGCTGCCAACCAAAATTTTCACAATCTACACTCCAGACTTCCAATCAAAAGCTTGTTCAAGGAAGGACCATTTCTTTGCAAAAGGACAAACGACATTGTTGCAGGAGATTGGCACAAGCAAAAATAAAGTAAAATGATAGTACAATGGAAGTCTCCAATAAATTATCCAACAATAAAAAGGACGATCCTAAAACAATTATCATGACTAAGACTAACTAAAAATACAAATTTTTCCCAGAATGATCAAATTTCATTTTTGTTACTAATTAAAATAATACAGCAATGGGAAGTAACTATGATATCCTTCGACTGCGAAACATGTGAAAAAAGAAATGGAAATAAGAGGCAAACTTGTTCACCACATCCACCTCCTACAATCTTACAGGAATAGATTATATATATGGTATTACTTATTAGCACAACAATAATCACCGAAAGCCCACAAAATTAAATTCTCAAAAAAGGAAAGGCTCTTACTCATGGAGGCAATTAGCGGGTATAGTGGGCAACCCATCATTCATTATGACACGAAGGCTCTACACAGAAGGAATTCTGTTAGTAAAAACTAAAGAATAAAGCTCTGTCATCTAGGTTAAGATCACAAGTTAAAAGCTATCTAATGAACATAATTCTTATACCACATTTATTCAGGATTTGCATTTTCATTATTATATGACCACATTTAGAATCTACCATTATCTTTTTAATTATTTATCTAGCATTAACTGCCGTACTTTGAATGTTACGTGTACATAAAACTTATCATCCTTCTACTTGACAGAATAACTAGGTCAACATCAAACTATCGCAGCATAAAAAATGAATCGAACATAATACATTTCCTGGGAAAGTTTGCAATTTCACGAGAAGTATCTGAAATGTAGAAACTGGATTCTAGAATTAGGTATTAATTGCAGTATTAACTGGATGTATGCGCCCAAAAGTGCACATTAGTTATCATACTTGCTAGAATACTGGTCCAAGATACATCAAGTGCAGAACTCAAGAAAAGAGGGGGTTCACACCTGGAATCCAAGTGCAATGAGATCCTTCTCTGATGCATGAGCTATAGACCTGGAAATAAGACGGAACACAAGTACTCAGTTGTTTAAATCACTAGAAAACATGATAAATATCAATGCAAATATGCACCTTAACATTTCAAGAATATTCGGCCAACTGTAGTGCAACTTCTCGCCATGCCTCTGATAAGTGGATCAGTCAGACCATGAAATGCAAAGTAACAAGTGCTAGGGAGAGCTTTATCAAATGGATGCATAATGATTACCTCCAAAACATGCAGAAGAATTTTCAAAGATCCAACACGAAGATCTAGACTTTGGGATGAAGAATAAAGATCTTTTAATGGAGAGATGACAGAACATTCCAGTGACCTCCACTTTGATTGCTCAATAAGCTTTCAGAGGATTTATCAGCGATAAAATGTTAATTACTACCACAAAAAACTGAAGTAATTGCACCCTGCCCGTCCACAGCAAAAGTAAAAGACAAAAAAACAGCTGACATAAACCCTCTCCCCCCCCCCCAAAAAAAAATAAATTGATTCAGGACAAGATAAAATTCTTACATCATTTGATGCATCTGCAGATTTACCCAATAAATGGTCAGAACCTAAGACAGCACATATGGACTTATCCAATGCATCAAGGGCAATTGATTGCAGTTGTGAGTTGGGACTGTCAGCAAGCTGTATAGCATCTTGTAGTTGTCAGAACAGATGCAAATATACATGTTCTGGAAGACTGGTATTTTGATTACCTCTAGAAAATGACCAACTACATCATCCCATAATGGCTCGACCCCTGTCAAAAGCACGGAATTTACAATAACTCAGGTGGACAATAATTGTAAGAATCTCAGAAGCTAAATCTAAGGACGGTTTCCAAAGAGCCAATCTGAGAATAGGCTACGGCATTTTCAGGTTCAATCTAGGTCTAAAGCTCAAATACAAGTTATCATCTATTCTTTTAGCTCTAGCTTAATACTCTTTAGCAAATACATCGATTTCCAATTTAATCGCTTATAAAGAATGATATGATTTTTTAATTGTTTATAAATAACAAAATGCTAGAGACCAAGTTATTGAGCATGCCATATGTCACCTAAGCAACAATTGATTGATCTCAATCATGTCATTGTGCCATTCACAAAGCTGGATCTAATCACTGAACAAGAATGCACTCTATGAACTGAGACATGTAAAAACCAAATTTTTCCAAAACATACTACATGAATTTAATACGCAATGCAAAGCACACGATACAGCATCTGGTCATATTATTGTGGCATATATTGGATAGTTACCTTGCAACATTGCTAGTAGCCTTACAATAATATCAGTATTAGCTAATCAACATAATTTCTAGAGAGGAGTATATAAATTCGCACACCTCTAAACACAAAAGAACCAACTTCAAATACGCATTTCAACTTCTGTATCTTCTTAGAATTTTACATATTTGTGCATGTATACAGTCCTCAACTGAGGCCCATTCATCTAACATAGTTTTTAGTGGAAGCGCCCAAGGAAGACACAAAGACACTTTAGAAAGGCATTTACAAATTAAGATCTCACTTGAGGCCCAAAGTCTTTAAAATCAGAAAACATATCAAACTCAGTATTGTAAGTTTCGCAGAATTCATCTATCCTGAGCATCAGATGCACAATGCAAACCACGAAAATAAAATATAATTTCATCAATTACAATTAGGTATAGAATCAAAACAAAAGTAAGCAGTTAGAAAAAAATGAATCTTCATATAAGAGCTACATCTTAGGTAAAGCAGCTTAGTTTGTTAGCATATATATGATCAATAACAGATGAAGCCATGAAGGAACCACATCACATCTAAAACTGGTTAAGAACATACTGTGCAGATTATTGATGAGAACAGATAGTATTCTGTCCACAGAAAAATAAATGCTTCCAATTTTCTGATTGGATGGCTGCCCATTGCTACTCAAAGTTCCATCCATACATTGACACGACAATTGACGCAGAGCAGAAAGAAGCGATTGAACAGCCGATATGTGCATCAATGCTGAGCTCTCGAAAAGCTATATTAAGCCAAAGATATGCATGATTAGTATAATGTATCTAGAAACTACATGAGGAAAACAGATAAGTTAGAGAACTTGCCTGAGAATTTAGTGAAGAGAGAATACTAAAATCACTATGATGCCCAGATGAATCTCTAGTTAGCTTTGGGACAGTTGCAGATACCTCCTACAGAGTTAAAAAAGTCCCAAATTAGATCTCAATTACCACCACCAGCAACAAGGACTTGATAGACTTCGATAGAATTACTTAAACAACAATATGATAGCAGTTGGGCTGGATTCTGAAAATCTTCCCTGATTAAAACCAAATAAATTGATGACTCATAGATATATAACATTTAATAGGTAGACACAGTTTCTGAATTTAAATTATATTTCAGAAGTTAGATGCTTGGGGACAGATAATTCCAGATCATAAAAACTGAGCCAAGCGCTAGATGGAGCAAAGACAAACTGTAGCAACAGCTTTTAACCATGCTAAATCCAGTTTTTCAACTTATTACTGCATGGTTGGTGGGCAACTAATTCTGAAACTAGAAGGTAGGAGTTCTTCAAATCAGGGGTAATATATCCAGAGGCTCTTCAGAGCAAACTGGAAGCAATTCTTCGTTACAAGTTAAATTTGACACAAATACATAATATAAATAAACAATTGAACAGTTATCATATTAAGGGGAACGGGACCTTGGTTTGTTTTCAGAAAGCAAGGACAATATTATAATTTTTTGGCTTGTGTTAGTATGCAAAAGGAAAACGACAAAACGAGGAATGAATCTATGTCTGGTCTGCTTTAGACTGAAAGGTAAACAGTATTTTCTAGTTGAATTCTTACTCGGGTTTGTTGATAGAGCACAGGAACTGGTTGGAAAATCAGTTATAATACAAAGCACCAGTCACGAAAAAATGTAAGGAATGAATCTATGTCTGGTCCGCTTTAGACTGAAAGGTCAACAGCATTTGCTAGTTGAATTCTTACTCGGGTTTGTTGATAGAGCAAAGGAACTGGTTGGAAAATCAGTTATAATACAAAGCACCAGTCACGAAAAAATGTAAGTGACTACAAGAAAATTCCCTTATACACAGTACTGGAAACTTGAAACTAGAACCTGATAGATAAGATGATTTTGAATGTTACCTGTGTTGTTGCATGTGGAGAATGAATTGCCCGGTCAAGAGCAGATAGAGTCTCCAAAACCTCCAAAGCGAAAACAAATATTAGAATGTGAGATGTAATAATCTTATATATTGATGAATAATATTTGTTAGGATTATATATATGATTGACTTGTAAGTATGGTAGACTTGTGTAGGCTTTTATCTTGTTTCGTAGAATAGTTTATCCCTTTCCATATGTATACTAGCTTATCTCACCAGATGAATATAGAGAATTAATTCAATTATGTTTTCCTCATACTGTTTAACAAAATAAACATACCAAAACCCAAGAAGGACCCAATACATTCTGCAATCTGTGAGCTATGTTGAAGAGAGTCCTCAAAGCCTGTATATGTGAATATTTGATAGCACGGTCATGAATTAGATAGCATACAAGAAGGTTGAGTGCAGTTTCAGGTAAACGCAGCAATAGAATTGATCTACAACAATAACAAATTAAACCAATAAGAAATACCTGCACGTTTTTTGGAGTAAGAATAATGCCTTCTCTCTGATCAACCAATTGTTCAGCCCGTTTTGAACTAGGTGAGAGTATTATACTGCACATAAGACAATAACGGGTTACTTGGTCAACTATATACTTCAAACAAAAGAGTTTTTGAGGTGGATCTGCTACTTGCAACGTAGCATGCTTCATGAGGCAGTGCCTAAACTAAGGTTCATATATCATGTCTACACAACTTGGTAAAGGTAAATTCAAAGTTCAAACATCTAAGAAGCTGGATAGTATCTATGTAGAACTTCCATGAAAGTTAAGGAATTCAATATCATGGTGATAAATAATGAGCTTGTACCTAATTAAACTCAAAACTAGACCAACAAAACCTAGAACATCGATCAAGGACTAAAACAACTAATTAAATCGGCAGAAAACATTTCAGATTCAGCAACTAAGATGCTCTGCAGAGGACATACAGTATTCAAAAGTAACAACCAGCACAAAGCATACTAGGATTCTCAATGAACATACCTCCTCTTTTCAGCTTCGCCAGGAATATAAATTGTAAACTTGCAAAGTGATGCAAGAAAAGAATTTAAAGGCTCTATAGCACGAAGAACTCCGCATGCCTGTACAAAAATGAGTTACATTCAGCATTAGATCAGATGGCATTGGATATAGTATTCTTGTGACCAGTAAAACCTAAGTCATAGAGACTATCAATACTTCACTTTTCCCGATAAAAACAAAACGTGATCTTTCAACACAAGTTTCTTCAACATTGCCAAAATACATTTGACACAAATGGCTGAGAACCTATTGTTATGAACATCATTACCTGAGTAAACGCTTGATAACCTTTCAGTATTTCCAATATGATGGCCTCTCCATGTGACCTGAGACAAAAGACATAAGAAGCTAGAGATATAAGGGGGCAAATTACAAAATTTTCCCTGGAGCATGGTCTATTTAGAGAAGTACCCCTCATAAGTTTCAAAATTACAAAAACAACCATCAATATTTGTATCAGTCCCACAAATTCCATGTACCGAGCTGCTGTGTTGAAAAATTATAGCGCCAGCAGAAAGAAACAGAAAAAGTAATTTTTACTTTACAATATATTTCACTTACTTTATAAAAATTTAAAAACAAGTTAAATAAAGGTTGAAATTTCACAAATATATAAACATATTACACAAAATTCGAGAAGAATAGAATACTATTTTCTAATATATGTTAATTATAAACCACCAAGAAATGCGCAATTTTAGTAGGTCTTAGAAAAAGTAAGATGTGAATATAACCACTATATTTTCCTAAAACTGCATAAAACCCTCAGTTTTACCAAAATAACTTTATAATCATATCAACTTTATGTTTCTCAAATAACAAAGTATAATGAATCTTAATTTTGATGATTTTGTATGATGAGAAAATGTATTATTATTATTATTCAAAAAATATATATAAATCATGAAATTAGTTTTTGTTGCACTTATCATAGTTCCCAAATTAAAAAGATCTAGAAAAAAATACATTAATACAAGGTTTTTAGGCTATATTTCTAATTGAGCGGTTTCTTCGCAAATTTGCAAAAACACAGGGGATAAGTTTGAATTTTTCCACAAAAAACTAATTGATTGAGGAATTTTAGTTATTTAGCGAAGAGTTAAGAACATATTTAACTATTTATATGCATACTGTAATAATACTGAAATTATGAAATTAAAACATTATAGTACTAATATATAAAATAGTTTACCCCAAATTTAAATTAAAAAATATCAAAATCACTACAAAAAGATATCAATTATCTTGATTAAAATCAATCAATGGTTCTGATATACTTGCTAAACTATTAGCTATCAATAGGATTTAATATTTAAGATATTAAATTGAAACCTCCAGTAAATGGAAATGGATCTACATAATTGTAATCAGAAGTATACAATGTCTCGGAAAATTATACCATCCCTAACTCTCCTGGCCCTCCTTCCTTCCATGATTACCACCCCAATTCAGCCACCTTCAAGCTCCACAACCCTCCTCATTCCCATCCCTTTTGAACTCAATACAACAATCCCAAGTCTTCCCAATCCCATCCCATTCATGAGGCATTAATGATGTCCATTACCTAGAAGTGGTTTTGTAATTTTAAGACATAGCGAGTACCTTTTTGTAAATAGAACAAACATCAAGAATATTTTTCATAATTGACCTTAATTATACTCTGTTTATACAATATGATTAAAGGAAATAATCCCAGCTTACTTCATCAAAATGAGGGAAAGAGCATCTAGAATGGTTAACCACATCGAATCAACCATTGACACACAAAGCCTGGCAGTTATCCCAGTACAGCTTGCAGGTGGATCAGTAGCACACTTGGGAGACTCAAGCTGATAGCTCCAAGATAAAGAACATCGCAAACAAGAAAGATGTAAGATACTTTGTAAGAATAAAGGAAAAGGAACTGAGTGAACTGCACATTTTAAAAAAGGAAAAGAAAGATAACCCAATATCTCACCTCACCATCATCCACTGCCTCATCAGTCAAAGTGGCAACAGCAAAACAACTCCCAACAGACCCTCAATTGCCAAAGTGATGGCATGTGCTTCACTAGCAACCAAGACAGAAGCATTTGATGCTTCAGTATCTAAGCTCCACTCGATACCTGACCAAAAAAAAAAACTCAACATGACATCAGACACTGCATTCACAATTAAGATGCTAATAACTAGAAGCTATTAAGCCAGGAAATATAAACGAACAGAAATAGAAAAGATAAGTATAGCTTCAATCGTTAAGAGCAAAATCACAATTTTGAAGAAACGTAACCATAACAGATGTCTATCACCCCAATTACTTGAAATTCTCTGAAACTGAAAAGAAAAATTAGAAAGTGACATTTCATTATGCATTGTTAGCATAATACGGATCAAGTGCAGTCTGTTCACTATCCGGATTACAAATTAAAGCAAATGCAGAGCATGCCAAGGAGCTATAACAGAGTAAATGGAAATCGTTAACCATAAGTTATTCAGGAATAGGATAACGATACTGACCTAAAATCATCGCCATCACTGGACAAACTAGTGACAGTTACTCCAGCCAAAGTTTTCATATTACCGATAGCAAACACAGATTCCAGATGATGATTCAATTCAATAACTGAAATCTGGTTCTCTAACCATCAAGATTATTTTCAGGATGTAATTACACATGAATTACTAAACAATATCCTAAATTCATTAGAAAAGCAATGAAAAGTTGAAAACTGATTTAATCTTTCAAAGTTGAAAACATTTAAATTAGGCCGATACATCAGGATATATGCAGTGCAATCAGACTACATACATAAACATCAAAGTAAATACAAAAAAGCTTGTATTTCAACATAGTTGCTCAAATTCCTTCCTTTCAGTCTCAACCTGCATGTTACGGTTTGCTGTTCATTGAAGGGTTTACAAACAAATATTACCTTTTGCTTTACTGCTAAACATCCCAGCGACAGCTGCAAGGCTCTCCTCACCAGTTTCCAGGTACTAAGAGAGTGAACACAAAGTTAACAATCAAGGATTTTCCATATGATTTAATTATAGTAAGAAGAAAATACGAAAGCAGCATAACAGAGGAACTAAAATAAACCAAAGGCATAATTGTTTTGCGCCTGCTTGTATCAGACCCCCGGTCTTCTTTTATAAGAAATAGAAAGTTTTACTAATAAAGAATAGGAGAACAAGGATTGAGTCGTCCAAAAATGGATACCAACGTTCTAGACAATACAACTCAAGTCTCTAGTTAAATGGCATGGTCAATTCTACTTTCATAGGTCTTTTCACCGAAATATATGGGAGAGAGTGAAAATGAACTGCATAAGATACAATCTAGGAATTCAGATTCATTCCTGCACCAGACGCAATTCGGGAATGAGACATCTAGCAGCAGTATTTGTAATGGCATCACAAGAGAGTCCACCATGAAAGAATTAAATAGCAAACAGAATAGAAGATAAGATTGCAACAATATCTGAAACTTAAAGGATATTCAGGCCAAAACCACATTAAATGCCCTGTATATGTTCATCCAACTTTCACCCCTCAGCTGAACCATGAATTGAACCAGGACCACTGCCAGACGCACTTGTCAACCCCGAGACATTCTCCTACTCACTCCCTCACACTTAGCCAGTCCAACAAACCACCCTTCATAAACCAGATTCAACTCCTTACTCCATACCTGACACCACCACTCGCTCTTAAACCTACTCCTGTACCTAATTTTAGTAAGGTTGCAATGTGTAAATGAGTCAAGCTACTCGTGAGCCACTCGAATCTTTGCTTGATAAAGCTCATCTGAGCTCATTTAGTGAAGCTAGTTAGCTAAAGGAGTCGGGCTTTCGTGAACACACTTGGCTCGTCAGCTCGTCATTATCTCATTAAGTAAATTAAGCTAAACATTATAAAAAAGGACATTATCTTGACTTGTTAAGTGAATTAAGATTAATAAAAAGTACTCTATCCGTCCACTAAATACATTCATTTAATTCCATTTTGGTCCATCCAAAAATAATATTCACTTTCCTTTTTAGAAATATCAACTTCATATTTTTACCTTCAACCTACCCACTTATTTACAAAAAAAAATCTCCCATGGCTCACCTTTTTATACCCACTATTCATTAACATATTCATTTATTAGTCCTATGGCCCACCTTTTAATCTCACTATCCATTAATCTATTCATTTATTATCTCCACTTACTTTACACTCATTACAATCTATTAAAACTCGTGCCACCAAAATCAACAAACGAATATGGTGGAACCGTGGAAGGAGGGAGTACTAACTTTGTAAGCATGTATTTTATGATATAATTAGTAATAAGTATATTAAGCCTCTAATTAAATTATTTGTTATAAGAAAATAATGAATATTAGTGGATAGCTTATATTTTTATGAATAAATAATTCATTTTCAAAAGAAAATAATAAGTAATTAAATTTTAAATGTTTGTTATCCAAAGAATGATTAAGACATTCACTTTTAATAATAGATTCTGAATTAAGTTCTGATTTTATTTGTATGTCATATTCAATTACATTGATGCCTTAGCATGTCGTTAAGCATTTTGAAATGTTTGAATCTGCTCCACATCAAGTACTGTTTATTTCAATCTAGACGAAAAAAATAAAAAAATATACAAGTTTGTTAATGTTTGCAGTAAGTTATAATTTTTATAAACTAGTAGCATTGTTTATGAAACTTCAGTGTTGCACCACGAAGTTTCTTCTCCACATAAAATTTTCACCACTATTTCCCCTTTAATGCTTTATTCTTAGGACATGTTCACAATACCAAGACCACATTTATTTAGGTTTCACTACCCAAGTGATAAGACAAGTATGGAAATCCCCATAGAAATCATGATACCCTTTTCTATCTTCGCAACATGTTCTTACATTCTAGCATCAAATTCTACTGCAATAATAATCTACCAATGAATAATTATTCAGGACACAGGAATTGATCTAATTGCATATCATCATACCAAAACTCCTTTATTTCCCTTCTCAAGAATCCAGCCCTCATTTCCAATGATGAATTTGAGCTGCCCTCTCATCTAAGGTTGTAGATTGTTAAGAGTTGAAATGAACATGAGTAACGCAAGTTGTAGTTAACATAGTTACATAGGTAACAAATTTAGTTCTTTTAGGCCCTCACTTACACAGTCCTTCCTACTACTACAGAGCCAAACTATCAAGCTAAATCTACAACCTTCAAATATAGGCTAGTCAAGCTCAAGCTTATAATCTTGAACTCAAGATCCATTCAACAGCCCTTGTTAGGTTTATGACAAATATGATGCATTACCAAGACATTTGCCACACATTCTTCTATCCTCAAATTGGAGTCTCTATGCCATAATCAGTTGAAGACCTGAACCATGTCTTTTTACATTGCTCTTTTTCTACTCAGACTATAGCATAGAGTGCTAGATAAATTAGGCACACAATGGATTCGACCACCTTCAGTCAATGATTTATTTTTGTCATCTTGGCAGTTTGATTTGTAAAAAAGAAGGAATATGAGAAACTTCGAGGAAAAAGAAGAATCTTTAAAGGAGGTGTGGGATAGAATAAACTTTAGACTTTCTAGGTGGGCCTCATGTCACAAAGACTTTAGGCCTTATGGCATTAGATGTGGGAGAATGGAATTGTATTTCTCGTTAAGTTTTTGGGGTTTTTCAGCCCTTTGTAGAACCTAGTTGCTTGGTTTTTCAATAATTTTTGTTATCGAAAATAGGCTCATTGAGTTAAAATGGAAAAAGGTAAATCAGGGTATTGAACTCAATCTAGTCAGAGAAAACATAAATTTACTGAAAGTAGACCATGTACCTGTACAGTGGAAACAACACGAGCCAGAGCTTTTACTATACCCTCAACAATATTTGAGTTATTTGGATGCCTGCAACACATCTAAACATGAGTACAACAGAAACAGAAAATTAACAAATCGAAGCACAGACTGCTTTCACATTTTCAGAACAAGAGCAAGAAAATGCGATTTTAAACTATGAAGAAATGTCAAAACAAACCCAATACTAAATTTCACCCGAGTTGTTCAAAAATTATAAGGCTACTATGAAGCTCAAAACTTTCTTTTAATATTGTAAACTTTGCCAACAATCACTACATTTCACTTTTCTTTTTATTGTATTTATTTATTTACATAAGAAACAAATTTAGCAAAATGAAGGTATTAACGTATGAGAGCTCCCCAAAGGTGAAATCTACCTAATTGCAATTCGGATTCTAAAAATATCTAACACGAAAAAGGCCTTGAAATTTTTGTGATTTGTTGCCCACCAAGTAACTCTAAACTTTAGTCCATCCCACACGTTTTCTAAATATTCTTCTTTATCCGCGAAGTTTCCCCTGATCCTTTTCAACCACTATGACCAACACAGGGCCGGAACAATGATTCCTTAAGATTTTGCCTCTTTTAAATTCAAATTGCCATAATAAATCATTGGCCGACAATAGCAGAACCAAGTATCCTCTATACAGAAGTCTAAGTGAGAAGGGGGCAATGTAAATGGTTATGATCTTAACACTGATTCCTGCATAAGACAGCCAAATTTGAGGATAAAGATTGTGTGGGAATCGTTTTTGTAATGCATCACTATCTATTCTCTGAGACCAGTAAAAGATTTGCCTAGAGAAGAACGCTTAAAACAATCGACATGAATATCTGTCAGGATCTTAAGCTCTAAAACCCCTAAACTTTAGGCATGGCATATATCTTTTTTTTGCATAAAGGGGGCAGCTGATATAAGAATAGGGGGATAAATACCCTTGCTGGACATGACCAAGGTGTTCTTTCAGCGAGAATGAGGGGCTTCATAACAGGATTGTATGTAGCACATCCACTAAACTACGATTTAAGAAACTGAAGAAAAATCAAGCATTGTACGAATAGTGTATAGATTATAATAACGAAAAAAAGATGCATTGGAAGGACCCTCTAAATCTCTTCAGAAATGGCTAGGTGCAGAATCTTGAATGATTGGCTGGCTTACGACTGCATTGTACACAAATTACTACAGAAAATCAAAAGAATGTTGAGGATTGTTAGCCAACTGAGTCTCATGATTGAATTATTATCTGATAAGTTGTCCTACCCAATTCAATTATCCAGAAAGAAGAGCTAGAGCATGTACAAGCTCACAAAGAACATCCATGTGACAAATATTTCAATATCTGAAATATTCAGCCAAGCCTATTCAGCAATCAGAATGTATGTTGAACTCATCAGCAATCCAATTACATTGAGGTTCCAGCCCTATGTTGGTCTTAAAGGTTACAAAAATATAAGAATCCTTAGGATGACAAAGATTCTTTAGAGGAGGTGCAGGATATATTTAAGTTTGAAGTTGCTTAGTAGGTCTCAAATCAAAAATATTTTAAGGTCTTCTTTTTAAGAGATTGCTAGAGATTGGAGTTGAATTCATAGTTAGGTTGAATTCACCTTTGGGGACTCCTCATCCTTTGTAATTTCTACATTTTATTTTCTATAAAATTTGTTTCTTATAAAAATAAATAAATAATAATAATAAAATTAACAATAGTATTCAATCGGAGGTTAGAAATTTGAGAAATTCGTTATAGATAATTAAAGAATGACTTTCAAGTACAATTTTGCACCTAAAAATTGGGGATCTTGCCACAAACAATCAACAAAACAGAATGTTGGAATTCTAGATTTGTCTTTCAACAAACAAAATTGAAATTCATCTATATATAAATGCAGGGCCACACAATATAGAAGAATATATTA
This sequence comes from Salvia rosmarinus, assembly GCA_036937905.1. Lineage (NCBI taxonomy): Eukaryota > Viridiplantae > Streptophyta > Magnoliopsida > Lamiales > Lamiaceae > Salvia > Salvia rosmarinus. Next base: position 21,447,655 of record CM072813.1, read on the forward strand.
CTCAATGCATTAACCAAAGTTTGAAGAGAACAAATCAAGCAATAATCGTGGCTAGACCCAAAATAATTCAAAAGAAGACTAATCATTAACCAACCATTATGTACTTACAGGTCAAAATTCTGAAAAAGAATACGCAGGGTGCGTGCTTCCACACAGAAACCCTGTCATTAAATTTTAGGATGCAGAAACCACAAGATCAAATAATAACAAAAAAATGAATCAAGCAATCTTCAGCTGAGCAAGTCATTTCATTGATTGGGATTACCCTCAAAACTTCAAGCACAAGAATCCGATGCCATAGCGGCAGATCAAGAGCAATAACTCGCACTAACATACTGAGAAACACCTGATCAAGCAAAACTATTATATAGATAGACAAATTTACAAGTACTGATGGGGATATATGTAAAACAATATTATTAGTACAGATTCTATACTGGAGCAAGAAGTTTGACTTCTCTGCAGGAAAATTTGATGGGTAAATGAAGCTTGCATAGATTCATAGAGTCGCTATACATATTTTATGTGGTCAGAACATCGAGCAATGAAGGTTGATTATTTTTGTAGTCATAGTTTAATTTTAGCAGTGATATTTGAAGTAGCCTGTGTTTCAGAAACTTGCCACCATTGGCATAAGCATCCCACAACAAGCTCACTTCAGAGATGCCACTGTCCCTCCCCGGTCATGAAGTTTCTGCAGCTCCCTATGACATGTGCATGTTTGCATTTAACTTCATCCTGTGGAGTTAAAACTTCAGACAAACACAACTCAGATTCTTTTTCCCCTCCTTTCTTCTGTATTTACTAAATAAGATGTAGGTGATCATCTCTAAATATATTCCTGGATATAAGTTATAACACTTTAGATTCTCACCATACAATGTCTTGACATTTGATGATCTAACGTTAATGCTTTCCAGGTTCTAATATTTGGTTGGAATCATGTCCACCAAATTCTAATATTTGATTTTATTCATTGTAAGATTCTCACCATAAAATGTCTTGACATTTGATGATCTAACGTTAATGCTTTCCAGGTTCTAATATTTGGTTGGAATCATGTCCACCAAATTCTAATATTTGATTTTATTCATTGTACTGCTGTCAATATCTCATCAGCACAACGACTAAGAAAACAAGGTAATATTCTAATCTTGTGTGAGGTCATTTGCCACATTGTACAATTGTTAAAGGAGGTCCTAATTATAAATTAGGGGATAGCACTTTTACAGAAATTGAAGGTCCAGTAATGGTACGATACTGTTTGTTTTCTTCAGTGCTTCCAATATTTTGGGATCTTGCCTTTTGGCTGCTATGAACACATTCACAGAGGTATAGCTCCCAAAGGACCATCATCTCTTGAAAAATGGTTGGACAAGGTGTCAGATGCCAACACTGACTAAAAGTCGACAAAAAAAAGAGAGGCTATTATTCTTTAAAGAACTGATACCTTCTATTTGATAAGAGATGACATGACCATAATCTAGCTAGTTAATCAATGTGTATCATCCACCAGAGTTAGAGTTGAGTCGTAGAGGATTATGAAGAGTCTCTAGAGAAAGTATGGGATATAGATCATAGTTGAGGTTGCTTGGTGGGATGATGCGAGCTCTCTGTCTATACACCTCTACAAATTCCCATCTCTACTTTGTCCTTCTTAACTTCTCCCTCTTCTATTTCCTTATGGTCATATTTGTTGTTCTTCTTTCCCTCAGCTATTCACAATTATATTCTTGTCATTGCCAATTTTTTCGTTATTGTCTGAACATTTTCAACAGTCAGAAGATCATGTTATACATTACTTTTTTCTTCTGAGATAAGAAACAAAAATTTCATCAGGTAAAAAGTAAGAGTTTAAAACCAGTAGGCAGGACATCAACTCCAATGCCATTCAAACAACTAAATGACAGCTACATAAGTATAGCTAATTACACACTGAAATAACTGACTTTGAAAAAGAGAATAATTTTACTACCTCAGATTCAGTAGTAAGAGATGAACTATAAAGTCTGATAATATGGGCTACACACCGCAAGACCAGGCGGCGGAAGTAAGGTTCTCCCACTTCACCTTCAATCTGATAGCATCCAAATTCGGAGGTCAATATATATTAGAAAACCTCTCAGCAATAAACTAGCTCATAAAACATGTTTATCAACTAAGAAACCACCTCAGAGTTGGTACGAAGTGAAGTCATGAGAAGTGAGCAAATTTGGTGGCGCAAAACCTGTTAGTTTGAACTATCTATTAGACAAGCACAAAATTGGTAGCCATAACTCAACATTCCAGCCCTACGTCCTAGCATTAGTACCTGCTCAAAAGGAATCAAGGTCCTGAAGAGCACCACGTAATTAGATAATATGAACCTGAAAATGCCACCAAGAGAGGGTCATTAAAAGTTTACAAGTTACAACCATTAAAAATTTAAAACTTCCCTTCACAAATTGGAAGCACCATTTAAGATAGTCGCTTGACCGAATTTCTATAACAAATTGTTAAACAATGTAGCGATTGCACTATTTATATCACAAAAGTGAAGCCCGGATATGAAATTTGCATCATAAAGCCAAAAATCGAAACATAAAAGCTTAAGTAATAGCAGGCCAGCCTCTTTCTGCCCAATGATACCTTGCTTTGCCAACTTTTTACGTGCCCTAGTCATACACATACGCATACGAATACACATTCGTTGAATATAATTATGCTGGCCCCAAAATAATGCATTAATGTCATACCAGCCTAGCGTTCATTCCACTAGCATCTATCTCAGCTTGTTTATATCAATTAATTGCTACAACGTCCAGGGCTCCTGATTCTTGTGGATCCAAAAGTCATAAGAAAGAAAAAAATAATATCTCATGATCTCATCAACATCACAGCATTATATCTAAGCATTTTAAACATCAACATTGCATATTACCATTTTACTGTATTATCAACATCTTACTCCAGTTGAAACATAAATTTTTAGTAGGGCCTGGCTCCAGCCAAACGCCCAAACCTATCCATAAATTTATATTTGAAAAAGAAGAATAAAAAAAGAGAAAAAAAGAAGGCAGGACATAAAAAAAAGAAAAGAAAAACAATGCCAAAAAATGCACTTAAAAACACATCGATAGCATTTGCTATCAGATGTTCCTAGGAATGCATGTATAATTACGATTTTAAAATAAATGGTGAAGAAAATAATTTCCGCGGTGCCGGTCTATGATATACTTTGATGGATTGGGATATACTAAGAAAACATCCAACTTCAGCTTTCAAGAATATCTCACTCGATTAATTTGGAAAGTGGGCTAATGATGATTATATCAAAGAAGCAAAAAGTTCCATTAGCTTTCCTTGTTATTTCAGGTTCTCATGAATCAGATAGAAGTGATGAGACATTTTGCAGATCTAATTTTTATTTTTTATACACAATAAACATTTCTACTTCTATATTAAGTAAAGCCATTCAAACTGTCAAGTCAACAAATGTAACTATATAAGGTAATATCATGCCTTGAACCCGAATGTGTTCTTGTAGAAACATCTGGATGTTGTCCAATAACCTCACAAATTCAACATATAAAAATATGAACAACAATCATTAACTTCTTACTCGAGCAAATCAAGTGCAAATGACCGCTGAATGGAACCAGCACGTAACCAAATAGCCTGAAAACAAAGAAACACAAGGATAAAGATAGAATGGATTTGTGGCTGACAACATGAATTGTGTCCCCCCACCACCAACACTTCACCACCCAAAAAATATCATGCGGAGAAAAGATAAAAAGGGGAAAGACAAACCAAATGACAAAATATATTATGGTTGAGCCTGAAGTAAATTGACATTTAGAATTCATAAAAGGATGTATATTTTTCCAAATCTAGCACATACAGATCCACCTGCAGCAAGAGTCGTCAAGTCCTCCAGTAAGCAAAGCCCAAGCTTCCCAGGTTTTGTAAGCGTGTGTCTCTTTAATGACGGGCCTCCAGAAATAACTTCTAATTCCAGAGACCTGTTTGTGCATAATAAGCAGACCATGAACAACAGCATTTGACCGAACATATATAAGCATGATACAACAAGAAATCCTAAAAGAAAATTCAAAACTATAAACTTACTGCCAGTGGCAACTATAAATTATTGTTTGACAAGATAAGACATATGTTATGGTAATATAGCTGACAACGAAAAGAATGAACTCATACTCTAGACGCTTTATATTACGATTGACATCACTCGTCACAGAATTTGTTCGAGAAACATATCCTCCAGAACCAAATCTGCCTGCAGGCAGAGACTCTGTGGAAACCACGTGATCAAATATCAGCGCTACTGCTTGTCTGAATGTTGCTGCAGCCGTACTGGAAAAAAATCCCAAAAAATAAATAAATAAATATGACGCCTCTTAATGAGTCGCTATAGCAAGTCCATAGGATAAGACAATCAAGGAGGACAGGACAAGGAAAGAGAATTCCTCGCATAAAAATAGCCTAATAGTTACTTACTTCCTCACACTGTCAGAAGACCTATTGTTTTCAAGGAGGCGGAGACAAATACCAAGAGCTTGAGACATGTTCTCCTGCCAATACAGGAATGTTAAAACATAATGTACCTAAATCAGACATGACCACAATATTCATGCAAAGTTCTTTCACTAAAGAAACTTCAGAAACCAGATGGAAAATATTCATTTTTAACAAGCGAAAGCTCTTTACATTAGAAGTTCCTTCAAAATGGCCAATAAATTATGACATAATAGCTAAGATATATATGTAATGAATCACGTCAATTATTTGGACATAGTTAAAAACAGATGCTAATTCATCAAATTTATACGAAATCAAACAGGACAAAGCTAAAGAAGATGCAATTAAATGGATACTTATTGCAACAAGTGAAGAAATATATTGTTTTATTAAAATACAGCATGCAATAATCAACAACATACATTTAATTCCAGTATAAGACCACCAAGCACATATTTTAAAATTGAGACACGACTCTCCTCAGCTACCCTGTTGTACATCAATCCTCAATTTTTTTTTATAACACTAAGGAATTTTATAAGGAAAGAAATGAGTTATCACAAAGAATGATTAATCCCCCATAAAAGGATACAAATTCGTTCTATGTCAACATAAATTTACAGCACAGTTAAGACTAAATGGTCTCTCTGAAGTCTGAACCTAGAGAAAATATGAGATCTATTTCTATTTATACTTTTAAGAGTACTTAAAACAACATAAGGTTCTGATAACCCAAAACAATTACGAATTCATATAGCTAAGCAATTACAGTCATGCACTTATAGCTGAATACTATTGTCTTACTACAAAAATTTCAATTCAGTCGGAATATCAGGTTGTACCTGAAAGCTACATGTTAAGAGTGAAAGAGAAAGTCTAACAAGAAGATAAAGAAAGCTCTTAGATGCATGGTCCCCATTATTGGTAAAAGCATAACCTAATATTTTTGTAATTATTTAATATTCAATTTCATGAGAAGATGTCTGGTATCTTTTGCTTGAGAATAATCATTACATAAAATGAATAATGATCACTTCAGACTATCAAACTCGGTATGGTAACCTTCATCACACAAATCATCTATACTAGTAATGAGAAGACACCTGCCATATGTCAACCTTTGGTAAAAATCCCACTAAAATCCATGTGGCAGATGTCAGCTTCCATTAAATATTTGTTAGTATTCCAAAACCAGCTTTTGGAGAAATACTTTCTATTACAAAATTATTTGTTATTCCAAAACTATAATAAATCTATATCACTAAATACAGTTGATGCAGGTACTTCAAGTGACTACAGCTACAATATCATTAAGTATTTATATTTCCTTACCTTTTTATACTTGCGATTATGAAAAAAAATCACTATTTCTTTATATTAGATCTTATAAATTATTATTTTGTTGAACAGCATATGATATAGTAAAATATCAACTACAGATTTTACAGAAAAGAAAGCCCAGGTACAACATACTTTTTATGAGCAGGTAACCTGTACATTCTAGTTAGATGGATTCATCACTCCAACCTAGTAAAGGGGCTTTGATGCCCTTTGTATAGGTTGGGTAACATTTGACAAGTCAACAGCTATCTCGACCGAATTTCATCACAAAAATATTTAACCCCAAGGGTATTACATCATGATATTCTGCAAAATGCTTCATCTATATCCATATGACTATACCAAACAAAACTGACATGGAATGTAAATAAGTGATAAAGAATGATGAATTAAGTTTCACCTCATCATCAGGCAGTAGACGAGATTGAAATATTATGAGGATAGTTTGCAGGGTTTTAAGCTGAATGCCCTCATCTGCCATTTCACCATGCTGGAAAGAGGAAAATGTTTTTTATGCGAAAGTGAGATTTAACTGTATATTAATATGGCAAAGAAAAACTGTAAAAAATAACAAGTTCGCATAGTAGCTGCCAGATGTTGCCAGAGAGTTGAGGTAAGCAAAGGGTGCAAGGTAGACACAGTGTCTGGAATAAACATTCAGGTGACAAGATGTTCATGCAGTCTCTACACATACAAAATTCTGGGTTCAAAGGATGAAACTCCAGCTTCTTAGACTATCGCTAACAAAGAAATCCTTAAACTCCATATATTTGGAGACATGCATTGCAGGATTGGTGCTCAATGTACTACTCAACTTAGCTCGGGATTTGATCTTAAGCCGCATCAATCAATAAGAAAATGGCATTTGTTCTCTTGCACCAAATACCAAAGCCCAGGAAAAAAAGAAGGCATATGTACTCACTCAAGAACATTAAATATAATTCTCCTTTATAGTTCCTACTAAGCATTGAATAAGTGGTCATAGAAGTAACAAGTAGAGCCTGAGCGGAGTTGACTTCAGCTAATCTAATAAGATAAGGAATATTAATGAAAAGCACATAGAACTTGCAACTTACGTCCTTGAGAGTGGAAAGAATTTCTTTCAAAGCAGAAGGGGCAATGGCGTCGTGCGAAATAAGCTTTTGCAGGCATGACAGTCCGATCACACTCAGCTTAGCATTCCTAACTTCACAAGCCATCACGAATATCCTCAAGATGTCCTCATTGTGGGCAATCTCACTGGGGCTCGCCAGTGATCTAAGCTGAAATCCGAAATAAATAATAGTGAATTAACAATCCAAAAAGCCCTTAATTATAACTTAAAGCCAACAGTATGTTCCGCAGCTAAAATAACTATTAACTCGAAGCTTCCCAACTACTTTTGGCAATTATGCAACTCTACAAAAGTCCATGAGAAAATCAGCATAGCATGTAGAAGATTCAGCGGTGAAATGAAGGAGAGTGTAATTGAGTGAGATAAAACCTTCAAGATTGCATGTTCAGCGGCGTCTTTGATGGCGGGATAGCGGCGGCGAGCCTCGGCCGAAAGAGCCCTGAGATCGGACTCTAAAACCGTCATGAAAGCCGCCATCCTATCCTAGAGCTTATTCCTGAAGCAGCTTTTTCTCAATTCGAATTGGAATCTTGCATTCGATTTCTACTATTAATTCGGGGGAAGAGTTGGTGGGAACTGGGAACGCAGATCTGCATCTGCTTCCGCTGCTACCAGTCGGTTCGACAACAAAGGGACTGTATGTGCTCTCCGCGTGACCTTTGCTCGCTTTCTTTTTTCCTTTCTTCTTGTTTTATTTTTGTACTTTTTTTAATAGAAAACAAAATACAATACACTGCTTGAGTTTGGTTGGTGAGCATTAGGCGGTTCGGTCAAAACCGAACCAACCCGAAAACCGAAAACCGAATTTTAAAAACCCAAACCGAACCGAACAAAATTATTGATAAAACCGGCAAAACCGAACCGAAATATTCGGTTTGGTTCGGATTGATTAACTTAAATTAAAATTAAAATTAATATAAATATTATAATATATATAATATAATATATAAATGTAATTATATATAATATATATATAATATTAACCAATTTAAATATTAATAATATAAATAACATATATATATATATATATATATATAATAAAATAAAATATAATAATAATTAATTGGTGAGTTCGGTTTAAAACCGAATTTTTAACCAAACCGAATCGAACCGAATTAATTTCGGTTTGAAAATTTGAACCAACCAACCGAATTCTTGTTAAAACCGAACCAAACCGCCCATTTCGGTTCGGTCCGGTTCGTTTTTGCTCACCCCTAGTTTGGTAACGTGGTTTTAACCATTTTAGTCTAATAAATCATTAGTATTGCGGAAACTCGATAAATTGAATATATGTTAATTTAGTTTGAAATTGTTTTCAACTTCAAAATACTGATCCACAATTAAAACAATTTTTAATTGCCAATATAAATAAAATAATTGATCGATCTTAAATTAAGTAAGGAAAATAAATCGCAAGAACACTAAAGATTTCGTGGTTCGATCGTGAATAAGATCTACGTCACGGGCAAGCGAGAGAGTATGTGTATTGAGAGTGTAGGCGATTACTGAAGAGTGAATGAATCTATGTCGTCTAATCTAGCCTCTGTTATACACAACGTATCGACTCAGATCTCGAATCAAGTCTTCTCTAACTAGGATTCGAGATCCTATCCTCTCGAATTAGGATTCTTTAGATATGGTGAGAGCTTCTGCGTTCCTACCGACTTTAGGAGTCTTCATGGGCGAACTTGTCGGCCGAGCTTGATGTCGAGTTTACTTGTATTGGGCACGACGCTTGGGCGCAGTAGTTGGGCGTATCTATCACAACCCCCAAAAAGACGCAAAACGAGGTCATCTTTGGATTGGGGTTGTTGTGACAAGCGGGGTTTGGACGATCTTACATCTTTCATTGTTTGACTCAATGCTTCCGACGTCGTATGTAGTGCTTCGCAGGCGTCTGCCGAGGTCTTTTTGTTGTTTGTATCTCCGGCGAGGTGTCCCGCTTCGCACCGGAGGCGTCGCCGAGGTCTTCGACCGCTTCACCTAACGGTGTTATGCCGAGGTCTTCCGACCGCTTCACCGACGAGGCGTTATGCCGAGGTCTTCGACCGCTTCACCGACGGGGCCTTATGCCGGGTCTTGGACAGGCCACCGACGGGCGTTATGCCGAGGTCTTCATCGGCTTCACCCGACGAGGCGTAACACCGGGTCTTGGCTTCACCGTCGGGGCTCTATCTGAGGTCAAGACGGATTTTCTCGCTTCTGAGTCTTGGGCATCGACGGATACGCATTTAATGCGCATTAAATTGGCGGCGGTTGGATTCAGATAAAGTACATATTAGGGAATGTCTTCCTCGATAAGCAATATCTCTTATCACTCGCTTTCTACATTTCTCGAATTTCAAAAACTCTACTTCTGCGAAACAACTATTACGCCATTTGACTTGAAGCTCTTGTCTTCTTCATCGATAAACAAAAGTAAGTAATGGCTACTCTTCCATTAACGAGTCGTCGAGGCGTCGAATCATATACATTAAAATGCGGTTTAGTGTCTCACTGCTTTTTACCCGTATTCATATGCCTCTTTCTCGAGTGTAGTGCGTTTCCTCGGTGGGGATTGCGGCAAAGTGTCTTCTTTTCTTCAATCCTAGGTATTTACGATATTAGGGATATAAGTTTTCAATATAGTATTCCTCTAGTATTGAGTTCGTCGCCTCGTCAGGAGGATGGGCTTGTGCCCTCCGGATGGTTTTATTACCGTGTACGAGGGCGGCCTCGAGGTGGTCTTCGTCTTCCTTTCCTTACGTATCGTTGAGTTCAAGAGATGTTTGGCATATCCCGCTTGACTCTCGCCGAACTCATTCTAAAGATATGAGCGCTCTAGGTGTCTATGCCATAGGCATAATTTTCCTTTGACCTTAGGGTCGGTCCTTCGCCAGAATCGAAGGCGGCTCGGGGTGGTATTATCTATCACCCCGTAGGAAATTCAAAGCAAGATTAAGTCGAAGATCTCTCAGTGGCGGAAGAAGTTCTTCTTACATCGGTTTGAGGACATATGGAGTTCATGGCGATCCGATAAGATCGCCGATGTGTTCGTTGACAAAGACTTTGGTGACCGGAGGAGCTGGACAAAATTGGCCTTGTTGACGAGGTCTTCTCCGAGGCCGAGCTTGCGAGGCGGGCTTAGCCCCTTATGATCCTACCTCAGGGGTGGAGTCGGTGAAGGGTGAGGCCCTACTTTTTTCTTTATCGCATGATTATACGTGTTGATCTTGACCTATGTATTTCTTGGTAGTGAACTCTTGAAGGAAAGAAAGAAGAAAAGGAAGAGCCGATCTCGTGGTCGAACCGATCTCGTGGCGCCGAGGTCTCCGACTGAAGGATTTCGAGACATGCCCGAAATGATTGTGGGGCCTTCGAGATCCCCTTCGCTGACCACTCAGCGCCAAGAGGCGGAAGGATGTAGTCCCCGAGTCCTCGGTTCCGCCGAGGTGAGTCGAGATCGTCGGTTCAAGTCGGCGCCTGTCTCTTTCACGAGGTTTTGTACTGTCCTTATACTTTGTGTTCATAAGATATAAAAGTGTGTTTCGACACGATGTATATAATGTATAGGGGTCGGGGCGTGGCGGCCGAGGTGTCAAATGTCGATCTTGTATCGGATTACTTGAAGAAGCGCCGTTCTGTGATTTGTGAGGTGGCCGGTATGCTCGGGAGGTGGAGGAGGTGAATACCCTCCTTACTCGAGAAATATCCGGTAGAGGCTAAGATCCGGACCTCGTCAAACAAAAGCGGCGGATGCTACTACCATCGAGGCGGCGGCGGCAAGGGCGTGTCATGGAGGCGGCTTTGGCGGAGGAGGCGGCGGCCGAGGCGGCGAATCTGAGGTTGCCTTGATGAAGGCCGAGGTGGAACAGTTCGCCGTCGGGAGGCGGACATGGCGAGCTCGCGAGGAGAGACGCCGTGCTTTGCGGAGGCTGCTCATGTCGGCGAAGCCCGGATGGTCTCGGACGCGCGAAGTGCTTAATAAGCGCCGTCTCGGATGCAATCGAAGATGTCGCCGAGGACTACCTGACACGGACAAAGCCAAGTATGGAGTGCGAGGAGACCGAGACAATGTCTGAGGCGGCCTATTTTGATGTGATTGTCCGCGGCACGAAGGAGCTTCCGTCTGCCGAACCTCGCCTCTCCTGGTTCTTCGTCCTCGAGTCCGTTCGCGCTTTGTCCGTGGATCGGGATCCCCGATCAAGCTTTACTATCCGATTATGCAAAGGGGTGGAAGTGCATTGGTGCTTCAAAGGCGTCGAGACTCAGTGGTTCCAAGAGGCGGTAGACGGGCGAGCCAGGCGGAAGAGGCTGCTGCTATCGAGGCGTCGAGGCGGCGTATGGGCGTGGCGAAGCTTAGGAGGGTCGATTGATCACATCTTTTACCCTTTTTTTTTGAATGTAAATGTACATTGATTTTTGCTAAGGGCATGTTAATAAAATGACAAGTTTATGTTAAGAAACTTATCTTTTTATTCGATTGTCTCTGAAATGCTTGATGCTTCTCCTTGGTTGAACCGAATCGAAGACCTATCGCGGGCTCTTGAGTTGAAAGAGGTCGAACTCTCCATATAAAGGCGGCTGGCCACGTCTGGCGGAGTCCGATGTCAACATAGGGCCGCCGGAGAGGCGTGACGAGCCCGTGCTCGCCTTTTGGAATTGGAGGAGGCGTTCGAGGTCGCGAGGAGAGGCCAAGGTGATAGCCGAGGCATGCCGAGTACGAGGAGGTTATCCACCGAAATGGTGGGATAGCGATCCGGAGGTTGAAGCGAGGTTGTCGAGGCTGCGCCCGTTGTTCGAGTGCAGCGCGAATATGGTCGGACCTCCGGCGATTCACGAGCAATACGCTGAATTGAAAAGGCTCGGGAGCATATCTGAGCATCGTCGTCGCTCGACAACCACAATTCGACGAAATACTTGACGGGACGCAGAGCCTCTTCTTCTCACGGAGCTTTCGCCTAGAATAAATGAACCTAATTATGACGATCCGGAGTGGCGCGCGACAAGAGAGGCGTGCTATTGCCTCGAGCGTCGTGGACCTCCATGCGTCGAGACGGGCGTCATCAGTGGTCGAGGCCGAGCCCGCAGAGCTGCGTCGTCAGTGACCGAGGTCGCACTGGCGGGCCCGTAATATAGACCAGGACGAGGTAGAGGTAGGATTAGCATAGATGAGTGCTGAATTCGATTTTCTAGGGATTGGCTCGCCTTTTCCCGATCGCTCCGTCCTCGTAAAATGTAACTCGATACACCTTTTATTTAATAAGAATGGTTTCTTGTTGACTTTGTATTTGAACAAGAGTAACATCTTAAAGTAGTTCGTCTCGTAGAAATTTCGTTTGAAAGAAATCGTTCGCATCGAAGATAGGGTTCTGTTTTTGCGAGGTCGTCGGGAGGGTGGTCCCTTCGCTACATAGAGAACACTTGAAATAAACGAAGGTAGTCCGATCTCGTATGTAGGAATGGTTCGTTTTTTTGCCGAGGTCGTCGGGAGGGTGGTCCCTTCGCTCACATAGAGAGAACGCTTGAAATAAGCGAAGGTAGTCGATCTCGTATGTAGGAATGGTTCTATTTTTGCCGAGGTCATCGGGAGGGTGGTCCCTTCATCTACATAGAGAGAGCGCTTGAAATAAGCGAAGGTAGTCGATCTCGTATGTAGGCATGCTTGTGCGTTAGATTTACATTCGTATGAAACGAATGTAATCGACCTCCGTCGAGGAATTTGTCCTCCGTAGAGGGAAAATAATGTGAAGATTAGTTATGCATTAGTAATGAGTAGAACTCGTAAAAATAAATATTTTATTGATAAAAGGCGACGCGACCACCAAATAAGACTCGGACTCTAAAGGGACTTTAAAAATATGACCGAACAAGACCCGACCCTTGACACTTATGCATAATATTTCTTGGATGGATGATGTGCCATGCGTTGGGTAATTGCTCACCGGACAATTGAGCGAGCTTATAGGCCTTTGCCGAGGACTTCGTCGACGGTAAGGTCCTTCCCATGTGGCTTCCGACTTGAGAGGCTGTGGCTTTCTTGACTTCATTATTTGAGTATCTGGTGCCCACTTGAATTGTCGGTTTTAACGCTGGTTGTAATCCGAGCTACTTGTTGCTTGCACCGAGCTTCCTCGATGTGGCGAGGTCTCTTTCTTCGAGTAAGTCTAGATCGGCTCGTAGATTTTTCCCATTTGCTTCGGCAGAGAAGTCGATGGTGCGAGGACTCGATACTCGATCTCTGCGAGGATCACTGCTTGGTTCCATACACCAAGCTGTATGGTGTTTCTCCGTTCGAGTCCGAGGTGTTGTTGATGCGACCATAAGACACATGGTAGATTTTCCACCCGAGGCCTTTAGCTCGGTCGAGGCGAAGTTTTAGACCCTTTACGATGGTCCTGTTGGTAACTTCGGTCGACCATTTGCTTGAGGATGGGCCACCGGGTGAACTTTTGTTGGATCCAAGCTCTTGACACCAATCTTTGAATGTCTTATCAGTGAATTGTGTTCGTTATCCGAAAGGAGGATATGGGGGATCCAAGCGACACACTATGTTCTTCCATCTGAAGTTGAGGCGTTCTTGCTTGTGATTTTCGCGAGGGCTCAACTTCACCCACTTCGTGAAGTAGTCGATCGCAACAATTAAAAATTGGGTGTCACGGTGCTTTACAAAGGGCCCACAATGTCAATCCCCATTGCATAAGCGGCGAGGGCTGCTGTGACGGAGGTGAGGTCGGTGCAGGGTAGCCAGTGCGTCCCATGGATTTGACACTTGGACACTTTTTACGAGGTCCATTGAGTCTTGGAACATTGTTGTGATAGTATCCCCATCGCATGACTTTCTTTGACAAGGCTCGGGTCCGATGTGGCTTCCGCACAACCGTGTATTTCTCGTAGAACGTAATTAGCTCGGTTCGGCCCCAAGCACCTTAAGAGAGGTTGGAGATATGACTTTCAGTATAGGACTCTACGCTCAATTGTATATCGCAGAGATTTGTTCAGATCCTCCTAGCCTCCAAACATGTCGTCAGGGCGATTCGCCTTCTCAAGTACTCTCGAATGGGAGTCGTCCAATTGGGTTCTTCATCCGAGACTATGTTAACCTCGGCTCCGTCTTGACATCGTTTATGCTCTGCTTTGGACTTCTCTCTTGGCGGGTTCGTTGATGGCGAGGCCAATTTATAAGATGTCGGCTCGGCTATTTTGCTTCCTTGGGATGCGAACTATCTGGAAGTGTGAGAAAGTCAGTTCATGTGCTTTTTGCTTTTTCAAGATACTTCTTCATTACATCGCTTTTGCCTCGTATTTTCCCAACATTTGGCTTCGACGACTTGAGAATCATTGTGAACTTGCACGGCTCGATCTGGAGACTTTGAGCGAGGCGAAGTCCTGCGATCGATGCACTCGTACTCACCGTTGTTCGTATTTTTGAATGTGAACCGAAGTGAGTAGGCGATTCTTGGTTGTCAGGCCTGGAGTAAGATACCGCTCCATTACGCATTTTCCCGAAGCCCGTCAACGTAGAGTTGCAAGACTCCTCGGTGTTTCAACCACGGGTTCGGCTTTGGCATCGTCGTCGATACGGTTCGGTGGGCGGTTTTCGACGGGTTAGCCTCGGCAAGGAAATCCGCCAGGCTTGACCTTTGATGGCTGGCGAGGCGAATGATATATCGTGCTCGCCCGATTCGATTGCCCATTTCGCGATTCTCCACGATGCTTGAACTCGTCAATACTTGCCAAGTGGGTAGTCGGTGAGGACTTGTATGCGATGTGCATGGAAAGACGGACGTAGTCTCCTCGCGGCATTTACCAATGCTAAGGCAAGCTTCTCGGCCGATACCTCGTTTCCTGCCTTTTAGTGCTCGGTGATGAAATACCGGGCCGGCGTCCTTCTTCTCGCATCAGATCTGCAACATGGATTCGTCCGAGGCGGCGAGGTAGAGAAAAGGACCTCTCCTCTTTCGGGACGGATAGAGTGGGAGCTCGGCGAGGTAGCTCTTGAGGTCTTCGGCGGACTGCACCTCATCCCATGAGAATTTTGGGCTTTTGAGTACCTTGAAGAAGGGTAGCGCTATCCGCGGCTTTTGAAAGGAACGGCTTTAGTGCGGCTATGCAACTGTCGACCATGTACGTCATGGATAGTCTTGGCATCTTCATTTCCAAAATGGTTTGGACCTTGGTGGGTTTGCTTTAGCCTTCTTCATGAAACCCAACACCCTAAGAACTTTCGAGACGGACCGCAAACGTGCATTTAAGGGATTGACTTTAGGTTGATTTTTCGAAGAAGCCGAGGACGATCCGGAGGTCGGCCACACATGCGACTTCTTCCTGCTTTTGACGACGATGTCGCTCACGATACCTCCACATTCAGACCTATGTAGGGTGAAATATTTTGTCCACCATCCTTTGATAGGTAGCCCTGCATTTTAAGGCCGAATGGCATCTTTTATATGCGAAGACCCGAAGTCGGTAATGAAGCGAATTTGTCTTGGCAGCGTCTTCGTCGTCCATCGGGACTTGGTGATACCCTTTGTATAAGTCAAGCGAAGACTTCAGACCGACCAACGCGTCGACCTTCTTGTCAATGTTGGGAAGGGGATAGCAATCCTTTGGGCGATGCTTGTTGAGGTCGGTGTAGTCGATACACATTCGCCATCCTCCTCCTTTCTTCACCATCAGGGTTGGCTATCCGGTCGGATATTTGACCTCGAACAAGATGCATGCTTTTAATAGCTGGTTCACCTCGTCATGAATGACTTGGTTCCGTTAATTCGCGAAGATTCTTTGCTTTTGTCGAACCGGCTTTATGTTTGGGTCGATGTTGGCGGTGGTGATGATACTCGGCGAGACTCGGTCATGTCGAGGAGACCAAGCAAACACGTCCGGAATTCCCTTAGGAGTTGGATGATCGATCCTTCACTTGGTGTCGTGGTGAAACCAACCGACGACCTTGATGGCTCATCTTGCACAATGCGACCTCTTCCACCGACCGCCTGGAGTGGCGATGTCTTGGGACTCCAACTCTTGGGTTTCTTTAATTGCTATGCTCTGTGGGTGTTGGACCGAGGTCCGGCACTCGTAAGGCAACTTGCATACACTCGCTTGCTTTCGATCGCCTCGGATCACGGCCGTTCACCGTGGTGGGTATTTTATCGTCGGGTGGTACGTTGAGCATACCGCTTTACATACGCTCACCAATCTCGCCTAGTATGATGTTATACTGCGAGTTGGCCTTCACTACGAAGAACCGCACCACCTTGGTCGAGGTCGTTGGTGCTTCCCCACCGTGACGGTAGCTCGATTATTCCTTCCGGCGCGTCTTCCGGACGAAGCTTCGAGCGGCGGTGCTGTTGAGGTGTCTTCTTCTACTCCTAGCTTGTCAAAGCAATCCTTGAAGAGGATGCTTACCGACGCCATTGTCAATGTAAACGCTTTTACCAATTTATTTGCGACTACTACGGATCACCAACGATCCTGGTGAGGTCTTCGTCATAGGTACGGGTCGCCTCGGAGAAGGTGATCGCCTCGTCCTTTCCGAACCTCTTATTGGTAGGTTCGCGGTTCTAGGACTTCGGCATCGGCCGGGGAGGACTCGTGACTCCATGGGAGCCCCTAATAGTGGAGACCACCCGTCATATTGGGGCTCGCCGTCTCCTTCCTCGCTCGGTCTTGCGTTTTGTTTTTGTAGGGGCACAATTTCCTCTTCCTCTGCTTTTTCTTCTTCGACTTTGGTCGGCTTGGCGACTCTGTCATCGTATTTCTTCGAGGATCCGTCTGAACTAGCAGCTCTATTTCACCCATGAGCTCTTTGCACTCTTCGATGTCGTGCCGTAATCATCATGGAATGAGCAAGATTTATCCATAGGTCGGCACCTCTTCCTCCTATTATCGGCCGAGGCTTCTCGAATAGGTTCATATGGAGCGAGATTTGCCTCGGCCGTCAACAGGGTGTCTTGAGGTCGCCCGAGGCGTCGCGGACCGAGCACGGACTTTATCAGGCGATGTAATCATCGGCGACTTGGCGCCTCGTTCCGATCTTCCTTCCTTCGCCTCTTCTTCCTTTTCCGAAGGTCTGCCGCTCGCTTGCGCTTTCTTTATCGGCCTCGTCCGCTTTGGCGAACCGGTTGGCTATCGTGCCACGCTGTTGCGAGACGGGTTCGTGCTTGACGATCTCTCGGTATAAAGCCCGGCAAGACGCCGTTTTGGAAGGCCGAGATGACTAACAGTCGTTCACGTCTTGACCTTCAAACACTCCTTGTTAAACCTTGTCATGAAGTCATTGATGGACTCATTACGGCTTTGTCTTATGGTGAGGAGGTGTGTGGACGACGCGTTTTGATTCCGCCTTTTGGAAGAACCGGTGGAAGCAGCCATCAGTCGCGATAGAGCCGATGCTTCCGTAGGTGGTGTCGAACCACTGCGGGCGTTGTCGACGAGTAACTCCGGAAGAGTTTACATATGGACCGAGAGACGTTGGTTGATCATGTTGTATCGAACCGCGAGAGGAAGTTACGTGGATCCCTCGGCCGTCGTAGGGCGATGCTTTGTACCCGTGACTTATCCAGGAGAAGTGTTAGTATTCTATTTGAGAACGGGTGGCTATCTTCCGTATCCATCGAAGCCGTCCCTTCGAGATCGGGATGGAGTTCGACGATCGAACTTCGTTTAGGTGACTCGGACCGACTTCGCGGCGACTCGATGCCTTTTCTGCGCCTCGTCCCTCGAGATCGGGCGGAGTTCATTGGATGGATTACAGCGACTGGCCGGCCGCGGTGATCACGACGTCCTCTCCCGCGCTGTTCGTTCGCGCGCGGTCGGTTTGGGCCCGACCTCGTTGTGATGCCTCGTATCTAGATGAGGCTTGGTGTTCCGTTCTTCGGGCGTGGCCGACCACGTGTCACGGCGAACCGGAGAAAGCTCTCCTTATTTTTCTCGAGAAATCCTCGACGACGCCGTCGAGCGTTTACTTATGAGCGGAGGTTCCCCGGATTATTGCTACGATTGCTTTCGCTATGGTAACCGCTCCGCAGGCGGGGTGTCCGTGCTCGCCAAGACTTTGGATATGCCCTCGGGGTTTCTTCTCCGATTGGGCTCTTCCCGAGTTGAGCTCGGCGTTCCCTTCCGTCGCCGTTGTTGTTGCCGCGATGGTCCCGATGCACGGCTTCGGTGTACCGGTCATGATTATTTCCACGTAAACGGTGGTTGATCGAAACACAAAATTTCGCTTCCACGCGGCGCGCGGTGATCGATCTTAAATTGTAAGGAAAATAAACGCAAGAACACAAAGATTTACGTGGTTCGATCCGTGAATAAGATCTACGTCCACGGGCAAGAGAGAGAGTATGTGTATTGAGAGTGTAAGCAAGCGATTACAAAGAGTGAATGAATCTATGTCGCCTAATCTAGCCTCTATTTATACACAACGATTGACCTAGATCTCGAATCAAGTCTTCTAACTAGGATTCGAGATCCTATCCCTCTCGAATTAGGATTCTTTTAGATACGGTCGAGCTTTCTGCTCCTACCGACTTTAGGAGTCTTCATGGGTCGAACTTGTCCAGCCGAGCTTGATGTCGTTTACTTGTATTGGGCCCGATGCTTGGGCACCGTAGTTGGGCCGTATCCTATCAATAATGTTGTTTCAGTATCGAGGTGAATCAATGTAAATATTAGGGGTGGCTCATATTGTACATTAATATTTTTACTCATTTTTGAGTGGCTAACATTAGATAGATCGAGTGACTTGGGCGGTTTTGATTTTATGTTATTTTTAAATAAACAATGAAATTTGAGATATTTATTCGATCAAGATCCCGAACGAGGATGTTAGATGTAGAGGAAAAATATAATATCCGAAAAGAAAAGAAAAATAGAAATATTCTTGCAAGTTTTCGTGTGGTCTTATCAAGGCGTGACTAGTCGTGAACTCGTCTCTCTTATGACAATGACCGTCAATTAACGAGGTGTACCCAAACTCAATCTGCATTTAAATACGATAGAATAAAAGCTTTCTTGTTCTCTTACTTGGTAAACATTGAAAGACATACCTTAATTTATATACAAGAGTAAATCGAGTGACGCGTGTCACCGATTGAGTTTGAGTTGACCGAGACATGCGTAAGTTAAGCGGATCGGACCTCTCACTTGCTTTCACCCGCTCACCTTGAGCTAAAACAAACATCAAACAAAACAATGACAAACGGAGAAATCCTTCTATATCCACGAACATGTTGAATAGATGAATTCCAATTTACCTTATGCATTCCTCGTTTGTATTCTCAAGGAAAATTATTGTGGATCTCGGTTTCTTACTGATTCGATCTTATTTTCCTTAGAGACCATCAATCTATGGGTTATCAGATGTTTGGTTAGAGATACAATTTTCTCCAATTAATCAAGCGAGCTTTTACATGAAGAACAAAGTTAAAGATAAACTCACTTGTCTAAGCCCTATTATAGATATTACATTGAAGAATGATTTAGAGATTTGGGAGACCGGAGTTAAGTAGTTTCACCGTAGACGAAATGGTGAATCCATTAAATTTGGTAGGCTCGAAATATGTCCAAGCCTCGTCGGAGTTAGAGGTTGAAATGAATCCTTATTTTCTCCTTAAGGTTCTTGCTCACTCAACTAACCATTTTATCGATTTGAGGAAGTCCAGTAATTATAGAGATTTGAAAATCAAACTACTTATTTGAAATTCAAACTCCGTCTGATAATATGACCGTTAGACTTATTGTCTTGTGCTTTATCGCCTAGTGAGTCAGATAAATGTTTTCTGCAAGCTATCAATATACCTGATTATTCTTCATTAGCTTTTGTCATCGGTCTTTGTTTAAGTCCACGTTTGGTCCTGTTTTAACTCCCTTAGACTTAGCCTCATTTCTTCATCTTCAACTTTCTGATTTGCGATAAGGTTGCAATTGACTTTGAATCCTCTAAGTAAATATCTGAGTCCTTCAGGTTCTCTAACTTTTTGATGATGTCTTGTCTAATTCAGAATTGTTGAGGCCACGGTGACCATCAGGTCCCTATATAACGATCAAGTTTCTCTAAATCCATTCATTGTACTCAGCTTTCTGATCTCCATTCAAATTTTCGATCTTTCAACTTTGAGCTCTTTTTCTGATGCTTGAAAACGCTCTTTTTCTGATGCTTGAAAACGTTGGCGTTAAGCTCGTTGTATGTTGCTTTTGACTTCGTCAACTCGTTTTGACTATTCCAGAGCTTGAGGTTGTTTATTTGATGAGTCAAGTGGATCTATTTGAATTAGTCCCCGAACGTGTTCAACTAGGTCTCTCCTCAAACTAACATGTTTAAGTAAAGTCTAGCTCCCTTATAGATGAGCTGACTACAAACAATAGAATATTCATCATCAAAAAATGTAACTTTACATATGTTTTCAGTTCGTTTTCAGATCTAAACAAAATATATTTTTGATCCCAAATTTCCAATACATTTTAATATGTTTTTTTCAAAATTAAAAGCTTATATATCAAAATAAAGTTATTGGTTCTTTCAACAAAGAAAATACCATGATGTCATATTTCATTTTTATACGCTAAGAAAACACCTTTAAAAACAATTCCCCCAAAATGGGAAATGTCTCCTATTTCATTTTTTTATATGATAAGAAATCATACTTAAAAACATTTCCCCATGAAATGGGAAACGAGCTCCACATGGCCACCTACAAATAGAATAGGCAGGCAGCAAACATAATATTAATTTCGCCATTAATCAACATTCCCCGAGAAACACGTGCAAGAACACCGCATTCTCTCCTCACCAAACATATAAACTCTTCCACACACGCCACCTTTTTCTAATTTTCCCCCAAATTCCATTCAGCCAAAATGAGCGTTGAATTCATCGACGGCCAAATCGTGACGGAATTCGTGAACGACTCGCAGGCGTTCGAGAAGTGGGCGAGCGAGAAATTCAAGACGCTCGACGCCGACGGCAACGGCGTGCTGTCGCGAGACGAGCTGCAGAAGCGCTCCGGCAAGCTGTCGTCGACGGAGTTCGAGCTGCAGTCGTCGGACGAGATCACCAGCCTCTACGATGTCCTGTTCAGCAAGTTCGACGCCGATGGGAGCGGGACGATCGATCCGCAGGAATTCATGGTGCTGACGAAGGAGATCATGCTCGCCAAGGCTCGTGGGATCGGCAACTCGCCCATCTGCATTATTCTGCAGGGGGACAGTTTGCTCATGAGGGCCGTGCAACGCGCCAACGGCTGATTTTCGAATCTGGATGGCCGGTGCGTTGAGATATATTAATATTAAATTTATATGATAATAACAGTAGTTTATATTTTCATTTTCCTTATCGGTTTGTTTACTTATTTGTCTGAACTCAAATTGAAATCTGGATTTACATAGATTTTGATTTGATTTTAATATGTGATTTATATTTCGGAAGACGTCGGCCTCGCGTTGAATCTTCGAATATGAGTTTGTGTTCAATGTTTCAAGAACAAATGGGGATACTGTTCTTTTGGTGAATTGAAGATGGTAAATTTATTGAATGCAGGATTTGAGTTTATTTTGTAACAAATCATTCTCTATATATCGAAGTACCAATATAAAAAAGGAAATAATCATCCATGTGCAGATACTTAGATAAATCTACCTGTTATATATAGATTGAGTGCACCACATCAATTTGCATACATGACAATCCTGCATTTTCTATTTTTATTTATAAAGAGTACGTGAAGTCATGAACTCTAATCCATTTTTATGAGATTTCGCTAATTAAAAATCAGGATATGTCTTTTCTACCAAAAATACACGTTTAATTGATTGAGGGATTGATATTGATATTATTTGAACTACACCATCATATTTAATTGGCAGATCAACCATTCTAATTTGGCCACAAATTCATTTTTAATTGGCAAAATAATTATGACTGATATATTCAAACTACGCTATCATTATAAATTGGTTAAATAAATACTTCTTTAATTTAATTTTGTTAAATAAATAGTTCTTGCAATTAATTGAGTCAAATTGTCAGTTTCTTTCTATGACTATTTAATGGGAAAATATTTCCAAATTTATTATTAGAATATGAATTTAAAAGCATTAAATAGAGAATTTAAATTTTTTAATGAAAAATGTAATGATTTATTTGATCAAAAAAATTAATTAATTAGCCAAATCAATTAAGATGGGAAAATACACATTGATTCTAAGTATTTACATGGGTTGTTCAGTGGATGGAATATAATAAGAAAGGGATAAAATAAATCTATTATTATTTAAACTAAAATTTAAAAAACATTAAATAGAAAATTTAGATAGATAAAAATGAAGAAATTTGATGCAGTCATGTAGAATATAGAGATGATGTGGCATTAAATTTCACTGATCTATTATACATTGATTCAGTATTTAGAATCTACGAATATTATGTGTTATACAAGTTAGTCGATCAAGATCAATTTATATATTGAATATTATCATGTATTTTGCTCACTCTATTGTTAGATCACTTGATAACTCCTTGGGCATCTATTCTATTAATATATAAATCTATTACATATTGGAGACATCATATTCATCTACAATCCTATGTGGCATTTTCATGATTTTTCATTCTTATTTTTCTAAAATTCCACAAGTTTCCTTATTTGACCACTTATCATTTAATATATTAATTAATTGATGTAGTATATACACATGTATTGATTATCCATGATTACTAATGATTTCAAAAAAACTAATCTATTTGTATATTTACATTTATATGTTTATTACTTTTATTTAACTTTAATTTATAATCTTATAAGAAAATCTTTAATTTCAATTTGATTTAAAATCGTTGTATTGTTAATTATCATCTAATGTGTCATATCAAATTATTTATATATTTTTCGCCTTCCACAAAAATATTTTTAAGTCTATTATTTATTTTAAAAATAAAGTTTACTTAGATTAATATTTAAACTTTGCAAGATTGTTAAGAAATCAACCATCATATTTCGATTGTTTGAACTCTATTTATAGATTAATATTTAAACTCTATTTTGATTTAATTTAAATACTCAATTATTGTATTTTTAATCTATATATTCTAATTTTATATATTTAAATCTAAATAAAATGGTATTTACATGTTTGAGTGATAAGTGGATATTAATATATGATTTTGGGACGAAAACGTATAATAAAATCAATTTCTAATTGGGTTTGGGACATGTACAATTACATACATCCTAGACGAGTAATCAATTACTATAACATCTTATATTTATAAAATTGAACGAGTTCGAGTTAATTAATAAATTAATATACGGTTTTGAGACAAGAACTTGTAGTTAAATCACTTTTTAATCAAACTTGAGACGAGTATGAATATACATTCTAAATAATGCGATTCCATATCAAAGACATCACCTTAATTCGTGCGCATACATCATCTTCAATATTCTCTATTCTTATTTATATTGGATACTAATTTTTGTACTTTCTAAATTCTTATATTCTATAATTTATTTATTTATTTTATATATCTCAATATTTTCTCAATTTAATAGTATAAAATTTCCTTAATTACTTCTCATTCATTTTTTTTATTTAAAATCGTGCTTTATTTTTCATGAGACTTTATCAATTGAAAACCTAAATAAAATGACATTTATGTGTTTGACTAATTAAATGATATTAATATACGAGTTTGAGATGAAAACTGATAATAAAATCACTTTTTAGTTCAATTTAAGATGGGTACGAGCTTATAAATTTTAAACAAGTCTAAACATTAATCAACCTGCCCAAGGGGAATTTTTTTCATTTTCTAAAATTTTATTATTTATACTATTTATTATTAGTGTTTAATTAATATTCAAATTTTTTATTGAGACAAATAACAAATTATTGTAATAACTTATAAAACTATATGAGTTTAAAATGAGAATGGGTAATAAGATTATTTTTTTAATCAGGTTTGTTGTAAGTACGAGCATATAGATCCAAACACATATAGAATCTTATGTGACATTTCCATGATTTTTCATAGTTATTTTTCTAAAATTCCACAAGTTTTCTTATTTGACATCTTATCATTTAATATATTGATTGATTATTTATGTTAATATTAAATATTTTATTATACATGCATATATATATATATATATCACTATATATAGGGAATGGTTAACGTGAGAACCATTTTATTGTGAGAACATGAGAAATGAATATCTATGAAAGTAAATGAATAATAAAGTTAATGAATAAAAAAATAGAATTTTCGCCTCATGGGATTCGAACCCGTGAAAATTCAATTTTGGATTCATTAACTGCAGTCAGTATTCATTAACTTCGTAGTTCTTAGTTCTCACGCTAAAATTGGTTCTTATATGAACCTCACTATATATATATATATATATAGGGGTTGGATCAGGTGAGAACTCATCTTTTTGAGAACTTGAGAACCATGATAAGACGTTGAAGATGATGACAAAAGCGGTATAAAGTTGTGCATAACTAAAACTTTCTAAAATTGTTGAACAACAAAATAATTTTAGAAAGTTTTCGTTATGCACAACTTTATACCGCTTTGTGCATCATCTTCAACGCCTTATGCATGGTTCGCAGATTCGCAAAAAAGATGTGGTTCTCATTTGATCCACTCCTATATATATATATATATATATATATATATATAGGGATGAATCGGTAAGAATGGATAATTTGATAGGAAATGAGAATGAATCGGATCTTTGATTCATTTGGATCAATTGTTGAGATTTAATTTCGGTTGTGCTACGCTTTGTGTTGTGTGTGCTATCACGGATTATTGTGCAAAGACTAGAACTCTTCTTGTGTTATGCTTCAATGAAAGATGTCTAAACTAATATATTTAGCATATGTGCTACTAAGAGATGAAATATGTGCTAAACTAATATGTACAATATAATAATTACGATCAGTACTACACAAATATGAAAGATATGCTGACTTACATATCTATTCTTATTTCCTACACTTATTTACATTCTCACAGAACCATCTCATATATATATATATATATATATATATATATATATATATATATATATATATAGGGTTGGGTTCGTAATCTTGATCCCGGGATAGTATGTAGACTCAATCTAGACCACACATTTTGAACACGTGGTCGCATCACAAGTCGACACATGGCGCCTTTTCTTTTATTTTCTTTTAATTTCGCAAGGGTAAAATGGGAAGAAATCAAATCAACCTTCTTCTCCTCCTCCTGGTGGCACCAGGCGGCCACGAGAGGCGGCGGCAAGAACTAGTAGCGTGACGACGTTTACGACGGCGGCAAGAAGACCGACGGACATCAACAATATAAACAAACAACAACAAACAATAGATTTTGAAAGAAAGAAAAGAAGAAAAAATTGAAAACAAAATTGATGGATTTTGAGAAAAATAGAAGATAAATTTGATAGATGATTGAAGAATCGAGAAATATGATGGCTATGGCGGTGGTTCACGGCGAATTCGCAGAATCGCCGAAAGAGACAACGGAATCGACATAGAAGAATGAATGAGAGATTTTACGTCGAAACCATAAAATGTATTGAATAAAACATGAACCGCATTGAACAAAACATGACAACGCATCAATAAAACATAAAATTGCATGTTGCATCAAAACACAAACATGCATCAACAAAGCACGCCCATGCATTGAACAAAGACGCCCATGCATTGATCAAAACATATCAATGCATTGAACAAAACGTAAAATGCAGTGCCAACGGTATTTGGAGGGAATTAGGAGGCGGCTGCGAGCACGAGCGCAACTTCCAATCGCATGCATTATTATGTTCAATCGCATGCATTTTTGTTCATTCAATGCATTATTCGGTTCAACTAAATGCATAGTTTGTTTCGCAATCACATAACAAATCAAATTACTAATCTACCCTTAATGAAGCGAAAATCGTGAAATGAAGCTTAAAAGTCCGAAAAATCTCAACCATAGGATTTATGAGATGAATGGATGAGATCGAGTATTACATACTATCTCGGGGCTTGGGTACTATATGATCTATCCTCTATATATATATATATATATATATATATATATTGATTAGTCATAATTACTAATGATTTTAAAAACATCTATCTCGTATTTATATATTTATTATTTTATTTAATTTTATTTTATAATCTTACAAAAATTTATTAATTTAAATTTGATTTAAGATCATTATATTGTTAATTATCATCTAATGTATCCTATCAAATCATTCATTTATTTTTCACCTCCCACAAAAATATTTTTAAGTCTAATAATTATTTTTAAAAGTAAATTTTGCAATATTAATATTTAAACTTTGCAAGATTATTGAGAAATCAACCATCATATTTCGATGGTTTGAACTCTATTATTAAGATTAATATTTAAACTCCATTTTGGTTTATCTTAAGGGCTCATTTATTGTATTTTTAATTTATATATTCTAATTTTATATATTTTAATATTCTAAAATTTCCTTAATTGAAAGTTTTTTTAATTATTTTCACTATTTTCAAAAATAAAATAAAAATTCCACAAGACTTCATAGAGTGAATATCTAAATAAAATGGTGTTTACATGTTTGAGTAATCGTGAATATTAATATATGAGGTCGAGATGAGAACGGTAGTAAAATCAATTTCTAATCGAGTTTGGAACATGTATATATATACACCATAGATTTAGTAATCAATCATCAGAATAACTTATATTTTTAAATTTGAATGAGTTCAGTTAATTAGTGGAATTACTATACGATTTTGAGACGAGAATTTATAGTAAAATAACTTTTTAATCGAACTTGAGACCGGTACGAGTATATACATTCTATATAATGTGATTGCATATCGAATGTATCACCTTAATTCGTGCACCTGCGTGGCATCTCCAATATCATTTATCCTTATTTATCTTCTATACTAATTTTGTACTTTCTAAACTCTTATATTCTAATTTTTATTAATTTTATATATCTCAATATTTTCTTAATTAAAGAGTATGGAATTTCCTTAATTACTTCTCATTAATTTTTTTATTTGAAATTGTGCATAATTTTTTCATGAGACTTCATTAATTGAAAATCTAAATAAAATTACATTTATGTGCTTGAACAATTAGTTGGTATTAGTATACGAGTTTGAGACGAAGATCAATAGTAAAATCAATTTTTAATTCGTTTAGGACAAGTATATAAATTCTAAATTCTAAATTAAGTCTAAACATTAATCAACATGTCCAAGGGGAATTTTTTTATTTTCTAAATTTTTATTATATTAATGTTTAGTTACTATTCAAGTTTTTTATTGAGACAAATAACCAATAATTGTAACAACTTATAAAATTATATGAGTTTAAAATGAGAACTAGTAATAATTTTTTTAATTAGATTTGTTGTGAGTACGAGCATATAAATCAACATTTCTATTCTATAAACTGAATGAAAACGCAAAGGTAAATGCATAAAATATTTGCTCAGAAAGTCCGAGCCCCTCGTAAAAGTGTCTCTCTCTCACCGAAAGGCTGCTTCATATATTTAAACCTATGCCTCGCAAAGCGTGCTCACGACCTTGAGCCGCGAAGGAGTCTCACGAAAAAACATTCTGCCGCTCTTTCATTGCTGCCTCGCGAGTTTGTCTCGCGACCCAAAGTCGTGAGCAAATCTCGCGAGTCGTGTTTTCTCGCAGCTGCTCATTGCGCGACTTCGCTATTTCGCTCCGTTCTCTCTCGTCCGGACTCCGAATTGCAATCCGTTTGCGCCTATAGACTCCTATCGAGATGATATTTAACATAGTAAACTTTTCACATCCATCCTTATCATATCCATTTCATCATATTCAACGTCGTTTTTAAACAAATATTCTTCGCGTGAACTCGCGACCGGGCTAGCTAATTCCTCTTTATCGTGATCCACATTTTTGACATCAAAACCTGTGCTAAAATGACACGAAATACACACTACATAATATCTTCCAAGGTAAATATAAATATATCAAAAGACAGCTCAATGGTAAGGTCATAATGTCCGAGGATGTAAATATCCCATAGTTCCAAAACCAAGCACTAAGAAGGTATAAAATTTTGCTTTGTATAGTTTCTTTTACTAAACATTTAAATCAATTATTATTATTATTATTATTATTATTATTATTATTATTATTATTATTATTATTATTATTATTATTATTATGTTATTTTGTATTAACAGTCCTACATAACAACTATTTTGTCGTTTGTCAATTGATGAATTATTACCAACCTTTTTGTAAGACTTATTTTGTCCAAACACTTTGTCTTATCAAGTAAGACTTGTGATTACTTGTGCTTTCAATAAAAATGTCCATTTCGTATCAGTTTGGTTACTTTCAATTTTGTGTGTAACCTCATGATATATTAATAGCTTTATGTAGGACTTAAAAAATATGACATTCATAAAAACAGGAATAATTTTACATAATCACCCCAAACATTTTGATACAAATGTCATTCCAAATCGTCCAAATGTAGACTATTGGTTTTGTTATTGATTTTGGGATAATTCTCCTAACTATTTAGACAATAACAAAGATCGGTAAAACAAAGACAAATGCATCTTATATAAGGCTAATTTTGTATTCTATATTTGTTAGAGGGTGTTTGGCTGAGCTTATAAGCTCCCCATAACAGCTTATAAACTGTTTTTTAAACTTAAAGGAGCTTATAAGCTCAGCCAAACACCCTCTTAGTCTCAAATCATTGCTTTTGTAAGGGATAAAAAATCTGCATGCTCAACGGAAGCTTCTTTATCCTTGTTATTTAGCGCATTGCTTTCATCTTCCTTGAAGTTGAGCCCGCCATAATTCAAACCTTGATTAGCTAGAGCATTCTCTTTATGCCTTGATTTTTTGAAAACATAGCTTGTAGAATGGCTTGAGCTCCGAATCAACCCACTTCCAAAATTCACGATCATCCCGATGCATACATGCATACATTCAATTGAAGGCATGAGTAACATGGAAAAACACATAAGTAAATTAAATCATTTTTTTTATTATGGCTCTGTGACAACAAAAGCAAGATTCTCTTCAAATTCGTATTAGTGTGTGAGGTTTTCACCATATCGAGTATTTGATGGCTGCAAAGTCGATGGACATCGGAAGTATTCCTGACGTTCTTGTAGAACTTGCCACCATGGGGGAGTTCTCAATCGCTCAATGCTACCCCCAAATTGCGAACCCTAAATTGTCCAATACTACCTCCTAATTGTGAACCCTAAATCTCTTGGCGTTGCTCTCCAAATTGCGAAGAATTATTGCCTAGAAAGAAACAAATTCAATAAGGCAAATGTCTTTGTTTTTGCCCTAAATGAAAAGAAATTGAATGAAATAAGAGTAATTTCAAATGACCGAATTTTCAATTAATAAAACTACGTTATTTTGTTTGTCGGATATTTTATCCAAGTTGGCATTTTAGCCCTTGAGCTTAGCTTCGATTTCGCGGAACTAGAACATGTGGGAAAAATTAGGATAATAGAAAATTCGTCTATTGTCATTCAAATTTTAAATTCATGTGACAAGTGCCAAAAGTTTGTGTATTTTGTAGCAATTGAACCAATTATTTAATATAAGTGGGCTATTGATTAGTGTGGACTATTGGTTTAGTTTTATTGAGTTACCTTCTATTGGAAAAATTCCTAATTGTTGGGAATAAGTCTAACTTAACTGTGTTTTGATCAGATCACAAAACCTCTAATGATTGTCCTGCTGTTATAACTAATGTTGCTGACTTGTTTTGGAGTTAAACGTTTTTGTTACAGGTTTCAGTAGTAGAACTACCAGCTTGGACATGCCCAACACTGAAGGAGCTCGAGCAATACTGAAACCATTCTTATTGATCATAGGAGTATCAGTACTTGCGCAACTGATAAAAGTTTAGCTGGAGAATCGCGTACTAAGACTGAAGATTGGTGGAAGGCCAACTGATGTTTGAACACGAAAGTATAGCGATGTTGATGAACATAACTATTAGAGTGAAGTTGAAGACTGACGTTAGAAGACTAAAGACTGAAGATCGGAGACTGAAACTCAGCGCTAATGAAAAGAAAGAAGTTTGGATATGACTAATTGTCCCTTTAGTGTAAGTCAAAGCTAACTACCAAAAATCAAAGCTGGCGATTAGAAGTCAAGCTGACTGATGAAAAACCAAAACTGACTATTAATACTTCAAGTGTAAGCATCTAACTGACTCAGGTTCCCAAACTGATAAAAAGCCAGAGTCGTTTGCTGATAAAAGACGGAGGAGTTTCGACTGATCCAACCTGAAGTCAACGCACTAATAAAACACGAAGTCAACTCAAATGAAGAAACATGGAATCTCCGTGGCAAGTTCACACATCAAAGTGAATTTGTAGAAGATCTTGACATATCAGAAGACCTTTTCAGTATACTGAAAACATATGATTGAGCTTGTATACAATGTTTCCTGTTACCACTATTTTAATCTCTTATCTGAATTGTTTAATTGATTGCATATGTTGTCACATTATCTCATACAAAAGTTTGATCATACAGTGTGTAGAAGATCACAGAAGTCTTATGATTGGTTAAGCTAATTGAGATATAAAAATGATCACAATTGAGACAATTTGATGATGATTTATTGGTATAGACTGCAGTATAGATAAGAAATAACTTGACTTAGTTTCTTGTCTATGCTGGTACTAGAGGTGCTCATTGAAACTGGAATCGACGTTTTGAACCGGAACCGTGGTCAACGGCTTCGAATCAGAATAGTTGACCACAGTTTTGAATCGGAACCGTTGACCATGCATCCAGTTCCGAACCGTACCTTACACGGTCCGATTCCGGTTCCAAACCTTAGGAACTGAAGGTTCATTTTTTGTGTTTTTTCAATTTTTTTAATCATGCCTATTTGTTGTATGTGTTCAAAATACACTAATTAAATGTATATATTATAAAGTAAACACAATAAATTATGGGAAAAACAAGAGAAATTATGGGGAAATCACAAAAAAAATAAAAAATTTGTATTTTGAACCGTCCGAACCGGCGGTTTGGGTGGTCAAATTCAAATTTAAAACATCCCAAATTCATCTATAAATATCCCCTAATTCAACCATTTCAACACACCAACTCATATTCTCTATCTCTTAATCTTATTGTAGCAAATCGCAATCTCTAGTTCTATCAATTTTTTACAAGTTGTCATTTATTAGATTTACAACATTGTAATTGATTTATGTAGTTAAATTTTACAATTTGATTTATATACATTTCATATATTTTTTGAATAAATACATAAAAATTACAACTAAAACAATTTACGGTTTGAAATCGAACCGTTGATTCCAATTCGAAACCGTAATCGAAATTGTCTACCCTCTATACGATTTCGTTTCGAAATTTTGGAACCAAATCGTGAACACCTCTAGCTGGTACGTCTTGACGTATTGATAGATCACAGTGAGATGAGTTCTTCTATCTGACCATCGTGAAGAACCTAGATCTCGATGACTTTACGTGATTTAAACCTGGATAAAGTTTCAGGTGAGTCTGAGTTACTGACCATCACTTTGACTTGTTATGAGTGAGGGTTACATGATATAACCTAAGATTCTCCGCATCTTGGATGGTGGCAATGTCAGATGTTATCTTTGGTTACCGATCGAGTCACCTTATCCGTTTAGAATTATTTCGTTCCCTTAGGGAGCTCAAAAAGTTAAATAATGTATCTTGAGTTAGCTCAAGTATAATAATAAGGTTAAGTTGTACTATTTAAGGAATTAAATATATTAATTATTTTAAACAGTCAGAGTACTATAAATAATTAATGGATGTGCGAAATCTTAATACGAGGATTCGAAAGTCTAAGTACATGCTTGGCTCAACTTCAATAATAAAGGGGTAAGTAAACATTTATTCTCGAGTGGAATGAATAAATGTTTATGAATTAATTTATGTTCTGGACTGAATATAAGAGAATTAATTTATTTTATGCCCATCTTTATTCCTTGTATTTTATCTCTGTGTCGCCCATCAAGAATGTAATTTCCGACCACCCTTGTAGGAATCCCATTAGATTCTTTTGACTAACATATTATTTATTTAATATGTCTCATAGTCTAGATAGATATTATCTAATATTATTAGATATTAGGATATAATTATTCTAAAAGAGAATTATCTTCGTGAATAAAATAATTATTGTATTTATTAGATATGCCAAAATCCTATCTCATTAGGATTCTACAGATAACACTATAAAAATAAGGTATGAGCAAATCAAATCATCAATGACATCTTAGTGATTTTCAAATCACTATTCATCACCATAGGGGACTAAAATTTTCGATGTTCTTCATAGATTACTTTCACTCAGGATTGGAGATCATGCATCTGGGACACAATCCAGAAGATTAAAACTGGAGTCTTCAATTGATCTACTGTGCCAAAAATTTATAGGTAAACACAAGAAAACTCATACGTGTTGCAATTAATTATATAGGAACATGCTAGAAATATAATCAATACATGGTGAATTAAACATCCAAGATAGATCATCAAGCACACGGTAAATTCAATTTTCCATCATATACGATGATGCGAGACTTACAAATGACTTAAGAGGATTCTCAAATGGAAGAATTCAAATGCCGAATAGAATGATGTGATTGGTGTTCCTTCCAACGGCACTATTCATCATCTTCTATATAAATATGCACATAAACCAATATTTAAAGGTTATCGAAATACAACGCATTCAAAGTATTTAATGCATTCAAAGTCCAATACTCAAGTCTATCAAACAACGATTTCAAAGAAGTAAGTTCTCAAAGCTATAAGCAAACCTTCAAAGCTCACATATAATTATCAGCTCAAGGTTTCAATTTACACTTCATTAAGTCTATTATATACATCTTGTTTATCTTAAATCTAGATATACTGAGTTTGATGCATGTGTCAACTCAGAATCTTAATTTGAAGCCCATCTTCGAAAACCCTAAGAGTTTGTGTAAAAGTTTGACCAATTAAGCAACAAAGTATCAGTTGTTGAAAGTTTGGTTATCTAGCACCTGTAAGCTAGAGGTAAGATCGACTGAACCCGTAACCAGTTGTTTAGGTTGATATTGATCGCGTTTCGTGCATCATTTTATGCGTCCCTTCTTGTCGCCTTGATTATTATCACATGTTGTTTCTTGTTTCTCTCGTTTCAGATGTTTATGATCTCGGGTTGAGAATCAAGAAACGTAGTTTTAAGTGCGAAAGTGGATGATTAGAGCGCCATTTCAAGAACTTGACAATGAGGTTTTACAACATGGAGGCGGCGATCACTGACCCAGCGTCGCGGCCCCTGCTTTTCGAGCTCCAAGACGCAGAGGCGTGATCACCGAGCCCTAGCGGTTGTTGGATCTGTTTTTGAGAAGATCCAATACAGCAAGCGGCAGCGATCACGAGCCCCAGCGATCACGGCCCCATGTTTCGGAGAGTTCCGGTAGCAAGCGCAGGCGCCGCTATTCTCTGGCCCCGCCGCCCTGTCTTTAGTCGACGATTCCAGGCGCATGGTCGGTGGTCACGACTTCAATGATCGCTACCTGGCGGATTTTCTTTATATATTTAATGGTCTCGCCTTTCGGCCAGCGCCGAGATGGGCAAATTTTAGATTTCCTTCAGCTAGGGGTTTACGAGAATTCTTCTTTGTGAGAAAAAACAGTTTAGAGTCTTATTTATTTTGATGTTGAATGATTTCTATGTTTTGGATTGTCGACATTGATTCTACTTCGGAAGACTATCTATTGCAGTTTGTCGTTTTTATTTATCGATCAGTGAGTTCTCGTTGTTCTTTAAATTATCAATTCATTATTACTTGCTTTCCGTAATTTCTATGCTTTGGAATCTATTCGAATTGATAATCTCCATGATCCATGTTTTCCAGTTTTAATCTTTCTTATTAGATTAGGGTTTAAACGTATTCAATTCATGCTTGCGCTTTTAGGTATAGTTCTTGTTCACGTTATTTATTTGTCAGATACCGTCTAGTTAATCGGTAGTTAAAGAGTGACGTCACCCAAACCGTGATTAGAGTGTTTAGTTTCTTTCATTAATTGTGTGTGACGCCGATAAAGCCCTGCTTAGCCTTCCTTGTGAATACGACTTGAGTTAGCTTATTAATCTAGAATGACCTCGCTCTATTGCGAGCAACTTAGGTGATAATAAGTTGGAACAAATTTTGGCGCCGCTGTCGGGAAGGCTTTAGGCTTTTATTTGCGTTGTGTTTTTCCAGATTATTTATTTATTTTTATTTTTTGTTGGTTACCCTTTTCTCCTCAAAGCGTTTGATCTTTTGTTTGGTGTTGTTTATGCTAGGTCGTCAAGTTTGAAACTAACGTTAGCACCCTTCGACAATATCAACGAAGAGCAGTGTGTTTGAGGAGAGATTTCGTGACGTTTACAATCTAGCTGCCATCGTCAAGAAAAGCTTGTGATCATGGTCAAGCATCAATGATGCACCTAAGGCGTTGGGGATTTTGCGGACCGACCACGGGTCACGACATCGCCTATCGCCCTCTCCGTTGGGAAAAATTATGAGCTCAAGCACAATCACGTGAATATGTTGCTTACGTTCTATGGGACGCCAAATGAAGATGCCTTGTTATTTATCCGGAGTTCGCATCGTGCAATCTATCCCGTTACTAACCATTAGTGAAGATGAACTCGAGGAAGTGTTTTCCTTACTCTTTGAACGACAGAGCCAAGTCGTGGTATCTCTCTCCTCGTGGGATCTGCGCCTCTCGAAAGACGCGAGCACGACCTTCTTGCTCAAATACTATCCAAATCACAAGACGCAAGAGATCGGACTTCAAATAATGCGCTTCTCAAGAGGCGATTTAGTCCTTCCATGAAGCATCGACCGGTTGGAGAATTGCTTCAAGAGGTCCACATCATCGACAGCCTAAACTGTTGTGGCAAATATTCTATAATGGATTCGCAAGATACTTATCGGTTCATGGTGGACACGATTCTTTGGAGGAAAGATTTACGAGAAGACGGGGAGCAAGCGGTGGAGATTTTTGACACTCTAGCCGCTAATTCATCGAGAGAAGACCACCTGCTCTAAACGAGTGGAGATCAAGGAAATTGGAGTGAGCTTGATATGAGGAAATGATGGTGATATGATGAGAGAACTCCAAGAGTCAAGATGGGCAAGGCCTCACTCTTAGTGAAACAAGAGCAGAATCGTAACCATGTCCTATCTGTGGAGATCCCTCCCACGATGAGAACGGTATGCACTGAATGGGAGATGACATTTGAAGGAGTGCGAAGTCTTTCTTTGCTCGGGGATACCTCCACAACAACCGTTTGATTAATCCACCCCAACAACTTCGGGGTGGAGACCTCGGCAAGGCGACTTGGAAGGGCGTAACCAAGGACAAGTGGTTGGGTTCAATTTTCATACTCCGACCCCAAAGAAGCAGCTTTATCCACCTCAAGAAGAAGACTACCCTACTCCTCAACAAGGGTACTATCCATCTTCCCAACAGGGTACTACCCACCTTAGAACAAGATTACCCGCCTCCGCCAGCTTTCAAAGAAATTGATTCCTTCTCCTCCACGACCAACCGCCCCTCCCAAAACATCCTTAGAGTGACCGTTTGGCGCTTTCATGCAAGAGAGCAAGTTAGCAAGAGAAGCTCAAGAGGCAACCATTAAGTCCCAAGAGGCGACCCTTGCGCCTCAGAAGGCCAGTTGGGCGATTAATTCTATGAATCGAATCTGAAGCAGCAATCGGGTAAGATCTACGGGCAAGGACATCAACCGTACCAAGCACAAGCTATTACGGTTCTCCATAGTGGGAAAACGATTGATAAATGTTAAACCCCGAGGTCGTGGATGAACATGAAGTTGAGAAGAGTCATTCTGAGAGGAAGTTGAACAGAACAACGGATGTTCGGCTCCATAAGTCGGCCAATCCATATCGGCCCCTGCCTCCACCCGAGTCGCTGATAACGCCAAGCTCGATAAGTAATTCTCGGACTTCTACTCTATGTTGTCCAAGGTTCATGTGAACTTACCTTTGTTGGATGTGATTGAATGTCCCCGCTATTCTAAGTTCTTCAAAGAGCTTTCGTCGAAGAGGAGATTCATTGATGACTAATTTATCATGGTTCGGAGTAGCAAGTTCCATCATGCAGCAGACCTCTTTCACCGAAGCAACGCGATCCGTAGCCGTTATCACTATTGCTATGGGAAATGGTAAGATCATGTATGCTCGATTTAGGAAATGAATAAATCTTATGCCTTACTCTATTTTTAAGGAATTAGAGTTAGGTGAATTCAAACCCACTGCATGAGTTTGCGCTAGGTGATCGTTCTATTCGCTATCCTGAGGAGTGCTAGAGAATATTCTTGTGAGTGTGTTGGGGGGTTGATTGTGCCCATGGATTTTGTGGTTTTAGAGATAGGTGAAGTGCACGAGAATGGTAGGGATCATACAATCGTTGTTGGAAGACCCTTTATGGCCACGACTAACACTTTAATCGATATTAAGAATGGTAAGATTAAGATTACGCTTTTGGGGACATGCCTCATTTTCGTGCATAATAATAAGGCCATGCCATCGATTAATGCCAATGAAGATTGTTCGCTTATTGATTCGATTGATCCCTCGCCGAGATTTCTTTTGTGCAGGATCACAGTTGGAGGAATCTATTCAAGGATCGCGAGACATGGAAGAAAGGCTCATGCTAGAAGCGAATTTAAAACCGATCAAGAAGAAAAGGAGACTACACGAAACCGAGAAGTTAGAGTTGAAGGAGCTCCCCAAGAATTTGAAGTATGTCTTCCTCGAGGACAATGAGCGGCCCGTGATCATCTCACGAACTCATGAACACCAACAATCTCTGTTGGTTTCGTGTTGAAAAGACATAAGCTTGCTTCGGGTGGAGTTTGGCGGATATCCGAGGTATCGCCCCGCCATGTGCATGCACAAGATACAACGAAGATGGAGCAAAGGTCAAGAAGGATGGACAACCGGAGACTTAACCCGTGCTCAACGATGTAGTGAAGAAGGAGATCTTAAAGCTTCTAGCGGAAGGAATCATCTACCCATGTGCCAACAACAATGGGTCGGTCTGGTCCGGTGGTGCCTAAGAAAGGTGGAATCACCGTGGTCATCAACGAGAAGAAGGAGTTGGTGTCCACTAGACCGTCCATGGGTGGCGGATGTGCATCGACTATAGGAAGCTCAACGCTCCACCAAGAAAGATCACTTTCCTTCCTTCATCGATCACCGTTAGACATACTAGCGGGAACCAGTTCTTTTGTTTCTGGACGGGTTGTCGATATTATCGATCGCCATCGACCCCGATGATCGCCTCAAGACCGCTTCACCGACCCACATGGAACTTATGCTTTTGAAGGATGCCATTTGGACTCGTGCATCGCACTGTGTACTTTTCAAAGGTGCATGATGTCTATTTTCTCCGACATGCTTAGTGACTTTATTGAGATCTTTATGGATGATTTTTACGTGTTTGGAAACTCTTTTGATGATTGTCTGTGGAAGATTGAACGTGTTTTTAGTCGATGTATTGAGCATAGTGTCACTCTTAGTTGGGATAAGAGCCATTTTATGGTCCGTAGTTGAATTGTGTTGGGGCACGTCGTGTCTAGTCGAGGATAGAGGTTGATAGAGCTAAGGTGGGTGATTGAAAATTACCCCACCAAAGGATGTTAAAGGAATAAGGAGTTTCTTGGGTCTGCTTGGTTTTTACCGTCGCTTCATTAAGGACTTTTCCAAAATACGTCAACCTCTTTGTCGCCTCTTAGCTCAAGATTCTCCTTTCATTTTGATAATGATTGTCTTAATGCTTTTACTACGTTGAAGGAGAGATTGTGTAGTGCCCTGTCGTTGTTGGTCCTAATTGGTCTCTTCCGTTTGAAATCATGCGTGATGCCTCTAATTCTCGTTTTGTTCGTTTCAGTCAACGGGTTCATAATATGTACGTGTGATTTACTATGCAAGCTTAACTCTTAATCATGCTCAAGTAAATTATACAACCACCGAAAAAGAGATCTTCACGTGATTTTTGCTCTTGATAAGTTTCGTGCTTACATCATTGGTTCTAGAGTCATAATCCATAGTGATCATGTCGCCTTCGATATTTGTCGACCAAACCTCGTGCCAAGCCTGACTTATTAGATGGGTGCTCCTTTGCAAGAATTTGACTTAGAGATTCGAGATAGGAAAGGGAGTGAGAATGTCGCTGCCGATCATTCGCCCTCGGTTAGATAGTTCCCTTCTCGCCCATCATGAGGTCCCATCACGTAGTCTTTCCTTATAAACATGCTTATAAGGTCTCTGCTGAGCTCGTTTCGACATTGTCAATTTTTCGCTTGTGGTGAATCGAGACGACCTTACTTCCCAAGCGAGCGCTTACATGTGTGCGAGCAATACTATTGGGAAGATCCTTATCTATTCAAGTTAGGAAAGGACGAGGCGATCCGATGTTATGTCACCGAACCTAACAATCTAAAGTGTTGGAGATGTGCCACCAAGCTCATTGTGGCGGACATTTTGGAGGCGAAGACGGCTCATAAGGTCCTCCAATCAGTTTATTTTGGCCTTCCTCTTTAAAGATTCTCATGCTTTCTATCTTTCTTGTGATCGGTGTCAACGGGTTGGGTCGATTGGTAGAAGAAATGAAATGACTCTTAATAATGTGTTGGTGGTGAAATTTTGATGTGGGGATTGACTACACGGACCTTTCCCTAAGTTGTATGGGTACGAATACATTTTACTTGTCGCCGATTACGTGTCCAAGTGGGTTGAGGCTATCCCACAAGGACATGTGATTCTCATGTTGTGCTCAAGTTTGTGCAGAGAACATTTTATGCGGGTTTGGTTTTCCCGCAATACTTAGCGATGGTGGGAAGACTTCTGCAATAAGTCGCTCGAGAAACTTATGAAGAAGAATGGAATCACGACAAGATCGCCACCCTTACCATCCCCAGCGTCGGATCGGGCCGAAACTAGCAACCGATAAATCGAGGGCATCCTCGAGAAGACCGTGCGCCCTTCGAGGAAAGATTGGGCAAATAAGTCGACCGACGCCTATGGGCATATCGCATCGCGCACAAGAGTATTTTAGGAACGAGCCCATACCGTCTTGTGTATGGGAAGGCGATCACTTTCTCGTGGAGGTTGAACATAAGGCCTATTGGGCCATTAAGGTTTCCAACTTGATCTATCCAAAGCTGCAGAGCATCGCCTTCTCCGCATGTCCGAGCTAGACTAGCTGCGTAATGAGGCGTATGATAATGCTCTGATCTACAAAGATAAGGTCATGCTCCACGACAAACGAATTGTTCACAAGCGATCTCCACGGATGAAAGTGTTGTTGTTCAATTCCGTTTCAGCTCTTTCCGGAAATTGAAATCCCTGGAGTGGTCCGCTTATTGTCAAAGACGTGAAGCCTTATGGGTTGGGTGGAACTCACCAAGGAAGGTTCGTGGACTCGCTTTTTGGTAAATGGTGTGGGTAAAACCTTATATTATAGGAGATCAATACAATCTCACCGTGGAGTCGACTCGTAACCGATCCACCATCGCTTCAACATCTCTTCGCCGAGCTTAAGAAGTTAAATAAGCGCTCGTGGGAGGCAACCCATGTCTTCTCTCGTTTTTTTTCTTTTTTTTCATTCTGTTTTGTTTCCTTTTTTGTCTCGTTCGTTTTAGCTGATATCTTGTTTTGTTTCGCGGGTGTAGGAATTTGTTATAACGGAGCTGTGCTGACAACGTTGAAATCAAACTTCAGGGAGGAGGGGCAGCGATCGCTCGCCCCACGTTTATGAAGAAATTACAGGGAGGAGGCGCAGCGATCGGCGCCCTCGACATGAGAAACTCCGGGGAGGAGGCAGCGGTCGCGCCCCTCGTTACGACGTCATTCGAGGAGGAGGTCGTCACCTGGACCCTCGTACGATGTCTTTCGAGAGAAGGGGCAAGGATCACGAGCCCTAGCGGTCGTGGATCCTCGACCGCCGGTCCACACGCAGATATAAAGGCTAACCCTAATTTTTACAATCTCTCACATTGCGCGCGCCTCCTCAAAATTTTTTTTCTTTCCTCTCATTTCAAGATCTCATTCGGATCTCCTCTCCACCACCTCCATTCCCGCCACCGCTGCCTCCTCCACATCTCCTCCGCCGCCACCTCCCAAAGACCGCCGCCGCCGCCGCGCCGACGCCTCGCCCTCGACCACCGCCGCCGCCTCCGCGTCCTCGCCTCCGTCCGCACCACCTCCCAGCACCACCGCGGCTCCTTTCTTCCGCTGTCTCATCGA
The DNA here is from genome assembly GCA_036937905.1 of Salvia rosmarinus. Lineage (NCBI taxonomy): Eukaryota > Viridiplantae > Streptophyta > Magnoliopsida > Lamiales > Lamiaceae > Salvia > Salvia rosmarinus. Next base: position 21,487,962 of record CM072813.1, read on the forward strand.
CCTAGCGCTCGCTAGACCCACGACCGCTAGGTCTTCCGTCTTTTTCCCAATGAATACGACCCCAAATGACCGCTAGGTCTCCGTGTTACAAATTCTTCAATAGCTTTTTTTGTGCTCTACTGCCGTCTTTGCTATTCAACATGACGAGGACCAAGAGACGTCCGGTGAGAATGAGGCTAGCGATTCGGCGATCCCGATGAACCCATCGACCTTCGCGAGGAATACAACCGTCCTTCCTCATCAAACCGAGCTCGAGGGTCGCTTCTACGATCGATGGACTCGGATGATATCACACCCTCACCGCCTCGATTGGGATTTATCGCACTAATGAATGGTGTGGATGAAATTATCGCTACTTAGTCTGTGTTGGGATTGACTAAATATGCTAAGTTATCTTTAAATGCTCTAAGGTGTTAACTTATGAATTCTTGTCTACTCTTGATGTACTGCCGATGTGAGTTCATGTACGCTTGCTCACGTGAGATACCTCGTCCACTCACCGTGTCTCGCCTATGTAGAATTATGGTTTTCATCCCACGCATGTGGGCGATCACGCATTACCCCTAATTTTAATCCTAACGCGGCCCGGACCGCCTTACGGGATTTCATAATCGAGGTACGAGGTATGCCCGCTGGTTCTTACTAACAATGTATTGGCTATATTGTATAAGTTTCTTGCGACGCAATCACCGGTAAAGAACAAGCCAACAAGATCAATCAAGAAGAGCTTTATCCGCTTCACGTGCGTTAACAATTTTTGGTGCGCATACCGGTATTTTATCCTATCTACTTTTAAGAATATCTCGGCAACATCCTCTACCACGCCACTGCCAGTTAATTGTGTGTGCCATCGATCGTCACTTTCAAGTCTTCGATCCTTCCGACTCGAACAGAGTGACACTATCTTCTCGCACATATCGATTTCAAGTGAGTCAAGTGGCCAAGATTATAATGCGATTATAGATGGTGTCAACCGAGCCATCATCTCGTGTGTTCGCAATCACCTCAATGAACTTGTCGCCGCTCCAAATGACCCGTACCGTCCTCCTCACGAAATGTAGAATGTCGATTTATTCGACGACGAATATGATGATGAGCATATGGCGGATGCCTTCACCATGTGCATGGCATCCGGTTCTCAAAGAACATGGCCCCTGCTCAACGCTCGCTGAACCCCCTTTTCGCCGCCGATTTCCATTCATTCCAAGCGGAGTTTGGGGAGCACAGAACGAATTTCACGCTTTCAAGATGATTTTGGGGTCTATCGCAAGCTTTTGGGTCTTTCACTTCCGATTTCGATCTTTTCGTGAGGATTTTGGGAATTTAGATGGACATTTATCGTGACAGACCGCTTCGAGCAAAGAAGTCGCGACCTCACGATCTTCTAACCGAACAGCTCGGTTATGGCAACTCTCTCAAGCGATACCGCTCTTCACTATCAAGCAGTCTTGAAAACAACAGTGCAGATGGTCGACTAAACCAAAGAAGGGTCCAATTGGGCCCTTGATGATCCTACCTCCTCCGGATCAAGCAGTGATTTGTCACCGCCGCTCAAGACGTATCTTCATTTTATGTGTCCGGGAGTAGTAGTGCGTTTTTTATTTGTCGCTGGTTTGTTTTCCTGCTTTTCTTGTCTCTGTGCTATGGATTTGCTCGTCAACGCCACACATCCCACAACCTATTCCTCTATTACGGATTGTCTTCTTTCGATCTTTTATTGTTTTTCATACAATGTGGGCATTGTTGGTTATTTTGTTGGGGAGGGGTGTGTTGTTTTGTGTGCATTCTTGTTCTGCGTGTTGTGGTTGGTATGTGAACATATCTCCTCGCTTGTTCGGCGCTTGATCGTTATTGGGCATTATTGTCTCAAATTGGTTTAGTGGATATGTTTTGATCGTAACTGCTATAATTATGCATTGATTTGATTTGGAGTCAGGTTCTCTCGTCCGGGTGATCGACCTTCTTTGCAAGGCACCTCGATGCATTCGATTAACGTAATAACTAGAGATAATGTATGATGTGGGTATTCATGATCTTGAAATGCTAGTTCTCGCATTAAATTGTCCGCTCTCTTTATGGATCGAGTTGGGAGGTATCTGCTCGGAAACCATGAACACGGGAAACCACGAGAACGCTTTAGATGATCTCTAATCGATTCTCTCGTGAAATATCGCCATATAACCCGACTCTCCTTTAATATGTTTGATTATTTACCTAAAATTAAAGGTGTTATTTGTTTAAGGTTTCGGTTGGAGGCCTCTTTCACTGGAAACCATGAGCATGGGAAACCACACGAGAATACTTTAGACGATCTCTAAATGTTTTCATCTCGTGAATATTTGGTCATATAACCCGACCGCCCCTGACTCGAATGGTCACCTTGATCCTTTGGAAAAAAAAAAAAAAAAAAAGAAAAGAATAATGGTTTGGTGATGTTTGACGTGAGTCTAGTCTTCAAGTTTTGAAAACCCGCATCATCCCTTATCTTGTGTTATGATCCGATTGAAGGTGCAGAACGGCGAACCACTTGGTAATGATCTTTAACCCTTTGAGCCGCAACAAATTTGATGTTGATGTATGATTGAGCAAGTTCTATGATAGACTTTCCCTAATCGATTAACTAAGACTTGCTTGAGGACAAGCAAGGCATTGTGTGTGGTGAGTTGTTTAGGTTGATATTGATCGCGTTCAGTGCATTATTTTATGCGCCCTTCTTGTTGCCTTCGATTATTATCACCCGCTGAGGTCTTAGCACTTGGAAGCATAGGAAGAACGCTGAGTGAGGCTGGTACCGTAAGGTTAACTCAAGATTCAGATTTTCTCTTGTACTCGTAAACAAATTCAAACGAAGTTAGTGGATCGACTAAACAATCACCCATGGACATAAGAGTTGATCTCTTTGAACTACGTAAAACTCATCGTGTTATTTAATTTCAAGATCGTTATTTAAAATGCATGTTATCGACCGCCATCATCAAGACACAACAAAGACAACATAGTTTTGAAACTCTCTATCGTAGTAGTTTGATCATCAAGAGATATAACCAAAACCGACTAAGCAATATTCGCTAAGTGTTTCAAGTCAATTTTAAGATTTCGAAGAAGACAAATACAAGAATAACCACATTCCACATCGACATCAATTATCAATCCAAGTGACCAACTAACTCAAGAGTCGAGAGGTTTGATAACCGATATCACTTTGTACCAGACTTCACTTATATGAACGAATCACCAATACTACCAATAATATCAAATCGACACATTCCGACCAACTATTCAGTATCAATAGTCACCACTCTATGTAAAGAATTTTTTAAAATTTGACTAGTTGATGTATCCCCTCATACACCAATATGTACCCCATCTAATCCATCACCTTCATCTTTTATCTATATTTTTTTAATCGTACTTCATCTTCTGTTATATATGGCATATTATAAGTTATAAAATTTAAAATAATCAAACTATCAAATAATATTTTATTCATATGGAATTAGTAATTGAGATGTTTTACGAGCTAATGTGTAATTTAGCAAAATATATAGATATGACTGAAAAACTATTAAAAAAATAGCGGGAAAAAGGAACATGCGATAATTTTATTTTCAATTTGAGAATAAGTCCAAAATAAATGAATATGAGTTCTGTAGTAGAAGATGATCTTAATCCTGGTTTATAATCATGGCGGACCCGGAGGGCAAGTGGGCATCGCCCAGGTCTTAAAAATTACTATATATATATATATGGGTTGGATCCAAATGGTAACTCATCTTTTTGGTAACTTGAGAACCATATATAAGACGTTGAAGATGATGCACAAAACAAGATAAAGTTGTGCATAACGAAAACATTCTAAAATTGTTGCACAACTTTATACTATTTTGTGCATCATCTTCAACGATATATATATATGAGTGATCAACGAGAACCACATCTTTGCGACTGCGAGCCATGATAATATTGAAGATGACGCACAGTCCAAGATAAAGTTGTGCATAATCTAAAGTTTTCTAAAATTATTTTATTGTGCAATAATTTTATAATGTTTTCGTTATGCACAACTTTATACGATTTTTGCATCATCTTCAACGCCTTATGCATGGTTCTCAAGTTTTCAAAAAGATGAGCTCACCTGATCCAACCCTATATATATATATATATATTTCATATAATTGTTAAAATAGATTAATATATTTTGTTCGGTAGAATTGTGTATTTTGTGTGATAGAGATATTGAGTTGATTTTTCTTTTGTCATTATTGGTGTTAAGTTTTTCAAGATCTTAATGAAAATATATTTACATCTAATTTTGATGATGTGCAAGTTATGAACAATACGATTTTTACTTGTATACAATTATCAGATATTTTATTCTTTAATTGAAAACTTGATATCCTATACCATTAAACATTTTCTACTATTATATTATTCTATCATTTGATGCTTGTTTATAATTGCGCATGTATCAATAATTAGAAATATATTTTGCTTTACACTATCACGTTAATCAAGCGAAGTTTAAATTCAATAAAACTTTGTTTCATATTCCTTCTTCATAATTTAGAAGATTGTAAATTAGAGTTCATTTCAAATATTATTATTGTTTAAGTAGATGAAAGATATATGTTTCATTTTCATCGATTAATCGACCTATCCATCCAAACTAAAAATAAAAGAGAAATATTGTGAGATGATCATACTAACCTTTTTGATATAGTGTTATAATTTAAATAGAGTTATAGTGGTGTTAAAATTAGTATTTATTTCAAAGTTTAATTTTAAAATTCTTCTTATAGATTTATAAATTATATATTCTCTCCATTCACAAAATTCATTTACTTATTTCCTTTTTGGACCATCAATGAGAAACGTTTACTTTCCTCTTACGGATATGATCCTACATAACCCCCTCATATGTTATGAGTCCCATTCTCACTAACTTTACATTCAATACAATTTATTAAAACTTTTGCCACTAAAATTTGTAAACGAATTTGGTAGACGAAATGAATAATTATTTGGACCTCCTAAATAAAAAGTCTGGATCCGCCACTGTTTATAATGACAATACATCTTATTCTATCCATCCATAAGTAGAGAAACCAAGAACATAGAAATAGAAAAATCATGATAGTTTCGGCATAATGAATATTTAGCTGTCCACATAATGACATGCACCACTCCCATTATTTCCAGTATTTGATTAAACTTGTAAGCTTTTCAAAAGTATTTTATCAAAAAAAAATCTAAATAGTTTATAAACTATAAAAATAAACTTCAACAATTTAAACTCCCCAAAAAATAAATTCTAACACTCCAACTTATTTTTTCATAAACTTATAAATAATAATAAATTTACAAAAATAATATTACTATGATTTGTTATTTAGTAATATAACCTTCCAATTTCATTTCTATTCATTTTTCCTCTAACTTATAAACTAAAGTATCCAAACATTTTGAAATATTATAAACTCTTAAGATATTATAATTTATAAGCTCTTTAAAATAAATTTAACCAAACACCCTCTAAGTAGTTGGCTGATTGAGCATTGGCCTAATATAGAACTGTCTTGAAGTTGCAGGATAATTGCTAATGACTTATGAAAAAGAGCTCCCAACCCAAGAACTAATTTTGCAGGCTTCATCTGACTGCCACCAAATTAAATCATCAACATTATACAATATATGGACTTATAAAAATTAATGACACACCTCTGGCACCAGTTGGTTTCATTTCCCAATTTATGATAAGCAAATGTTGAAGAATTCAGTGCTTCCTACATTCTTGGCTTTGATTGGATCTCTCTGATGAAGAAGGAATAATCGAGTTCCTAATTCCTATTAATATTAATAGGAACTGTCATTATTCTGGACTTCCAGAACTAGGAGTGAAAATCTGAAGAACTGCTTCAAGCGCAGAAACACTCCATCTTTCAACATGCCGCACAATCTGTTGAAGAAAATATAGCAACGATATTTGATACATTATCTCACATTTAGAGGGTGTTTTGCTGAGCTTATAGACTGTTTAGAAATTTATAAACTCCTGAGAATGTTTGGCAAAATAAGTCCTAAACAACTTATAAACTATGAAAATAAGCTCCAACAATTTATAAATTCCCCTAAAAATAAATTGTTCAACCAAACTTATTTTTTCATAAATTATAAGCAACAATGAATTTATCAAAATAACCTTCCTATGGTTTGTTATTTCTTACATATACACTATCGACTCACCTATAATCAATTTTCTTTCTCTAACTCCCGATTTTTTCTCTTAACATATAAACTCAATTATCCAAATACTTTGACAACTTATAAGCTCTTGAAACATTACATATTATAAGCTCTTGGAGCTTATAAGATCTCTGAAATAAGCTTAACCAAACACCCTCATAGTCTTAAGCAACTCGGTATTTGTTGATACTCACTCTAAAATCTTCATCTAGATCATATATTGTTGTTCCATCAATGCAAATGAGTGGTTTCCACGGAAGTTTAAGGTATGTTCTGCAAACGAAATCAAATTTCTACATGAGAAACATTATAATTAAGCACAACAATTTCGATGTAAATGTCCATTTTTGCAACTTTGGTTAAGGAAAGTTATATTTTGGCCACTCTTTTAGAAACGCAAGTTTATAACTACTTTTTCGATCTACGTTCTAAACACACTGATCAAGGATGGGAATTGAGGTTACATGATGGGGTTAACATGATCTAAAAAAAGTTACCCGACCTTGCATTTAGGCAACAGAAGACGTGATTGTTTTTTACTTGATTTTTTCAATTGTTTTTACTTGATTTTTTTCAACTGAAATGGCAGGACCCAATTACTAAGGATATTTTGGTAGCACAAACCAAAAGAACACTCTACAGAAATGGCTAAGATATTTGTTTTCATAAAGAGTTGGTCTCCAATACACGCGCGCATAGTGTGTATATCAAAAAACCAGTGCTGGTTTTTAAAATTACACAGTGCACATGAGTTTTTGTGTTTCATAAATTGCTGGTGATATATTTTCCCCATAAAACTCAAATCAAAGTGTTAACTAACTCTGGTTTTAGGCTAAAAAAACCTGGTTTTTCAATCTAACTCTGTGCAACAAGACTAAGTTAAGCAACCCATACTTCTTGGAAGCAAGTTGGAAAGGTTTAACTCGACTTTCGCTAAGCAATCTCAAGAAGTTTTTCTTCAGCCCACAGCTGAAACTTGGAGAAACTTGGCAATTATTCTTCTTGATCAATGATTTTTTACTTACAATCAAATGGTTGACTTCATTCTGTATAAACAATGAATTGCTTGTAAATGCTATCCAAAATAGCCAGTAACTGTCATCTTCTTCAGAACTATATAGCTTGAGTCCACGAAAAGCTTCAACCAGACATGAAGAATTTAAGTCATTTTCAAGCTAGAGCCTTAAAATAAGCTGGAAGTTAAATTGGAGACTTTGGATTGAGTTGAGACTAACGGATTACTTTGCCATGAGTATCCTAAACAAAGTGTGCAATGACATTTAGACTTTCTCAACTAATTATATGTCCAGAGCCCAAATTTTCAATATGCATGTGTATCTTCAACACCCATTACTGTTAGCATAGAGCCATAGAGGACTTTAGGCTTATTTGTTGATCTATTTCTGATTCTCACACTCTTGCAATTCAAGCCTGAAACTATATTTGGCAATACCACATACACTCGAATCTTTTCACACATTAACACACTTTTACGCTTGTTAGGAACACCATTAGTTTTTCGTCCATGAAAGGAGACTATTGAACTGTTTTCAAAAGTTCAAGTAGTTGGACGGACAGAAGGTCATTTCAGTCTGTATCTTGATCACCGAAATAAATAAGGGGTCTAGATGCACATTTTCCCAAATATAAATGTCAGCAAGTGCCCAATCAGCAAAACTTCTATGTAAGCAGTTGCAATGATTATAAACATAAAGTTGAGCACCTTAGTTTCCATGAAGCAACTAATGATATTGTTTCACGGTCAAGCTCCTGCACACGAAGCATATAGCATATTAGCAAAACTTTATTGGAAACAACAAATAGAAAGGGGGGAAATGGAATTAAATCTCTGTGTATATTTTGATGGTCTATAGAATGACTCGACTGAACCATATTCTAACATGGCATGAGATGAACAAGAATTGAATACGTAAAGAATACCTTAGTTAATTCTTCTAACTGGATTGAGGGACTTTCAAAGAAGGGTAGAAGCAGACTTAAGTTGCGTGCATATAATTCCTTACCTAGCAATGGAATTAAATGTTAATAACTTTCTGATATTAAGTTTCTCACATCAATTTAATTTATAAATTTGTTGAACATAAACTGCAGCAAACATGTATGGCCAGTTGGCAACTGATGAAACTTATACAATTGGTAGAGATTGTATTAGTGTTAGTAAGGCTCAAAATTATCGAAGTGGAGATAATAGGAAGCATTATTTAGTATTAGCATTACTTATAGCATCAAATTGTAATACACCATTCCATGCTAAATTTAATGTTCCTTCCCCTGAACACACGGTATTCTATACCAAACATACTAGAATGAAAAGGGGAAAACGGAAACACTATTAAGAGTGATATGTAGAAAAATATAATTCTATTTTTTAAAAAGAAGAAAACTCTCTCATATCTTATATAAAGAACAGTTAATTTGGATAAATTAGCATTAGGAAGTAAACCGACACATTCAGAAAAACTGTCCTTTGCATTATCAAAGCTAGTGTCTAAAAGATATGAAGAGGAAAGTCAATTTTAACTTGATATACTACCTAAATAAACTTTTTATTTCCAGCGAGCATTGTAAGGGAGTTCATAAAATCAAACTAAAAGGAAGAGCATATCTCCTGCATACAAGAATCTATGCATACACATCTCTATATAGGATAGAGTAACAATTGAATATACATTGTCCTTTTCCCATCACATCCATCACATGATCACATCACTACATGTTGGAGGGGGAAATTAAGTGAATGACAATGAACTTTTCTCACCACGAAATTTGATGGTTGGATCTTCAAACATGCATTCTTCAGCATAAACTGCAGAGGTAAATTGTCCTACAGGCAAGGATGAACACTGTCACTCTTTATTAGCTTAGGACGAAATTTAATAGAATACAGAGGACATTTCGGTGTGGACAGTACTGATTAATTGGGTTACAAACTTCCAAATCTATTAGAAACACATAAAATCCAATACCTGTAACAAAATAAGCTTTCTCGTAATCAGATTTGATAACAGAAAGAACGTCGTCTGCATTTGAAATTGAAACTTCCTCCTTCCATTCATCATCCACTAAATCTGTTCTGAAACGTGATTTCCACGATAAGGATTGGTAAAACTAAAAATCATAAGTATGACGAGATACTGAGATGTGCTTGATAAAGACCTCTTCTCTCTGACATATCATCGGAGTGCTCAAGAATAACAAAAGCATCAACCGCAACGGATCAATAAAAGAAATCACTAATACCTAATGAACACATAAAATGCCCGATTTCTTGGATCTCATAAGATTTGCAAATAATACTAAGCGAGAAGTATCAGATATGTGGTGATTAATAACACTTGGATGCAATCAAAACTGTCAATGATAATGAGATAACAGAACCAAGAGACATGGAATGATCGGAAGCAGATACTTCAAAAACATTGAGGAAATAGATTCACGTGCTCGCGTGATGGCAGGAATAAAAAATAAAGCGAGAGAGAGAGAGAGAGAGTGGGGGAATATATACCTACCTCGCGCAGCAGGAATAAATAGCCTAAGGATTTCCGTCAAACCACTCACGGCAATCTTCAACAGTCCCGGTGTTTGAGTCTCTTTACTTTTGCCGTTGGGGGCGGTTGAGCAACAACGGAAGCCATGAATTCTCTGAATACATCAAGCAGATTTAAAAAAAACAAAGTTGATCTTTTAAATTAACAGTTCTGGGGGAGTGATAAGAGAGAGGGAGAGAGTAGTGGACCCTTTCGATTGGCGGCGAAAAACGCAATTGGCGCCCCCATGCGCAGCAACGAAGTCCCGCCATTCTGATCCGGGTGGTGTGTGTGACTGTGTGCTGGTGGGCTTGTACGCTCATTTTCCACCACTTAAATTTCAATTTCAGTTGCATTTATGCGAAATTCTATATGTGAGTGGTTGTTCTAATTGCTTTCGACGATAAAGTGTTTTGGAGTTAATTTTATTTATTAACAAAAAAAAAACATATTTAATCGAGATAACAATGGGCAGATCTACGAAAATTTCAAATTTAAATTCATTTAATATTTATCTATTCATATTTGTTTCAAATTTCATTAAAAAAATAATTTTATTATATATACTCGTCTCAAACTCATATAATAATGTTTGTTAATTATAACTCGAACGCGATCAATGTTATAAACATCTAAGCGATCAAATATGACGAGTTATAAAAATTCGACCACGACAAATAAATATTGATATGATAATCATTAGTGAAAGATTTAAGAACAATTTTCAAGTACTAAATTAGAACTTGACAATGTAACTCGGATATATTGTATCTAAAATAATAATTTAAATCATCAAAATAACCGTATAGATGTCATATTTTAGTTTCTTAAAATTTCTATCAATTTTCTCATATAATCTTTCATGATTGCATCATAAAAACAAAAATTATAATAAATAGAAATTTCAATAAAAGTATTATAATAACCTCTATTATTTTCTACCAAAAGTCATACAAGTTTTTACTGTACAATTTCAATTACCGAAATCGTTTCAATTTATAATTTGGTAAAGATGAGTATGTGTAAAACTGAATCTATTGTATCCCTAATTTTTAAGTTTCAATTCAAAAATACAATTGCATCATAAATAATAAACCAATCCAATAATTTATCTCGTACAGAAACTAATGTCATATATTAATAAATTTTGCTAGCAGTGGCTCGACAATATATTGATGAAATTAGATTGAAATGGAATGATGATAAAAATAAAATTTAATAACGATGTAGTTTCTACTGTTATATCCATAAGGAATGAATATAGAAAAATTTGTTAATGTTTTTCCCAATTCAATTCAACGAAATTGAAAGTTCTTAATTAATTTCATCATCTCAATGATAGTTTTAAATAAATTAAATTTTCTCATATAATCAAATATGATCGGGATATATTTGATAGGATACTATCCAACTAAGCCCAAGATCGTCGCCCAACATAAATAAGCGCGATATGAAGCTCGTACCATACGAGTCCGGCCCAAGCTCTCAAACCAAGAGAGCAGAAGATTGGTCATATCTACAAGAATCCAATTAGAGAGATATGATTCAAACCTATCTTAGAATAGATCTCGGATTCGAGATCTAGGTTATCATAATCGTGTATAAATAGAGGATAGATTAGAGCGGAAAGATCATCTACACTTCTTGTAATCACTCCTCATATTTTCAATACACAAGCTCTCTCTCTCTAGTGGACGTAGATCTTATTCATAGATCGAACCACGTAAATCCTTTGTGTTCTTGTTCATTTATTTCCTTACGAAATTAAGATCGATCCTTGGCGCCGTCGTGGGAACCAAAATTTTGTGTTTTCGATCAACTTTCATTTACGGGGAATCAACCACGACGATGTATGCGAAGTCACGATCCGTAGTCATTGCCGGCAACAACAAAGAACAACGGCGGTCTGACACGCCGAGCTCGGCTGGAAAAGCCGGTCCCGAATCGACCTCGAAGGCATGTCCAAAGCCTCGACGAACAAGGAATCCCATCCCGCATGAAGCGAGGATACCAGCGAAGGAGATCGCGGAAAGAACGAGGAGAACCTCCGCCGCCGGATAAACCTCGACGACGCCGAGGGTTTCGAGAAAAACAAGAGAAGCTTATCCGATACCTCGGCAAGCACAAGGTCGGCGCGATCCCAAGAAAGGAGCCAAGCCTCGTCTAAACACGAGGCACCGCGACGAGTGGATCCCAACATCCAAATCATGGGCGCTCACACCTCCGCACAAGTCGGGGCCCAAACCCACCGCGGGAGGGACGAATAAAGACGGGAAAGGACGTCGCGACCGCGCGAGGCCAGCCGCCACTACCAAAACGAGTTCGGTCGGCGAACTCCGCCTTACTCTCGAGGCGGTTTCGATGGGTACGCAGGAGGATACACGCTTTGTTCTCAAACGAAATACTCGACACCCCACTCCCGGATAAATACCGTGCCGAGCATCACCCTCTGACGGACTAAGGGACCCGCATAACTTTCTCTCGCGGTTTCGATGACAATATGATCAATCAACGCCCGGCACAATTCATATGTGCAAGCTCTTCCTGCAATGCTAGTCGACAACGCCCGCGGTGGTTCGACGATCTACCTCCGGGAGCATTGGTTCCTACCGCGATCGATGAAGGCCTTCCATCGAAGGTTCTTCCGGAGGTCGAAGTCAAAATGACTTTGGCACATCTCCTCACCTCGAGGCAAGACCAAACAAGTCCATCGGCGACTTTATGACTGTGTTCAATAAAGAAAGCACAAGGTCGCAGACGTGAACGACCTCCTCATCATCTCACCTTCGAACGGCATCGGCCCGAGGCTTTATATAAAGAGATCGTCAATCACGAACCCCATCGCCACTTGAGCTACGGCGATAGTCGATCGGTTCGCCCAGGCGAGGTGATAGAATGAAGCGCGAGGCGAGAAAAGGCGGATCCTCCGAAAAGGAAGAAGAGAAGAAGACGAGGAGACCGTAGCCAAGGCCGGAAGCGCTACTGAAAGAATACGTCGCCCATGTAGTCCAGCTCGGACCGCAACACCTCCGAACGATCTCAATACACCTTCGACGAAACCAAGGGCGTAAATCTACGAACTCCACATGGATAAGTTCGAGAAACCTCGACCAATGACGGGGGTTAAACGAACAAAGGACAAGCATCGCCCTTCCATGAAGATTACGGCACGACACGGAGAGTGTCGAGACCTCATGGAGGATATCGAGATGTTAGTACGGGACGGGTCCCGAGAAAATACAAAGGTCATGACCCAAGCCGATAAAGACGAGCGAGGCCCCTCATCGAAGCCGAAAAGGAGAAGCAGAGCGAAGTGAATTATGCCCCTAATAAGAAAGGCCGCTGGCGAAGACGCGAAGAAGGAGACGACGAACCGCATAATATGACGGAGTCATCTCCACTATTACGGGCTCCCCGCTGAGTCACGAAGTCCTCCTCGAAAGTCAAGCCCGAGGTCACATATCGACGAACCGCCAACAAAAGGTTCGAAAGGACGAGGCGATCACCTTCTCCGAAGCGACCACACCTGCGGTAGTACCCGCGAGGACGCTACCGGTAATCCAGTGCGATGGTCGCGAACAAGTTGGTGAAAGCGTATACATAGGCGAGTGGTGCGTCGGTGAAGCATCCTTTCAAGGAATGCTTTGATAAATTAGGAGTAGAGGAGGCGCCTCGCCACAGCACACTGCCAGCTCCAAGCTTCGCTCGAGAAGAGACACGCCTTGGGAAGGGATAATCGAGCTACCGTCACGGAGGGAAAGCTCGACGAGCTCCACCAAGGTGGTACACTTCGTAGTGAAGGCCTACTAGCCGTATAACATCATCTTGGGCGAGATTGTTTGAGCAGCATGTAAGGGCGGTATGCTCAACATACCACCGACGATGAAGATCCCCACAAAAGGGAGGTAGGCGTGATCCAGGAGATCGTAAGCGGGCGAGGAATGCTTACAGGTCGCCTTCTACGAGTGCGGGGCTCAACCCAAAGACCCAGTGCATAGCAACTAAAGAAACCCGAGAGTTGGAGTAAAGAGACAACGCCTATCTCTCGGTAGCCCGGTGGAGGAGGTCACGCTATACAAAGACGAGCCACTCAAGGTCGTCAAGATTGGCTTTACCGAGGCATCCGAATTAAGAGAACAAAGTTATCCAACTCGAGGGAATTAGAGGCGTGTTTGCTTGGTCGCCCTCGACATGACCGGGTCTCCCGCATCATCACCCATAAGCTTAACATCGACCGAGCACAAAACCGGTTCGTAGCAGCGATTTTTGCGGCGAACGGAACCAAGTCATCCATGACGAGGTAAATCAATTGTTAAAAGCTCGCATATTGTTTGAAGTCAAATATCCCACATGGATAGCCAACCCGGTGATGGTGAAGAAAGGAGGAGGGATGGCGAATGTGCATCGACTACACCGACCTCAATAAACATTGCCCAAATGATTGCTATCCCTTTCCCAACATTGATAAGAAGGTCGACGATTGGTCGGGTTCGAAGTCTTGATTTCTTAGACTTGTATAAAGGTATCACCAAGTCTTGATGGATGACGAAGACGGCCAAGACGCCTTTCATTCTGAGACTGAGTCTTTGCATACGTGAAGATGCCATTCGGACTTAAGAATGCGTGAGCTACCTATCAAAGAATGGTAGACAAAATATTTCGACCCTATATAGGCGAAATGTAGAGGTTTCGTCGACGACATCGTAGTAAAAGCAAGGAGGAAGCCGCATGTGTCGTCGACCTCAGGATCGGTCTCGCTTGCGAAAAGTCAACCTCAAACCGAACCCCAGTGCACGTTTGCGATTCGGTCAGGAAAATTCTTAGGATCTTGGGTTTCATGAAGGGTTAAAAGCCAACCCGTCAAGAGTTCAAACCATTCTAGAAATGAAGATGCGAAGACCATTCACGGCGTACACAACCGACGGGCTGCATAGCGCGACTAAGCCGCTTTCTTTCAAAGGCGGCGGACAAGCAACTACCCTTCTTCAAGGTACTCAAAAGGCTCGAGTTCTCACGGAATGATACACATAAGTCCGCTTTTGAAGATCTCAAAACTACTCGCCAAACTTCCTACTCATCCGTTAGAAGAAGGAGAGGTCCTTCCTATACCCAAATCGCCGGACGAAACAATAAGTCGATCTTGATGCGAGGAGGAAGGACGTCATCTCCCGTTATACTTCATCACCGAGCATTAAAGGCCGAAACAAGGTATCGACCTTTGGGAAGCTCGCCCTAGCATTAGTAAATCTTGCAGGAGACTACGTCCATACTTCCATGCACATCCCATACAAGTCCTCACCGACCATCCTTGACGAAGTGTTGACAAAGCGGAAGCCGGGAGTGCAGTGTGTGCAATTGAAGCTGGCGAACATGATATATCTTTGCGCCCGTCCAAGCCATCAAAGGTCGAGCCTTAGCGGACTTTCTTGCCGAGGCTCACTCACGGAAACCGAAGCCCCACGAGTCCGTGTCGGACAAAGCGAAGCCGAACCGGTGGAGAAAACACGAAGGATTGCTGCAAGTCGTTGACGGGCCGGGAAAAGCGGTAGCGGGTGGCATTTTGCTCCTTGGACGGATGGCAAGAGATCACGTCACGCACCGGTTCTCATTCAAAAATCGAACAACGGTAGAGTATGAGGCCTTGATCGTGGGACCGCCTGGCTCAAAGTCTTCGATCTGAAAGTAAAGTTCATAGTGACTCTCAAGTCATCGTAAGCCACATGTTGGGGAAGACGAGGCAAAAGGCGGTGGGATGAAGAAATACCTCGAGAAAGCCAAAGCCTACAACAAACTTTCTCCCACTTCCGGATAATTCGCATCGAGGGAGCAAAATGGTCGAGCTCATCTTAAGCAAATTGGCCTCGCCGTCAACAAGCCCGCGGTGGGGAGATCCAACATCGAGCATAGGCGATCTCGATGGAAGGCCGAGGTCAGCGTGGTCTCGGATGAAGAGCCAGGTGGATGACTCCGTTCGAGATTATTCGAGAAGGCGAACCGCGCGCGGGATAAGCTCGAGGCCGGGAGGATCTTGGGCAAATCATTGCGGTATATACTTGGCGGGGTATTCTACAAAAGTCATACCTCCAGCCTCTCCTAAGGTGCTTGGGCGAACCGAGCGATTACGTGCTACGGGAAGACACGAAGGATCGTGCGGAAGTCACATCGGACCCCGAGCCTTGTCGAAAAAGGTCGTGCGATGGGGATACTATTGGTGACAATGTTCGAAGACTCACTTAACGCTTGTGAAAGGTGTAAAGTGTCAAATTCATGGGGCGTGCCAAGGCTACCGCAGACCGACCCGCTCGTACATAAAGCCCTTGGCCATTTATGCAATGGGGATCGATATTGTAGGCCCTTTACGCAGCACCGGCAACTCCAATTCCCGATTGTCGCGATTGACTACTTCCGCGAAGTGGGTAGAAGTCGAGCCCTGGCAAAGATCACAAGCAAAACGCCTCAATTTCGTCTCGGAAGAACATAGTATGTCGATTCGGCATCCTCATATCCTTCTTTCGGATAATGGGACGCATTCATTCGATAAGATATTCAAAGACCGTGTCGAGAACTTGGATCAACAAAGTTCACCTCGGTGGCCCATCCTCAAGCAAATGGTCGGACCGAGGTCACCAACAGACGATTGTGAAGGTCTCAAAACCCGTCTTGGCCGAGCTAAGGGTCTTTGGGTGGAGAATTTACCACAAGTCTTATGGTCATACCGAACAACACCTCGGACGTGACGAAGCGAGAAACTGATCAAGCGTATGGAACCAAGGCGTTGATCCCAGTAAATCGAAATACTGAGTTCTCCCGACCATTCACTTCTCCATGAAGCAAATGGGAAAAATCTACTGGCGATCTAGATCGGTCAAGAAAGAGAGACCTCGCCTACATCATGGAAGCTCGGTACAAACAACAAGTAGCTCGGTATTACAACCGTGTCAAGTCCCGACAGGCCGAGTGGGCGACCTCGTGTTCAAAATAATGAAGTCGATAAAGCCAAAGCTCGACAAACCGGAAGCCACATGGGAAGGACCTTACCGGGTCGAAGAAGTCCTCGGAAAAGGACACTATAAACTCGCCCATTTGTCCGGTGAGCAAATACCCAACATGGCACATCATTCATTTGAAGAGATATTTTGCATAAGTGTCAAAAGTTGAGTCTTGTTCGTCTTTGAGTCCCTGTTAGGTCGAGTCCGAGTCTTGTCGTCTTGTTCCATTATCTTTTATCAATAAAAATCTTTTCTTTTCTCTATCTATTTTTTGTCTTGCATGTTTTCATTTGTCACTTATGCATATAACTCTTATAACAATTACTATACCCTCTTCGGAGGACTAACTATACCGACGGAGATGACTACCTTCGCTTAATCGAAGACGAACTACAAGCAGCGTAGGACCCACCCCTCCCGATAAAACTTGGCAAAATAAGAACCCATACCAACCGTGCGAGGACGGATACCTTCATTTATTTCGAGGACGGATACTTTCCTAAGAGGACGAACTACCCTCGTTTATTCGAGGAAGCTTCGCATTTGAGGACGGATACCTTCGTTTATTTCGGGACGGATACCTTCGCATGCGAAGACAAACTACATTTGTTTACGGTAAGGGCGAGCTATCTTCGCCTAAACAAGGGCGACCTACCTCTTATTCGTTACGGTAATTAAAGAAAAGTGTTCTCGAAGAGTCAACACAAAGCAAAAATAATTCTTATTTCAACATATACGGTTTGTACATCACGAGGACGAAGAGGCCCGGGAGGCGGGAAAAATGAGCCGATCCCTAGCAAAATCGAATTCAACAACAAGATCTATACTAATCCTACCTTCACTGCGTCCTCGATCTACGCTATGAGCCTGCCTTGACTCGACTCGGCCACTCGGCGACCACGATCTGCCGGCTCGACCTCGGCCGCTCGATGGCCGCGACCCGGCTCCTTGAGGATCCACGTCGCTCTTGGACCATAGCGTCTCTCTTGGCTCGCCACTCGGATCTTTAAAATTCGGAGCGAAATTGTAGTCTGGCGGAGAAGCTCCGTGAGAAGAAGAGGCCTCTGTATCCGGTTGAAGCAGTTCTTGGTGTGGTTGTCGAGCAACAGCAGCATCTTATATATACATCCGAGTCTTTTCAATTCGTGACTTGCTAAAATGGCGCCAGATTTCTTGCCGTACTCGCATGTACTGCACGCGGGAGCGGCCTCAATAACCTTAGCCGACCTCGGGAATGGTCATCCCACCACTTGGTGGATGACTTCCCTCGTACTCGTGCTCCTCAATGATCGGTTTGGCCTTATCCTTTGCAATCTCGACTTCTCCTCAATTTCCAAAATCGAGCATGAAGCTCGTCCAATTTCTCGCTGCGCCCTAAAGCGACTTGCCTCCTCGCGCGTGGCGAGCTTGCCCTCCAAATGAAGGATTTCAACCTCCTTAACTTCAAGAGCTCGTCTCGATGCTCGACTTCGTCCACGGAGGTGAACAAGGTTTCGTAAACAAATGAATACAAAGAAATAATAAGGACTTGATCAAACGAAGATTTTATTAAGGCCTCAAGGGCGTAATATCGTGCTCGAGTACAAGAAATTTTTTTTTTACAAAGGGATCAATCGACCCCGCCATCGCCTCCAGCCGCATTCTCTCAGGTTAACCCGCGCCGGCCTCGTGATCGCTACCTCTGCCTCAGCGATAGCTCAGCATTTCAGCCACCTCGGCCTCCTTCTCGAACTTCAACGGCGCCACCGGCCTCCGGCTCCGTAGTCAACTCGGCCATGATAGCTCGGAGAGGATCTCGGTCCACCGAGCAAGCACAGACGGACTCAGCAGATCGGTGAGTCGGGACGAGGCAGCACTCGAACGACGGGCGGTGCTCTTCGCACCGCCCGGCGAGGAGACCAACATAAGACCGCACCCACAAGGCCGATCTCCACCACCGTATCCATACTTATATTTATCTAAGTCGGGATAGTCATCGTAGCGTCATCCAGTATCGACACCGCCTCTTATTCAAGCAGCTCGCAATCTTGTTCGCCACCAAAACTTCCGAGACAAAAGCTTCCGGTATAAGCACGGAGCTCCCCTCGCTGCCTCCGCTTCCCTAAGCTCGACGCCCACTTCGCCTCAATCCGCCGATGCCTCGGCGAGCCGCCCGCCTTCAAAGTTATCTCACGACGCCTGGATTTGTACACGAAAGCGCTTGGTTGAGCTTGTATACAAATCTCCCATCCGATTCAATACTTGATCGCATATATCGTGTCCCTTATCTCATATATGTTAGATCATACAAAGTGTAGAAGATCACGTAAGTCTCGTATGATTGGTCAAGCTTAATGAGATATAAAAGTTTCACAAACGAGACGACTTAAGGACGAGTTGTCGGCTTAGTGCGCAGATAGATAAGCAAGTGACTTGACTTAGTTGCTTGTCTATGCCGGTACGCCTCGACGTATTGAAGGATCACAATGAGACGAGTTCTTCTTTCCACCGTCCGTGAAGAACCA
This sequence comes from Salvia rosmarinus, assembly GCA_036937905.1. Taxonomy (NCBI): domain Eukaryota; kingdom Viridiplantae; phylum Streptophyta; class Magnoliopsida; order Lamiales; family Lamiaceae; genus Salvia; species Salvia rosmarinus. The sequence goes on from CM072813.1 coordinate 21,507,246, forward strand.
AGATCTCGGTGACTTATGATGATCTAAACCTCGATAAGGTATTAGGTGAATATGAGTTGTCGACCATCACTTTGACTTGTTATGGGTGAGGTTATATGTTCTAACCCAAGATTCTCCGCGATCTCGGGTGGTGGCGTCTTGTACAGTCACGCTAGTTATCTCAGACGAGTCACCAGATCCGCTTAGATGATGATCCCCTTAAGGAGCTCAAAGGTTTATTGTACTAAACCCCGCAGTTGAGTTAGCTCAAGTACAATAATAAGGTTGAGTGGTACTACTTAAGGAAATGAAGTTATTAATCGCTTTAGCAATCGATTGCTATAAATGATTAATGGACGTTCGATATCTTAAATACTGGGATTCGTAATGTCTAAGTGAAAGTCCGACCAACTTCGGTAATAAAGGGTAAGTCAACATTCTTTCTAGTGGCATGATCGAATGTTTATAAATTAATTTATGTTCTCGGTCAACATAAGATAATTAATTTATTTGAGGCCCATCTTTATTCCTTGCATTCGATCCTCGGTCGGCCCATCCAGCCCATAGCTACAAGAAAATCGCCCCTATGTGCTCTCAAAGGAAAGATTTTATTCTCTTTATCCCACAAGGATATAATTATATTTATGGTATATGCATAGATCCTTTCCATATAAGATTATGGTAATAATCCACGAGTATGGAAATAATCCCGAGAGTATGGAAATAATCCTAAGATTATGGTAATATTCCATATATGATTATGGTAATTTCATAGGATTATGGTAGTTTCCATATGGGATTAAGGTAGCATTATAAATATAAGGTATGAGATAAAGTCTAGGTTAATGCTCACATAATTAACCTAATATTTCGGCCCACCCAGAGAGAAAAGAGTGTGATTTTCAAAATTGTGAGAGAGCATTGGGTGATTTTCCAAGCATTCTCCATAGATCGCCCTCACTCGGACGCTGAGATTGGGCAACCGGATACATCCCGTAAGGTCAGCACGAGTCTCGATCCGCTCGATCCGCTCATCCCGCTCGATCCACCTCGACAGATCCAGCGTAAACACGAGAAAACCCCACGTGTCGCAATTAATTATATAGACGATGCTGGGTTTATAATCAATGTATGGTGAATTAAACACCCAAGATGGATCCTCGGGCGAGGGTTAACATACGCTTTCCTACATTGTATCGAGCCCGGATCGTATCTTCGCTCATGGATTAATTCACGCGATTATTACGCTTTTATAATTGGGATTTGTCGCTCATCGGCTCGCTTGTTATTTTGTCGGATTTTGTTTTTTACACCACGAGAAAATCCGTGGTTAGATTAGATTTTATTCAGTAAATCTTATCCGTAAAGAAGAACGAAGACGAAAGAACGAAGAACGAAACGACGGAAAAACAGTAGCTCGGCAAATATTCGACGTGGTATTCGCGAAGCGGCCTCGCGTCGCGAGCGGCGATCGTGGCGCGGCGGCGGCATGCGCGTCACAAGACGAGATCCCCTGGCGCTAAGCGAGCGATCGAAGCGATCGCGAGATACGGCCGCAAGCGAAGCGAAGCCGCTAGAGCTACGGGCGGCGGCTGAGCGAAGCTACCCGGCGCCATGGAGCGCACTGCGGTCGCGAAGCTTCGCCGGGCGACGACGCCTCTCGGCAGACGTCGCGCCGGGCGGTGGCCACGCACGTTCGCTGTTGTCGCGTCGCCTTTAGCGATCACAAGTAGCCCGCGAGGGACACGCGGAAGCGCGCGATGCAGAGGTTGGCGCGCTGGTCGGCCTCGCTCTCGCTGCCCAAGACAGACAATGATCCGCTGCAACTGCTGCTTCAGATTTTCCGCCCGTGCCCGCACGCGAGGCCCATTTGTTGAATCCGTCCGTGCCCGAGCACGCGAGGCCCGTCAAGTTTAATTGCATTTTGTAAATCTATGTAATAGATTAGATTTAAATGTGCGTGTTTCACGATCGGGCCGCTATGAACGCTTTATTTTATTTTATCGCTCATATGCATGTCGTGGATGTTTAAATTATGCAGCAGCATGCTATGTATGTTTATATTACGCCGACAAACCTTAATGTTTTACGAATGGATGCGCATAGTAAGCATGCTAGGTTTATCGCTTATCAAGCATATTTTAGAATCATCGCCAGCATGTTTTACATGTCGAGTTCTATAGAAAAGCATGCCAGGATTACGTGATCGCACGGACAAACCTTTGAATAAAAAGATCAAAGCAACCCGACAAATTAATTTTTAAATTAAAATGTCAAGACTCCACCTTTTGGATCTCTAAACAAAGTGAGACGACTCGTGAGTAAACGCCCACACGCGGGCTTGCTTCAAAACTGCTTATCATAAGTTTGTTAGATGAGATTTAAATAAAACATTTTAAATCTATCGGTAGTGGGAGTTTATGTGTAAACGCCCACACGCGTGGTTTCGTGTGCGTATTTTCATAAGTTCTCTAGAGATAGATATAAATGAGATAACAAAAGAATTTGAATTGGAAGCCGTATGGTCCGAGTAGTATACCAATTCTAAGAATTCATTTTCCGCCGTTAAAATTGTGGTCACGCCAGACATCACCAAGTACAACTTCCGCCAAGTCCCTTCGCGATAGTGATGTGGTTCAAGTAAGGTCCAATCATTAATTTCATTGTCATAAGGATAAGTTGACATGATTGAAATTAAACGACTAAAAGGTATATTTTAGTCCGTCGAGGGCTCATGTAAACGCCCTCACGCTGCGGCTCGTGCATGTGGGATTCCTCGCGATCGGAGGTTTCAATTAATATTGTTTTATCAAAAGGTTACAATATTATCGTTACGAATTATTTGCGATCAGATGCTTATGTGTTTACATTATCGCTTCGTATATGTCTCTACGCCGATTATCAATATGCTCGCACAAAACTGCTATCCGTCCAAATTTCATCGAGGAAACGAAACATGGAATATGTTCTTATCAAGAACACATGTTTGTTCTTACTACCCTAAACCCGATGCCCTTATCGACGCATTCGATTAATGAGCAGCGAGAGTCAAGTGACTTTGAATAAGTCAAACAATACGGCTAAATGCTATACGGACGACTCACGATGTCCAAAGGTTTGTACCGCAAAGATCGTACGATGGCGCACGCGATCGATATTTGGTCAAGTCTCGAGAGTAAGTTTGGGCAATGATCGACAAATCCGCCCACACAATGAGAGAAATTTGGCGTAAGACGGAAGAAGGAAGTTCGGTCCATGAACATGTCTCCACACGACTATCTCGATGGATAGTCTTGATCACTGGGAGTGAGGTATCGACGCTTAAGCCAAGGTCGATATCATCCTCAACACACCGCCCAAGTCTTTGAGAACTTTCGCGTGAATGCAATCATGAGCAAGACCGAGTTCACACTTAGTCGAGAGGAAGCGGTCTGACAGAGACAGCGCGTTGCGAGGTGTGGGGCATCATACACCGAGGAGATGAAGGTTTGAATGCGCGATGTATACGTGTGTATGCACTATGGTTATGAGAGGTGAGAGAGATGAAGGTTGTCTCTATGGTGCGGCAGACCCGTGAGATTGCGGAATCTAAAGATGGCGGCGATTGAAGAGGGGTGAAGGTTTTGTGAGTTGTTGTTTTGAGAGGAATTAGAGAATGAGATCGCGATAAAGATGGAGGATGGCGGTGTTAGGCAGTCCAACGGCAACGGTGGTGGCTAGCGGGGCGTTCGCGATTCTGAAGGAGGTGCTGGTGCTTTCATGATTGTGAGAGAGAGAGAGATTTGTGTAGTCGTGTATGTGCATAGAATAAAGATGGGTAGGGTAGAAGGGTTTGGAGATTTGGGCTTAGTTTTGTGTAGTGGGTTTGGGCCTTCTTTTTTTTAATGTGGGCGATGGGTTTTCTAAATGTGTGTTTTTGTACTCTTTTTATGTGGGCGAGAGAGAGAGAGATGTAGGAATGGGTTTAAGCTTTCCTATGTGGGCGATAGGTTAAAAAATCGTGACCTCTCTTTTGTTGGGCTCTTTTACGTGGGCTATTTTATTTGGACCAATGGCTTTGGGTTGGAATTATGATAGAATTTTATTTTTATTTTGTAGTAACCCAGCAATAACTTCTAAAATGTGGGCTAACCCTGTCGATTTAGCTATTTTAGAAGAAATATGTTGCAAATTTTTATTCTTACATTCTTTTTGGGATTATTTATTTGGAGTTTGATTTTAATTTTGATGACTTGAATACCATAAATCATCTTGACTTTTTTTCTTTCCATTTTCCATTTTTTAATTTCTCATTTTTTCACATTTTCATTACTTTATACATGTGATGCCTTCGTTGCAAAGTTAACGTAATTAGCTTAGTCTTCTTGCTCGAGTGGATCGACTAAATCGCCAAACTTGATCAACTCCATTACGTTGACTTTTGGACATTGGCTTCACATTTGTCGATACGTCTTCCTCTTCATAGAGTAATGACCTTCTTTAGCGAGACCAGCGGTAGAGATGATATCGCATTACGATAAAAGACTTAGCGGTGGCATTGCGATATTACGCATCACGACCTCGGCGAGCTAAGCGACTATGCAAAGGGAAGCTAGAAGATGTCGCCATCTGCGAAGAGATGGAAGTTGTCGTCATCGCGAAGAAAGCTAGTTGTGTACCATCTATGGCGAGGAAGCTAGAAGTTGTCGTCGTCCGAAGGAAGCTAGAAGGCGTGAGCGTCGAAGATGGAGCTAGAGTTGTGTAGCGTCTGAAGATGAAGCTAGAAGGCGTATCATCGACGGAGGGAAGCTAGAAGTGTATCATCGGCGGAAGGCTAGAAGGCTGAGCGTCGGAAGATGAAGCTAGAGTTGTGTATCATTGATTGAAAGGAAGCTAGAGTCGTAAGCGTCAGAAGATGAAGTAGAAGTGTGTATCATCGGTAGGAGAGGAAGCTAGAGGCGTGAGCGTCCGAGAGTGAAGCTAGAAGATGTATCATCGGGAGAGGAAGCTAGAAGGCGTAGCGTCGAAGATGGAGCTAGAAGATGTGTATCATCGGTGGAGAGGAAGCTAGAAGGCGTAGGCGTCCACGAAGATGGAGTTAAGTTGTGTATCGTCCGAAGAGAGTTGAAGTCGGCGTCATCTGTGAAGGCGAAGAGGAGTCGGTATGCGCCATCTTCGTGAAGAAGCTAGAAGTATCTGCGAAGAGTTGAAGCTGCGTTCTGGAGATCGACATCATGACCTCGACGAGCTAGAAGCGGCTGCGAGGATGAGCTAAGCGTGTATCATCCAGCGAAGAGTTAGGCCTAAGTGTTCTTGGAGATCGACATCATGACCTCGGCGAGCTAGGCGTGCAAATGATGAGCTAGAAGGCGTATCATCCAGAAGAGAGTTGAAGCCTAGCGTTCTTTGGAGATCGACATCATGACCTCGGTGAGCTAGAGCGGCTGCGAAGGATGAGCTAGAAGCGTGTATCATCAGCGAGAGTTGAAGCCTAAGCGTTCGGAGATCGACATCATGACCTCGACGAGCTAGAGCGGCTGCGAAGGATGAGCTAGAGCGTGAGCCATCCGCCGTGAAGATGAGGTGTAACATTCACGGGCGTGGATTCATCAGTTGACGCTCATCGCCAAATCGAAGTCGGATATGGTATAAGGATTATCAGTGAAGCTATCTTCCAAAGAGCTCGGCGATATGGTGGTTGAGATTATCGGTGAAGCCTCTTCAAACAAGGCGATGAGGTGGAGTTGGACTTGACAAGGTAGAATCATCTTCAAAGCGGATCGACGACCTCATTGAAGTTAACAAGCAGAACATCTTAAAATGTAGACCGAGACTCGAAGTTTTGCTATTCTTGAAATGTGTTGACAATGAAGTAATTAATAATACATCATCTTTAATTGTTGCCCCATGTGATTTGCTTCTTTACAATTTTACCTTGTTGTCTCTTCCAAAGTGTGTATCATTTCACTTTGATAGTCGAGCGAATTTTGATAACCACTTGAAATACAAATTTATGATAAACTTTGACCACACAACTTGAAGAGGAACAAAACACATATAATGATTGAACTTTAGAAGATATCTAAACGTCACCGCTTTTGAAAGGATCAAGTCAACGTGGTTCAAAGATAACTTGTGTTTTAGGAAAGTGCGTGCAGTTTATACTCATGCGGGCCGGGTAACATGCGATTTAGGCTCGTGCTCGCGGAGCTATCTTGCTTTGAATTTTCTTGAAGTTAACAAGCGGTTTAGGCTCGTGCGTCGTGGAGCATGTGTTGTTCTTTTGTTGATTTTGTTTTTGCGTGACATGCGGTTTATGCTCGTCTTCTGGAGTTGTCTTGCTTTTTTGTTGATTTTTTGGAGTGGCGTGCGGTTTAGGCTGGTGCGTCATGGACAATCTTGCTTCTTTTGATTTTTCTTGCTTTCTCAATTTTTTGACTTTTTATTTTCTTCATTTTTGTGCTTTTCTTTTAATCTATGCGGATGTGCAGCTTTCTGCTACATCTCAAGGGTAGTAACACAACAACTTTAGAGTTGTTGCCCCAACTTCAAATCGTCGTCAAGGTTGACTTGCATACCTTTGTGAGATGTAGTGAGATGAAGCCCTTTGATGGTGATTCGAGCAGGCTTTAGTGCAAATCACACAACTTTGCTATTCGGACCCATCATTCTTCTTTAAGTGAGGTTTTAACATAGAGCTTCCTGAGGATCGTGTTTAGGGTGAGCATTCGGATTCGGTTCGGATTTTTCCTAATCAGACCGATCCAGCATGTAAGAAAAAATCCGATCCGAATCAGAAAATCAAAATCCGAGAATTTTATAAATATATCGAACGACAGGAAAATCCGAAATTTTGAAAAATCGAAAATTAAACCAATTTTATTAATTCTTATATATATTTATATTAGATTTAAAAATATTTAAATAAAATATAAATTATATATAATTGGATTCGGATTTTCTGGATTAAAAAATCATCCGATCGAAAATCCAAAATTTTGAAAATGTTAATCAGATTGAGCAGAAAATCTAAAAATCGAGAATTTTAAATTTCGGTTTGGTTCGGATTGGATATTCGATTCAGTATTTTGCTCTTTTCGTGTCACATTGGCGAGAAGCTTGTATGCTTTTGGACAAAATACTTTGTGAGTTCGTTGTCGAAGATTCTCCATGTTCGATAGCATTACTTTGTTCGATCGAACAAACCCGAAGATTGAAGGTTGGTCTTTTAGCCGATCTTGGTCGGAGGCATCGTCGATCCTCGAATAAGTCTATCTTGGTGAAAGACGTTTTATTCTTGACAATCGAAAGCGACTTCAAGTTCTTTGTCATGCTCATTACTTCTTCTTCGTTGTTTTGTTATGTAGAATTTGGCGTCGACAAAATATGACTCGGCTTCGTGAAAGGCTTTTGATCGCCGATTCCTCTCGCGATACCGTCGACGATACTGAGGCATTGATGCAATGTAGATGGGGCGAGACCATTTTGCGACCATGGCCGACCAAGAAGCATATGTGGGGCGTCGGCATCAATCACATGAAGCAATGCGTCGAACTCATGTCTTCCATCGCAAGTTCAACCTTGGCGCATTGCCGCTGTCGCCGTGGTTGAATCCTTGGATCATTAGTCACTCTGGATAAGTCATCTGGAATTTCCGATTGCTTCAATGTTCTTAGTGGCAAGATATGTTCGATCCTCCTCGATGAGGATCCTCTTGACTTTCGCTCACGGGTGAAGCAACTCACGAACAATGGCTTTATTATGAGGCTCGGACCAGTAAATCCTCGTTGGAGAATGTGATGCAAGTCATCTTCGTCATCGATTACGTTGACTTGAATCGATCTCTTACTGTCGTCGTATTGTACAAAGCCCAATACCTTCGCGTAAATTCGATTCGGGGGTGACAACATTTCGCGACATTTTCTTCTTCGAGATATATTCCTTCGAAGCTATGATCTTTTCTTTAAATATGAAGCAATCATATATTGGATGCCCGATCAATGGGTGATATTTGCAATATCTTGGATCTTGCTTGTCTGCTCGTTTGGTCGCTTCTTTCATGTAGCTCGGCACTACAAAAGCAGTAATAGGCGAAAAATTCCGTCGCTAATCATGTCGGATCCGTCGTTAGTTTGGATCGTGACGGAATAAAGGGGTCGCGAAACGGTAGGCAATCTTTAACGGCAGTTCGTCCGTCGCTAATTATGCGACGGAAGTTTCGTCGCTTCGACAACCTCCAAAGCGGTCTGCGATTTACAATCCGATTAATTGTCGACTCTAAGTCGTCGTTAATATCGATGGATTAATGACGGAAATCGTAGTTACCGTCGCAATCTGCGTTAATGGACGACAATCCGTCTTGATCGTGTTTATATGGCGACGGACGATCCGTCGTTAAAATTATGATTTTTTTTATTTCACGTAACCAATCCGTGGTTGAAGCGTCTCGGTCCGTCGCTAAATTAAATCGTCGTTGAAGCGTCTCGTCCGTCGCTAAATGTACAAACGTATAGAATTAAATTTTTATTTGACGGTTTACAACAAACAACAAACTTTTCAAACAAACACAATCAAACAAACCAATTCTAAATGATAAACATTATCATTCTAAATCGAGCGACCAATTAAAACAAAACAATTTCCGTCATAATATCAACAAACCAAATAATTCTAAATCATACGATAAGTTTACAAACAAAATTTTTTGTTTCTTCATAAATTCATAATCGACCCAAATATGGCGATGGTGGGGAAAGCGGAGCGATATCACGGGGGGAAGCGGGAGCGGCCATGAAGCGCTCAAGCCTCTTCTTGGGAAGACTGAATATGTGCAATGTCATCTGCTCGCTCAACTTGCAATCGCCTCGTTTGCTCGCTCGACTTATGTCGACCTCGTATGCCTCGCGTTCTTCTTTCTCATATCATCGGCCTCGTATTGCGCTGCTGATCGGCCTCGTATGCCTCGGCTCTCTACTCGACTATCAATCGGCCTCGTATTGCTCGGCTACTGCACGGCCTCCATCTCAAATGTTGATGATAAGCTATCGTAGAGTCAGCTGGATGAACTCCTTTACATGCGCCTTTGCAATCGAAATAAGGATAAAATGAAAATTTTGACATTATTTTACTATAAAATCAAGAATGGGTCTAGTCTCGCAGAGCATCGATCTGAATCCATCCTTTTGTTTCCGTTTTCTCTAGATTCTTGACTACACTACGTATACGAACCAAAGCTCCCGTATTGAATGACAACACTCAAACCATCTTCGTATTCATTACATGCGAGTTGTCGTATTCATCAATTTTGCTAAGATAAGCATATAATGTGGATCATCCCTCATCACTTGGAAAGCGAAATTGTAATAATAGTCTTCATTATTGTATCTTAGCTTTTCATTCGACTTGGTCCTCTTACGCTCGCACATATTCTTGGCATATGACACGTGTCTTGCTTGTCCGATCGTGAACAAGCGACATTCTTTTGATATTACACGATTAGTAGCGGATAATGATTGTGATTATGAGGATCAAACTAATCCTTCGCGAGCAAGTAAGAATGCTCGACGACTTGAAAAGAGTGAGGATGCTCAACTTGCTCATAATCACAATCATTATCCTGGATGATCGGATAATATAAAAAATCTTGCAACAGCGGCATGGACAGGAACGTGCCATCTGCGAATAATGATGAGCGAGAGACAGTCGAATGAAAAGCTAAGATAATAATGAAGACTATCTATTTCTATTTCGATGAGGAGGAGTGATCCTTTAACTTATCTTAGCAAAATTGAAGAACATGTAACGACAAATGCAGGAAGGTTTGTGTGCTGCATGCGAAGGGCTTGAACCGGTGCAGTGGATCAAAAAGCAGACTGTATCGGATGCCGTCGAGGACCGATCTTGTTTATGTAAATAATGTCAAAATTTTCATTATTTTGATTGCTATTATTTTCTACGCAACAATTAGAAATGAAAATGATCAAGATCAAGATCATGACATTTTATCAAACACCACATATGCTATTATACATTAATAACTCGAAACATCTTAATTCACAATTGAACACCACGTATACCTTTTTACTTATACCCGATCTTGCTAGAGAACTTCATGTGATACAATTTTTCCTCATTTTCATGGGTTATAAATAAAAGTGGGTGCATTTGATTTTACAAATTATAGCAACAAGCAAACTCATACAATTTTGAAACTTATAAAACATCTTATTCATATAACAATTCTAACAAAATTTCGAGTAAGTTTTATAAAATTAATCGCCATTTGATTCCCAATTCATCAAACTCTTCAAATTTCACCAAATCATCACATATGCCTAATTATACATTAACAACTCAAAACATCTCACGAAATGATGAATTTATCATCCCGATTAACATCGAGCTTATCATTTCCGAGCCCAAATCACAAGACTAACTTGATGTATCGTTTCATTTTCGATTCGTCTCATTCGATTTTCTTATCAATTGATGCATCATATATAATATTTTCACTATCAATTCAATACATCATATCTATATTTTCAATAAAATCACAAATATATAACAAAATAAAAAAATGAAATATAAATAAAAAACGAACAAACCCACTGGACAGACGGCGGGGAGGCGGGGGCGGCCGGGCAGCGAGGCCGGGAAGCGGGAGGCGGGCGGGAGGCAGAGCAGACGGCGCAAGAATGAGCTGGGAGGTGGGGGTGTGGGGTGGGGCGGGGGATCGGGGTGACGGCGGCGGCGATGGCGAGGAGCGACGGGCTGCAGGTGGGGGTGGGGCGTGGTGGGGGTGGGGTTGGTTGGGGTGGGTGTCGCGAGGCAGACAGGCGCAGGCGGCGGGAGATCAGGACGGCAGGGGTCGGGCCGGGCGGCAGCGGGGAGGGTTGGGGAGGAGGGAGGGAGGGAGGTTTAGGATCGATATGAAATGGGAAGAAATCCGTCTATAAAACTTTTAGCGGTTAGCGGCGAATAGTCCGTCGTTATATTTAAAATCTTGTAACGACGAATGAATTAATCGTTAACTTAGAACTATTTTACGGACATTCCGTCGCTATTATTATTGAGAATAAATAAAATCGAAATTAAAATTAACGACGGATTGTATCCGTCGTTAAAATAAATAAAAAATAGAAATAATCCGATTTTTAACGACGGTTTAGCGGCGAAATGCCGATCGTTAAAATTTAACGACGGAATAGAGCGAAATGCCGTCGTTAAAACTTCAGCGAATTCCCGCCATGATATCGTTGATCCGTCGAAAAAAAATTCCGTCGTCGATCCGTAGGATTCATGACCGCATTTTATCCGTCGTGATTCACGACCCGCTTTATCCGTCGCTAATCCGTCGCGATCGATGTATTTTTGTAGTGAGAGTCCTTCTTGAGCGGTCATAAAGATTCGAGACGTCGAGTCTAAGAAAGGGTATTGTTTTTGCATTTCCTTAAATGTCGACCTTCTTGCCCATGTCTTGAGGAAAATTCGCTTGCCATTTTGTTGTCATCTTTTCTTAGAAACTTGACGGGAGTTGCTTTCGTCGCCATTGATTCTTCTTTCACGGTATTGTCGAATGACTTGGTTTCTTTAAATTCTTGTCTCTCTTAAACTTGTGAGGTTCTTGGGTGGAGGCCCTTGAATCGCTCGCTATTATCTAGCTCCATATCGTGAGCTCGGTGGCCAATTCTTCAAGCGTCTTGGGTGAATTCCTCGCGGGCGTATACAAGCCCCAATGCATTCCTTGGATGCACATTTCGATGTGATGATTCGGATAACCGATCCTTGCAATTGAGGCATATGTTTCTCCACTGTTGATGTAGTCGATCACGCTCTTCTTTAATGGCGAGAACTCGTGAGCTCAACCATCTTGTGCTTCTTACGGTCTTGTAAGCGATTTAGGAACTCGTGCTCCAAGCTCTCCCATTTGTTAAGTGAGTTTGATTCCAGTCCAGTATACATCGAGGCATTTCTTGAGAGAGCGGACAAATTGTGACCGGTGATCTCAAGGTGCCGTTATTACATGTCTCGACAAAGTGGGCTACATGTTGCCGTGGATTACCTTTGCCATCAAAATGTTGGAATGGAGGTTGATAACCAAGAGGCATTCTCGAGTTGTCGATCCTTTGGGTATCGACTTAGAGTAAATCATGATGACTTAGAGCTTCCATCAAATTTGTTCTTCATGGTCACCTCGATGAACTCCTTGAGTTGTTGCCTTGATGAAGCCATCGAGAAAAGATTTGGAAGTGTTTGCGACGATTCTCCTTCTCCATGAGTTTCATGCCTTTCTTGTTCTTCTTCATACGCGCTTCACTTCCTTTATCATTGATGTGGCTTGACTGCTCTTCTCTCCGAGCTTTGCAATCTTGGCATCTTGCTCTTGGATGTGTATGCTAAAGATTCGACCAACCTTGTAAGATTTGCAAGTTGTTTTTCCACCTGAAGTGTTTGTCATCATCACGAGCGCCTCGAATGGGTAACTTGTGATAAGATTTCCGATAGGGGATGTGAAGCTTCCGAGAACCAACACCTTCTTCGTTTAGAGTGGCATGTGTTGCTCTCTCCAGCGATGGTGACTTGGCTTCTTGAAGTTGTTTGGCTTTGCCTCGCGTGATGGCCTGATGCGTTGAAGAAGCTTTGAGCGACCTCGGTTGCATGTTGTTGGATGAACATCGTTCGATTTTGGTGAAGAGTAGAGATGAGAGGTAGAGAAGTCTCCTGGGCGTGCAAAATTTGTAACACAAATTTTGTATTTAAATTTTATAAATACAAAATTGTATACAAAAATGAATTAATTTGGATTTGATGTATTTGAGATGAGTTCGATCTCTATCTATCCTCCGATTCTACTCTTCGATGTGGATTCTTGAGCGATCTTGAATATTCTTGAGTTGTTTGGAGGAGATGTGATTCCTTGATCTCCAGAACTTGAAGTTTGGATTTGATAGCGTTGATCGAAGGACCTTGGTCTTGTTTCGAGCAAGCCGGTTGATTTGATATGTTGAAGAGCGTTTGAAGATCTTGAGTTTGAGCGTCATGCGGAGGTTTTCACCATATTTCCGAATTGACAATTCTTTAGTGATTTGGGCGATGATCTTGGCGAAGAATCGGCGATTTGCGAAGACGCGAATTTGAAGAAGACTTGAAGCTTCTTGTTGGAGGATGACTTTGGCGAAGACGTGGTGATTTGCGAAGACGTCTTGAATGCTTGAAGAAGACTTGAATGTTGGAGAAGACTTCGAGGATTCTTGAATGTCTGAGCTCTTGAATCTTCACTTCACTTCCTTGATCCTCTCCATTTATGAGAGCCTTCCTTATTTATAGATTTAGGTTAGTGGGCTTATGGGCTTGAGCTTGTGGGCTTGAGCTTATGGGCGATCTTGGGCTTGAGCTTTGGGCCTTTTATGGCTCATTTGGCACAATTTGAGTGATTATTCCTCTCGATGTCGTTGCCACGTGTCATTCTCTTATTTGTCGATAAAACTAAATATTGATGACATATCTATTTAATTTGGAATAAATTCCATTAATAAAATAGAAATATAATCGATTATTTAATTAAATGATTTACACATGGCGCAATATAATTTGCTAACAATTTTAATTGTCTACAAAGACAACTTTAGTACGTTTGAGGATGTTGGAGATCTCGAGTTGCGCAATTATAGCTTGATGAGCGAGATGGAAAGCATTGTCTTCAAGAGATGGAAATGAGGATGCAATAGATGTTGAGAAGGATGAAGAGGATTTGATGACTTAATATTATTTTAGTGTGTTTTTGAATTGAAAATCGAAGAAGACTTTTGTTTAGTGTGATTTATTGTACCAAGACTCTATGACTAAGATTATTATTTGAGATTTTAATTAACTAGTTAATTGCTTTAATTTGAATTTTGATATACACGATTCTACATGAATTTAATAATAATAATAATAATAATAATATAAAAATATAACGTATTTTCATATCGTATCGTATCGTGTATTCATATTACTTATTGATGCTTCATAGCGTTTATCCAATACGCACTGAAAACAACAACTGCTAGTTCAATATGTAAATTTTCCAAAATTTTAATATGTATGTAAGTGCATGGTTCTAAATAAGCAACGTTTTATTACCTACGCCCGACGAATAAAAGTTCTGCTTTGGTTTATCAGCACTCTACATTAAAGTCTTTTTAAGACGCAATAAATATTATCAAATTTATGCGATGGAAAAGGAGGAAAGGGTAGGGGCAGCGTAGTGTTGTATAGAGTCAGAAGTCATGAAAGAATACTTACAAGTTACAAGACTCTACAAAGTAGAAGACAGCACAAGTGACATTCCTCATAACAGATTGCTAACAAATGGTTGAATTTACGCCATTCTAATCATGTGAGATGTTGCAAATCCGAACCTATTGCTTATTCTTCGACTTCTTTACTGGAGGCTTTGGAAGTACTTCATCATAATCTGAAGAGATTTCTTCCGGGTCAGTCAAGCGTCGTTTGGAATGTTATTCTTCGTGATGAAGTCCTTGAGGATGCTCATGCTCTGCTCCTTCACTGAAGCTAATTGCTCGGAAATAAGGCCCTTGCTTGCCAGAGCTGAATATGTCTCGAACCAAGGTGAAGGGTGACTTTGACACGCGCTGTGGAAGAGTCACCAGTTAGAAGCTCAGCTTCCATCGTGCAACCTCACTATTCCTGCAGCAGGCAAAATTATCTTAATTTACGAATAGAGTGAAGCATTTGCAAGCATGCTTCAAAAGCTCACTCCTTTCTTCCATTCTTTCCTTCTCCTTCGGCAAATTTCATGAATATAAATGTTTTACTTAGCAAGAAGGAATCAATGTTTCGAGTAGCCAAAATGAGAGGTTCAAGACATCACGATTCACTAACGACAGAGACCTGATCTTACTCTTCTGCTTTGCCAAGGTGATCACCGGAAATCGCTTATTACAACTATGGACAAAATAAAGATCATCCAAAGACATTTATTACATATTCCACGGCTATGAATTATCTGATGCCATCAAACCCAGCTATGCTTACAAAAGTTCTAGCACATATCAGCCTGGATGGAATGGGTAGATAGATGTAAGGAACAACTCATGCCTCACCTTCTGTATAGCAAATTTTACTCTTCAACAAATCTTATTATCTCAATTTGGAGATTTATGTAGCGAGCAAACAAAATTCAACCATGAATATTTTTTCACACAAGATAATATAGTGAGACAACTCTACATAGCAAGAATTTCCACGCCTTGTGAGAATCTCCATATAAGTAACATCATGAGACAACTCTCCATAACAAGAACATTTTCATAAAATAATAATTCCCTCCGTTACAGTTTTAATCATCCAGAAAACTGAAAATAAGATATACAATTGCTGAAACTAACAAAGATCAAGATGAAGACACAATAAACTGATAACAGTTGAACAGAACATTTAACAAAACAAACAACTTCAGTTTGTTACTATATTAAAATAGTGTTTTTGAAGCAGTTATACTTAGGCATCCAAAATCAGCTTCTAGTTATTGTTTTTGTCAAAGATGGAAAATACCGACTAGAGGAAATATAAAACCAGAATTCATGTTGTTCAATTTTTCCACTTCCCAGAAATATTTACAACCGATTTCAATAACAGACAAATTTACACACACGAAATGCAGAGAAATAGCCATGAGAATGCGTTCCGTCTGCGGCTTCTCTTTATCTAAGAAGGAGACTGCTTTGATTTTGAGGCAAACACAACTTTGTGAACCATAGAAACGGAAACATCTAATTCTTCAAAATTATGCCTCAGTAGAAAACAAATTAAAGATATTCACAACCACACAGAGAAGTCGATGTAAAGAACGTTTTCTAGGTTTTACGATTCATACTTACACGCTGAAAGTGGAAGTGACTCTGTCGTTGGCGGGCTTCGAGATCGAAGGACGAATTTGTGGTTGCAGCCGGCGGCGTCTGTAATTGTGAGTTGTATTGGTTCCGATACATCTGCCACTCAGAGTGCAGAGTCTGATTTCAGTAGGGTTTAAAATTTTTATTTTTATTTTGAGTTGAGTAGGGTTGAATTACTCATTGATAGTAAATAGTGATGTTTTTTAGAGAGTAAATTGTAAATACTGATATCAGTATGCCTATAAAAGAAAAGTTACAATTTTTGTATGTTCTATTTAATCAAGCAATATATAATAGGATTAAGGATTTACGAACCTCTAATATATCTGGTATCATATAATCTGTATATTTCTATTTTCCTCAACTCTCTTTTATTATTATTATTATTATTATTATTATTATTATTATTATTATTATTATTATTATTATTATCATTTTCTAATCATACTTCATTCTAAGTAAAACCTATTTATATAGTTGTTTCATCCAACAATGCACAATTATTTTGCACCATTAATTTAATTTAACCAATTAATTAATTAATCAAATAAATAGTTATATTTTAATTTAATTTGACTAATATCATTTTAAATTTTTATGAGACTTCACCAATTCAAAACACAAATAGTTCTTGGAATAAATATATATTTTATTAGTTAGATATTTTATAAATTTAAATGAATTCAGGTAATTCATGATAATTTTATTTTATTTTCCTTTTATTTTTTAAAAATATTTCTTTTTCATTTTCGTTTAATTTATTTTCTTTAATTTCTTTTGTTGATTTTTTTGTTTTATTCATTTGCAAAAACCAAAAGTTATGCAATGAATTATTGATAGTTTATTTATTCAGTATAACTTCTATTTGATGTAATTTTATTCTTTATGTAAAGAAATATTGATAATTTTTATGTTCATAAAATATACTCTCTCCGTCCATATTCTTCACAGTATTTAGGGGACGTCCAAAATTCTTCTATTCTATTTATGAACTATCTTCCTTTCACCTGATAATATTCTTTAATTACACCTTTTCTCTAGATATTTCTCTTTCTACCCAACAACCTTTTATTTATCTTTTCACATGTGATAACTTAATTTAATATCTATTAATGTGTGACTTTAACACTCATGATAACTACTTTTATTAAAGCCATATTCTAGTAAGGAATATGGGAATGAAATATAATATAATTGTTTTACTAATTCACAAATAGTTATCCACTATCTACAAAATTAACTCATCTTCTAAGCTCGTGGTCAATATTTCAAAATAACCAAGTATAATTATCATGTGTCTAGAGTTGTCTATTGTAAAATAGTAAATCGTTTTCTATAAGCTCAGACCATATATAATACAAAATGCAAGATACTTAAAATCATACTAATTCATTTAAAAAGTACATGATACTACAAATAAAAGAGTGATTTATGAATATATTGAGTTTCACATTTTGAGTTTTTAATAAAATTATTAGATAAATATTGATTGATTATCACAAAACATTACATTATAAAATTATGATGACTGTTGTTTGGCTGGTTTATAAAAATGAAGTTCATTTTAATCGAAAATGCTACTTCTAGTGTTGAACACAAGGACATTAATACTTAACTATTTTCACAGATTTTAATTTTTAAAAGGCTACAATTTCCTGAACAAAGAATATTAAAATTAGAAAGAAGATGACACCACTAATAAAGTTTGATTAGCAATTAATTGAACCCGTATCTACATGAAATTTAACAAATATGATCACAACTGATCGTTTTGTTGATTTTGCAATGAACTATTTACATAAATGATTATAAATATTTTAATTTATAACAGATAGAGTCTATGTGAAGACTCGTAAGGACTACACCAATTAAGATTTGTTAATCCTAATTAGAGTTTATTAATCTCCATCAATTGGATGTGGTCTCAAACGTTCTCATCAAAGACCAACTGTTATAAAATTTGATTGATGATCCATGTCACACACAAAGAAGAATTCATTATTTTGTACTTTTGAATTTTACATTTATTTGTCTTAGTACATAATTACTATCTTACACATATATTAAATTATTTCAAAATACAAAATTTGAAAATATGATGCTCACGAAGCAATTCTAGTATATTATAATATATACAACTGTTTTTCTTTTTAGTACAAGACAAATGTATAGTTTATTTGCTCGATTCAATAACTGATTGGTTGTTCTAATAATTGATATGATAAAACATTTCCTACTGAAATGTGTTCTGAAAAATTATAACTATTTTATGAAGAAATTAACAGTTTTGGTTTCACTTAAAATTTTGAGTGAAAAATAATTTATTACTATAAAAATCTCTCGGGCCTGCTGTTGCGTTCTTGTCGAAAAATTATGCCCACATGTTCCTTTCGCGACACGACGGACTCTGATGGATTGTGGTGCGACGTTCAATCCATCGGTGATTATTTTATTTTAAAAATAAAATAAAATTTAGATTTACCCGACTAGTCACGTCGGTATTTTTAAAAAATAAAATAAAATAGGAGTCCATCGATGATTCCGTCGTTGATTAATTTTTTTTGTAAAACCATCGGTGTGCCCGGATATATCAAATCGGGCTTCATCATTTTCAATTTACGCCATAAATATTCATTTTCTCTCTGTCGTGACTCCTACGCACATCGTGCTCTCGTGCCGTCATCACCTTAAACCTCTACCATTGTCCCTCTTCGTCACTTTCTGTCAGAACAATCTTTCTCGATGTCGATCTCTCTCAACCTTTCTTCGTCTCTCATTCAACCTTTCTATTTCTCTAGTCGGTTGGGGTTAGGGCTCCTGAGAGAGCAACCGCCTCTCACCGCTCCTATCACCCGGAGAGATGCTCGACACAAGTATGCAGTTTTCAACCTAAATTACATCTTGGGTTCTCATATAGTGCGAGACATATGTAGTGTGATAAGGTCGACTCAAGTCGTATCACTCGATGAAGACTTGGGGTTTATTTCTGTAAAAACAAAACCAAAAGGAAATTCTAATGTCCTAACATGATAGGGTTTTGTCACAACTTTAAAAAAACATAAAATAAGGCAGTAAATCGAAAATCTGAATCTGTTGGCAAACCAATAATTTGATTGGATTTAAGGACTAGGGCGGGGTTCTCTCCTCGTGTATAAGTTAATCACATATCATCATGCATATAAAGAATTAAATGATTCTATTAATCAAAACCTTACCTAAGCTCTCTCGATGTTCAATTAATCATTATTATCTAAAATGAATCACTCGTTTCGGTAAGATTCACTCCGATTAAATCACAAATCGATATTGAAATAGCCTCTCAACCTCAATCAATATCAAAAACATTAAACAAGTGATCAATTCATAAATATGCTCAGGCGATATGCATTCATCAATACAATTTGATCCCCTAAACCTAGATGAAATTGGTTCATCAACATAATCCCAAAATCATATACATCAATAGGAAAATTATTCATCCCAAAACTAAAGAGAAAAGAAGAAATTCTTACTAATTCGATATCGAATCGTAATCCAATTTATTACAAGCATAGATGAATTGAAATCAATCCTTATATAAGGAAGAATTTGAGAGAAAAATAACTAGGGTTAGTGGGATGTGCATGAAGAATGAAGTGTATCTTGAAAATGAGTGAAAAACTATTTAAAGCCAAGATAGGTTTGAGCCAGGTCATGGCTCATTCTTTCTTCGCAAAAATGGCACGCCCAAGTTCGATTCCGTCACGTCTCGTGGTCGTGCTCTCCACGGACATGTCGACAAATCACCCCAAGCGTGGGTGCACCCATGGATCTCGATTTCTGTGACCGGTAGGACATCGGTCTCGGCGTGTCGGCGCTAGGGTTCCTATTCTGTCCGTCTCAAGCATTACGTACCCGATGTCGGCTTTGTTGAGTCCGACCGGGTACTCTGCTTCTCAAGTTAACGCACTGGCGCTCAGCAGCTCTGGGGTAAGTTCTGTTTGGCTCGAGGAGGCGTACATCGGCCCCAGTCGAGTCCGATGTTAGGGTGCATTTGATGTCTTTAAAATGCCGAAATCAACTCGATAAACCAACCCTCGAAAACCGAAATAACTTGATTGATATAAAATATATCCAAAACTATGAAAAATGGACACCAAGTTAACACACTCGAGAAAATGCAACAAAAACATGCAAAACAACGTCTCATTTTCGACTGACGAATAATAGC
This sequence comes from Salvia rosmarinus, assembly GCA_036937905.1. Lineage (NCBI taxonomy): Eukaryota > Viridiplantae > Streptophyta > Magnoliopsida > Lamiales > Lamiaceae > Salvia > Salvia rosmarinus. Next base: position 21,527,313 of record CM072813.1, read on the forward strand.
TTTCTTGTACTAACTATGCTATGATTTTATTGTAGAAATTAGATATTCTCATTTTAGAGGATGAATTATAATTTTTGCGTGATTAATTATTGGTTCTTAGCAATATGATTTTGAACTTTGTTTGCATTCTCTTTTAACCTTTTAAGGATGATCTATTTTGATGACAAACTAGGTTGTGGTTTTGATTATTTCGTTCATGTCACATTTGCTTGAATTGGAATGGTTTTGTGTTGTTTCTTGAAGTCGGCAATAATATCTTGTGTTTCTTGACTGAAAAGGTTTACCATTGATAAATCTAGTGTATGCTAATATCGAATTTAAGAAAATCGATAAAGAACACAAGAGTTTTCGTGGTTCGATCGAATGAGATCTCGTCCGGAGGTGATGGTCCTCAATACTTTCACTATAATAGATTACAATGAGTGTATCTAAAAGCTCTAATATTCAATGAGTTGTTAACCTTCTACGTCGACCTAACCCCTATTTATACATGTTAGTGGATCTCTAAAGGCGTCTTGGATCCCTTGATTTGTGGGATCCGTTCTCTCCATAACTTGATCCTTGAATATGCCTTCATATCTTGATCCTTGAATATAGCCTTTGACTTGGTCTTGATTAGGGTTTAGATCGGGCTTTGGGCTTAACAGCGTGGGGCCTCCATTAGGTCGGCCCGACTTGTTTGAGCTGCCGGTGGGCTGCGGTTGGGCCATATCCGTCATAGCCCCAAATAGTCGAGTAACAACTATGCCGAGGTGGGGTGAAGGCGTATTTTGCCGAGGCTGGTTGTTGCTCGGTTGAGGTTGTTGTCGAAGGTTTTCAATCTTTTCGATGTCGGGTTTGATTGGTTACGGGTCCGAGTGAGTTAGGCGATCTGTCTTTGGGGATAGTTTGTCGGGCCAGGTCGCTGGCGTTGGCGAGAGGTGTCCGTTAGGGTGGTGCGAGGTCCGACACGGACAAAGATGTCTGTCGAGGAGAATGCGAGAGTCCGACAGGCAGAGATGTCGGTCGAGCGTTCAGAGGTCCGAGCGGAGACGGTCGGTCGGCACAGGCGCGACATCCGTCCGGTTGATGAGAGGTCCGACACGAGCAGATATGTCCGTCGGGAGGATCGAGGTCCGACACAGACGGATGTCCGTTGGGAGGATGCCGAGGTCCGACACAGGCGAGTTGTCCGTGAGTCCGAGCACGGGCGCATCCGTCGGAGCTTGATCGTCCGACCGGCAAGAGATGCTCGGGGAGGATCTTGAGTCGGTCGAGTGATGATTGCCGATTAGACCCGGTGTCGGTGCATCCTAGAACACGTCATGCAGCGACGGTTGGTGGGTGCTCGAAATGCGTCGCGGCTCCCGCATCAAATCGCGATTAACGTGGGAAGTTGAAGCGACAGTTTGGGTGCCTCTTTGTACTATAAATAGGCCCGTATAAAACTTTTCATTTCTTTCTTCATTTGCTTCAAAGAAAACCTTGATGCTTTCGAATTTACTTCGAAGGGCATTCTTTCTCTCACCGAAAAAGTAAGTATGTATTCTTTATCCTCTACTTTCTTCTCGATGGAAACATCTTGTCCCTACGGTTACGCTGGTTGTCCTCCACCCCGATAGTGATGTCGAGATTAGGGATTATATGTGTCACCTGTTGGGTAGGTCGATGGGGATTAGCGCGGTTCAACGATACCATCTGTTTGGGATGGGTATAGGTTGAGGATCGGTCGACTCGATGGTGGGTGAGCTGTATAGATGGCGAAGAATATCATATTCCGTCGGAGGCATGGTGGTGCGCATGATGGGGAATAGGCTATGGCCTCTCAGGAGGTTAAAGTATCGTGGGCATACGAGGGCGGCCTTAGGTTCCTTGTCCCCAATTTTCCTAAGTATTCAGAGTATTTCCAGTTCCCATATGTCGGTGACCTCAATTCCTTAGGTCGGTGGTGGGGTTGGGCTCACTTGTTATGGCCTTCATGAGTTATCCTTCGAGGTTTTGATCCGGTTTTAGCGTCAGACTATAGGAGATGTACTTGTCTCCTCGGCATACCTTCAAGGTACCCTCTAAGGTGTACCATTGGCAAAATAGATATTTCTTTTGCGGGTGATAGCATCCAGAATGCAGTGGGGCCTCGGCAAAATGAAGGGCGTGAAGGTCAGGCCACAGGTGCTTTTGAGGGCAGGCAATTTCGATGAAATTTCTTGTGATTTCACGAGAACGACTGACGATGCGGATGAGCATCTATAGGTCGAAGCCTTGAGATCGGGTCGGATCGGTGAGCACTTATTCCTTATTGCTTATATATCGATGTCGTCATGTTAACAAAATTTTCTTGTTGTGCGGTGAAACTCGATCCACGTAAGGCTCGGCGGTGGCCTCGTCACCTTCATTCACGAGCAGGCGTCTCAGAAAAGAAGGCGAGGTGGACCCGAGCCCTGCGCCCTGGTGGTGGGCGACTGAACCGTGTGGCGGACTCGGTCGAGTCAGACCTCGGAGGCCGAGGTCGAGTCCGACCTCGGAGAGGTACCGTGCCGGATCATGCAGTCTTGACTTCCTCACATATCCTTCCCTAAGGTATGGGTTTCTTCCATATTCATCTATGTCTCCTTTGTGGTGTGTTCGTTGTGTTTTGTATTCGGGATGTGAGTTCGATGATGGGAGCTGCGACATTGTGGGTACATTGCCGGGCTCTCTCGGTATGAGGCATCGGAGAGGGCGGGCTGCTGCGGAGGCGCGCTCCTGCGAGGCGGATCTGTCTTGTGGTGGCGGGTGGTGAGCGGATGCCAGAGGCTGCTGCAGAGCCGCCACGAACAAGCATGGGCATTGGAGGTTGCTCGGGCGAGCTTGAGGCCTTGAGGAGGCGGTGGCGAAGAAGAAGCTAGCCGAGAGGAGGCGCCTGTTGGCGGGTCGAGGCCGATCGAGGGCCTTCACCGGCAAACTCATCGGTCGGTGCTTCCTTTTATTTCCGACAGCCGCCGTGCTCGGGCGGGGTGGTGTCGAGACCACGGAGGATTTAGCGTGCTATGCACGACAAAGTCAAGCATGGGCGGTCGAGTCGCTCCTCGGACGATGGAGAAGGACTATGCGGGTGATCGCCAAGGCGGCTTTCCCGTCTTGGAGGCTGGCGGCCTCCACATCCCTTCGACGGATGAGGCCGTGGCCAATCGAGAGGATGAAGACCACGAGCTGGGAACTCGCTGGTCGGGCAGAGGCTGGAGAGAGCAGTCAGGTACCTTCCTTCCGAATGAGGTCGGCGGGGAGTCGGCAGTCGCAAGGAGGCGAGGTCGTGACCCTTGTAATAGGTTCGATTTTCGGGTCATTAGGATCCAGCGCCTTGTAATTTTGCTCTTGTGAATAATAAATACAACTTTTGAAATGTGTGTTGTCCCTTGTTTTTAGCACTATTCTTCACAATATATCGGGCTCGATCATGATCGCTTGATCAAGCTAAAGAGGTCCGATGTGCTTGTGAGAAGGACGGGAGGTGTTGTTTTGGGGCGATGGGCCGACAGATTTTGGTCGATTATGGATTTCAGTCATGCGGTCGGCTGACTCGGCGTCTCATCGGTCGAAGAACCAAGCTGAAGAGTGAATGTGGTGGCCATTTGAGCGAGACCTTAAAGCTAAGAATCATACATCTCGAAGTCCGAGGCGGATGTTTGCCGAGCTCATTCGGGGCAGCGTGATGCGGTGTGAGGCGCATGGTGGCGGCGGAGGGGCTCGGATCTCGGAGCATGCGGAATACTGAGTGATCCACCGGGCTGGTGGCGTCACCATATCCGAGGCCAATGATCGAGTTCGAGCTTGCTTGCAGGGCATGGTGCTAAGGGACGAGGAGGGCCGACAGACAAACATTTCAAATTACCTCGACTCCTGTCAAATACCTCCGGATCTGAGCTCGTCCAAGCGCGTATGCCCACCGCGGTGAGACTCCGCCGACCACCGCGATGTAAGGGTTGAGTCGAGGTAGAGGCGCTATCACGGACCACGTTGAGGTGCTCCGGTTCTGGGTCGGCATGCGGTGGGATCATCTCGGGCTCGGCCTTCTGACAAGAGCTCGGAGATCGGACATCGGCGTGGAGGCTGGTCGGGCGGGGCCTCGGGTCGGCAGGAAGGACGAGGGTCGGGGTGGGGTCGTAACCGGCGGGCGGCAAGATCAAGGAACAGTTCGACCTCGGTTTGGGCGCCGTCGGGCCCTGCACTTGCTTCAAAGTCTTGGTGGGTAGGCCGTGGTGGTACCAACCTCATTGGTGGGTTGAAGGCCGAGTTCGTCCGGGTATTCATCGCCGCCGAGATTTTGTTGTAGTGCGGCTTGTGAGTCCGTCGGTGGAGCTCGGGCTTAGAATGATTTGTATATACTAGGACTTGGTTTATAGTCATGAATGTATTTAGGCTTTGTGCAAGTGTATATTTTCCCAGAGAGGTACAAATATAGCTTAGTACTTGGTTTTAGCGTAAATGTATTGGACATTTGTACAAGTGTATATCTTCCCAAATAAAGGGTATGAATTGGCGAGATCCGATCTGACATCGTTTGCATGTAGATGTTCAAATTAATGAGTAATGCCTTGCGTGAGCGTTCAAATTAATGAGTAATCTGTATCCCATGCGTGAGCGTTCAACAATAGTAATGCTGTAATGCGTGAGCGCTTGAGTTGAGTACCACTTAGTGGGTTTGTCTCTTCGCAAGGCGTCCCTTTTGAAGGTTAATTATGTTTATCCGACTTGAGGCGGATGTGCACATAAGTATAAGATAAGACAAGCAATGCACTTATTAGAAAATAAATGTTTTATTGATAAGCAAATGACTTCGCACGGAAAAATAAGCAGAGGGCTAACATGGTGCCGATCTGAAATGGCTACGTAAATACCTCCTTAGGTGAGTTATATGCGAGTTGGGGATAAGTGCACGGATAGGTGAGCAAGTTTATAGGCCCTGTCGAGGTCCTCGTGGGCGTGGTATGGGCCTTCCATGTTGGGTCCAATTTGTTAGGCGCTCGGCTTTCTTGGCCTCGTTGTTTAGCGAGCGAGGTCACCTACTTAGTGTGGATGCCTTCACCTCTTGTTGTAGTACCTGCGACTTGGCCTTGTACTTGGCTGACGAGCTCACGTTTTCCTCTAGAGCATCAAGGTTGACCGTGGTTCTCCTCGTTGTCGTCTTGGTCGAAGTGAAAGATGCGTGGGCTCGGTGCGCCGATCTCGGTGGATGACAGCCTCGGATGCCATAGACTAGGTGAAGAGGGTGTTTCTCGGTGTGAAGTCCGTGGTGTCGATTACATGACCGGAGGACTTGAGGAGATTTTCACCCAATCTCCTTTCTGATCTAACCTCTTTTTCAATCCTTGCACGATCGTGCGGTTCGTCACCGATGCGACCGTTCGCATGTGGGTGTGCAACCGAGGTGGCTGTTGTTTGATCGGAGCTCTTCACGCTTCTTTGAAGTGTTTGTCGACACGGGTGCCGTTGTCGAGATCGAGGCGTGTGGTATGCAACCGGCAAACTATGTTTTTCAAGCAGAATATGCGAATCATCGCTTGTGAGGTTTGAAGGGTTCGGCTTGACCCACTTGGTGAAGTAGTTTATGGCTACAACCAAATACGAAGTTGGCCGGCCGGTCGAAGGACCAACAATTCGATTCCTGCATGAAAGGCGCGGACTTTGTAAGCTCTGAGGTCGTCGGGTAGCTCGCGTGGGGTGAAGTTGGCACCGGACACTTCTTGAGCTCGGCGAGTCTTGGATGAGGTGGGCATAATATCGACCTCGGCGTCTTCTTTGAGAGAGCTCGCGACCGATGTGACTTCACGGGACTGTGAATCTCGTTGAGGGCGTAGTGCCTCTTCGCCCAAGGCATCTCGGGAGTGGTTGAAGATAGGATTTCACAGAGAGGTGCCTTCGTGCGTGGCGTACTTTTGATTTGACCATCGTCTTTTAGCCTCGAGCCGATCCCGGGGTAGTGCCTTCTCGTGATAAGCTTTTATGGGAGCTCCGTTCGGCTCTATCTCGATGATGATGCCGATGTGGGGCTCCATGATTACGGAATGAACTTCCTCCGGTGGATTTGTCGATGTGAGGCTAATTTGGAGGATGTCGGCTTCATTTGCCCTCGGGGATACGATGAAGTGTGGAATACGAATGAGGTCGGCTCTCTTTAGCTTTCTCAGGTATTGCTCATTCGATTCTCCTTGGCCTCGTGCCTGAAGACACGGTTTACCACGACACGGGAATCTCCAAAGATCGGATCTTTTCCACTTTCAATTCCTTGCGAGGCGAGTCTGAGATTAGTGCTTCATACTCCACTCGTTGTTCGTGGTGGGAAAGGAACGAAGTGCATAGGTTCTTCTTGTTTTTCGGGCGAGGAGCAAGATGCGCCCGCTGTTTTGCATGAAGCCCTCCACGTACATACCGGCTGACCGTCGGGTGGGTTGAGGCGAGTTCCTCCGTCGGCGGGGGGGAGTGGCCTCGATAGGATCGACCTCGGTAAATTTGGCCTCTACGGAAATCGGCTAGAGCTTGCCCTTTGATGGCGTGCAGGGGAGAATGTGATGTATGTCGGCGACGGTGTCCACTTGGCTGCTCGTCCGGATGACTCGGTTTTGAGAAACTTATCGACGGGGTAAGTCGATCGATGCACGGATGGAATGGGCTTGAAAGTAAGGTTGGGCGATCGCTTGCGTTCACGATATTATCTTTTGGGTATACCTAGTCTCAGGTCCTTTGAGAGCTGATGAAGTAGATGGGGAGTTGTTGTCCGACCTCATCTCGTACCAATACCGCACTTGATTGCCTCGTCAGGCGGCTAGATATAAAGAAGCTCTATTTCTTTGGGCGGACGAGTTGGCGGTCGATGTACTCTTTCGGTGTGTGAAGCAGCGTGGTGTTCTTCCCGCGGGTGAAGTCGGGGCTCTCCTCGAGATCTTGAAGAAGGGGCTGTTTCTGGGCCGAGATAGGAATCGAGGCGGCCGACATCCAGTGAGTTGTGGATCTCACGGATGTTTTGATACTGCATGTCGAGCACGTTTTCATCTTAGTGGGATTCTCAAGCCTTCTTGAGAAACCCGGCACCGAAATTTCCCGTTTCACCATGAATGTGCACTTTTGGGGTTGAGCTTGAGGTTGACCGACACGAGGCGAAGGATAGTTACGAGATGTCGGTGCTTTTTCGGTTTTGCTTTTGACCACGATGTCGTCGGCGTGACCTCGACGATCTTCCTATATGATCTACGAATATTGCGTCCACCTATACGGTAGGTAGCTCGGTATTTTCGGACGAAGGCATTTTCGATGCGAGGCAGCAAGTCGATGATGAGCGCGTCTTTGGAGCATCCTCTGGCTCGTCAGGGACTTGGTGGTACCCATGCGGATCCGAGCTGAAAATCTGTGGCCGGTGCCTCCACTTTTTGTCAATATCGGGGAGGGTAGCAATCCTTTGGGCGGTGTTTGTTGAGGTCGGTATAGTCGACACACATCGCGCCCCCTCACGGCTTCGGACCTGGTTGGATTAGTCATCGTCGCGTGTTGACCTCGAGCGAGAATCTTAGCCTCACGGGTTGAGTCACCTCGTCTCTTATGACTGTTGCGCTGCGCCGCAAACCCTCTTTCTTACGCGGGCGGTTTGGTGGCGGGTCGATGTTGAGGCGATGGTGATGGCTCGGGTGACACTCGGTCATGTCAGTGGGGACCATGCGAACACGTCCTGTATTCCCTCGAGCTGTATGGCGTCTTTGTCGAATATCGGTTGGACCACAGGTGCCGACCTTGGCGACTTTGGAGGGTCGTCGTCATATAATTGAAGGTTGTCGGTCGGTCGTCCGGGCGGCACCGAGGGTTACGTAATTGCTAGGCACTGGTGGGCCACGTCACAGGTTGAGACTCGTAGGCATTCTTTAGGCGCCGTTTGGTCACTGGATGCTTAGCATTCCAGGGGTGGGTATCTTGATGGTGGTGTTATACAGGCGGAGCGACTGGTGGTATAGGCAGTCTCTCCCGGGATGATGTTATGCGGAGGGAGCTCGGACCGGGAAGAGCTGAATAGCCTTAGTGATCGACACAGAGATCGTCCTACAGTAGCGGAAGGGTAATGACACCCGGGTTGGACCGCCTCGAGTGAAGCTCTTGGCGGGACGGTCATGGGATGTTTTGGATCCTCAGGACCTCGAGTTTATCCAGGTGTTGGTTGTATCTTGAAAGCTTTGGTTGAGCTTGTATACAATGTTCTTACCACTATTACAATCTCCTATCGATTTGAATACTTGATTGCATATATCGTCCCTTATCTCATATATAAGTTAGATCATACGATTGTGAAGATCACGATGCGTATGATTGGTCAAGCTTAATGAGATATAAAAGTTTCACTGTTGAGGCGACTTAAGGACGAGTTGTCGGTTTGAGAATGATAGATGAGAAGTGACTTGACTTGGTTGCTTGTCTATCTTGATGCTCTCGGCGTATTGAAGGATCACTGATGAGATGAGTTCTTCTTCGACCGTCGTGAAGAACCAAGATCTCGGTGACTTAGATGATCTAAACCTCGATAAGGTATTAGGTGATATGAGTTCTTGACCATCACTTTGACTTGTTATGAGTGAGGTTATATGTTCTAACCAATTCTCCATCTTGGGTGGTGGCGATCTTGTATGTCGCTAGTTATACGTGTGAGTCACGTATCCGTTTAGATGATGCGTCCCTTAAGGAGCTCAAAGGTTTATTGTACTAAACCCTGCGTTGAGTTAGCTCAGTACAATAATAAGGTTGAGTGGTACTACTTAAGGAAATGAAGTTATTAATCGTTTTAGCGATCAGTTGCTATAAATGATTAATGGACGTTCGATATCTTAAATCTGAGATTCGTAATGTCTAGTGCAAGCCGACTCAACTCGGTAATAAAGGGTAAGTCACATTCTTTCTCAGTGGAATGATCGAATGTTTATAAATTAATTATGTTAGGTGAACATAAGATAATTAATTTATTTGAGGCCATCTTTATTCCTTGCATTTGATCCTGGACATCCGGCCCGTAGCTCTTGAAGAAATCGGCCCTCTGTGCTCTCAAAGGAAAGATTTTATTCTCTTTATCACAAGGATATAATTATATTTATGGTATATGCATAGATCCTTTCCATATAAGATTATGGTAATAATCTGAGGTATGGAAATAATCAGAGTATGGAAATAATCCTAGATGTATGGTAATATTCCATATAGGATTATGGTAATATTCATAAGGATTATGGTATTCCATATGGATTAAGGTAGTGCATTATAAATATAAGGTATGAGATAAAGTCTAGACACTAATAATTGAGAGCAAATTTTGGTCCTCGTTAGAGTGAATCTAGAAAATTAGCCTAGGGTTGAGGTGATTTCTTGTAGTATTCTCCATATATGAGAAGGTGATCGCCTCGTCCTTTCTCGAACCTCTTGTTGGTAGGTTCACTGTTTTAGGACTTCTGCATCGGGCTCGTGGAGGACTTCAGTGACTCACCTGGGAGCCCGTAATAGTGGAGATCACCCGTCATATTGGGGTTCGATCATCTCCTTCCTCGTCGGTGTTGCGCTTCGCTTTATTGTAGGGCGCAATTTCCCTCTTCTCTGCTTTTCTTCTTTTGACTTTGGTCGGCTTGGCGACTCGTCCTCAGTATTTCTTCGTGATCCGCCCCGAACTAGCATTCTATTTCACCCATGAGCTCTTTGCACTCTCGGATGTCGTGCCGTAATCATCATGGAACGAGCAAGTGTTATCCATAGGTCGCACCTCTTCCCTCCCGCCATCGGTCGAGGCTTCCGAGCAGTGTTCATATGGAGTCGTGAGATTTACGCCCTCGGCCTTCGTGGGGTGTATTGAGGTCGCCCGAGGCGTCAGCGGACCGAGCCTCGGATTTTATCGGGCGATGTAATCTTTCCAGTGCGCGCACGGCCTTGTTCCGATCTTCCTTCCTTCGCCTCTTCTTCCTTTTTCCGAGGGTCTGCCTTGTTCGCTTCGCGCTCTTGTCGGCCTCGTCGCTTTGGCGAACCGGTTGGCTATGCGCCACTGATTGCGAAGACGGGGTTCGATTGACGATCTCTCGGTATAAGGCCCCAAGAAGATGCCGTTTTGGAAGGCCGAGATGACCAGCAGTCGCTCACGTCTCGACCTTTAAACACTCCTTGTTAAACCTTGTCATGAAGTCATCGATGGACTCATTACGGCTTTGCCTTATGGTGAAGAGGTGTGCGATGGCGACGCTGACTCGACTTTTGGAAGAACCTTCGATGGAAGGCGCCATCAGTCGCGATAGAGCCGATGCTTCCGTGAGGTAGATCGTCGAACCACCTGCGGGCATTGTCGACGCAGTAACTCGGGAAGAGTTTACACATATGAACCGAGTGAGGCGTTGGTTGATCATGTTGTATTGAACTGCGAGAGGAAGTTCGTGGATCCCTCGGCCCGTCAGGAGGGCGATGCTTGGTACCGGTATTTATCCGGAGAAGTGTTAGTATTCTATTTGAGAACGGGTGACTATCTTCCGTATCCATCGACCGTCCCCCGAGGCGGGGACGGAGTTCGACGATCGAACTCGTTTAGGCGACTCGGACCCGACTTCGGCGGCCACGATGCCTTTCCTGCGCCGCCGTCCCACGGAGATCGGGCGGGGTTCGTTGGATGGATTTATTACAGCGATCGAGGTCGGCTTCGCGGCGATCACGATGTCCTTTCCCGCGTTGCTCGTTCCTTGCCGCGGTCGGTTTGAGCCCGACCTCTCGTTGTGACGCCTCGTATCTAGATGAGGCTTGATGTTCCGTTCTTGGGACGTGGCCGACCTGTGCTTCCACGAGTGTACCGGAGAAAGCTCCTTATTTTTCGAGAAATCCCTTGGCGGCGTCGTCAAGGTTTACTATGAGCGGATGTTCCCGGATTATTGCTACGATTTCCTTCGCTATGGTAACTGCTCCTGCAGGCGGGTGTCCGTGCTCGTCGAGACTTTGGATATGTCCTTGGGGTTTCTTCTCGATTGGGCTCTTCCCGAGTGAGCTCGTCGTTCCACTTCGCCGTCGGCGTTGTTGTTGCCGGCGACGGTCCCGATGCATGGCTTCGGTGTACTGGTCATGATTATTTCCACTGTAACGGTGGTTGATCGAAACACAAAATTTCGTTTCCACGAGACGGCGCCAAAGGATCGATCTTAATTTCGTAGGAAATAAATGCTCTAATAACACCGAGATTTACGTGGTTCGATCTATGAATAAGATCTACGCCCACGGGAGAGATAGTATTCGTGTATTGAGTATAAGAAGTGATTACAAAGGCGTGAATGATCTATAATCGTCTAATCTAGCCTCTATTTATACACGATGTATTGACCTAGATCTCGAATCCAAGTCTTCTCTAACTAGGATTCGAGATCCTATCCCTCTTGAATTAGGATTCTTTAGATATGGTCGAGCTTCTGCGCTCCCACCGACTTTAGGAGTCTTCATGGGCCGAACTTGTTCGGGCCGAGCTTGATGTCGGGGTTACTTCAGTGAGCACGATCTTGGGCACAGTAGTTGGGCCGTATCCTATCGCTTGTAACGAAACAAGGATGCCCCCGTTAATGATGGCGTCAACGATGAGGCTCATTTGGGGACAAAGGCGCGGCGGAGCTCCCGAAGGCGTGGCGCGGAGAGACCGAGCCGTCATGCACGGCGGAGCATAATCAAAGAAGCGCCGGCGGTCTTGCGACGACGGCGACAAGCTTTTTTTTTCCTGCCATGGTGGATGCGGCAAAGACGGTGAGTCTTCACCGGAGGACCGTCCGCCAGTGAGAGAGAAATAGAGATGGGGGTAGGAATATCAGATCTGGGGATTTTTGGGTGATGTCCTCTGTTTTGGATTTAGGAGAGAGTGAGAGGTGGACAAGAGGGAAGCGGTGCTGACAGACAACGCACGTTGCCGAAATTGACGCGGCATCAACGATTACACCGAGGGAGAGATGAAGGTTTTGAATGCGCGATTATGTATCTGTGTGTATGCACTATGGTTATGAGAGGGCTGAGAGAGATGAAGGTTGTCTCTATGGTGCGGCAGACCCCGGTAGAGATTGCCGGAATCTAAAGATGGCGGCGGCGATTGAAGAGGGAGGTGAAGGTTTTGTGAGTTGTTGTTTTGAGAGGAATTAGAGAATGAGATGCGATAAAGATGGAGGATGACGGTGTTAGACGCCGTCCAACGACGACGGTGGCTGGCTAGCGGCGGCATTCGCCGGTTCCTGAAGGAGGTAGCAGGCGGCTGCTCATGATTGTGAGAGAGAGAGAGAGATTTGTGTAGTGCGTGTATTGTGCATAGAATAAAGATGGGTAGGGTAGAAGGGTTTGGAGATTTGGGCTTAGTTTTGTGTAGTGGGTTTGGGCTTCTTCTTTTTTTAATGTGGGCCGATGGGTTTTCTAAATGTGTGTTTTTTTGTATCTCTTTTTTATGTGGGCCGAGAGAGAGAGAGAGATGTAGGAATGGGTTTAAGCTTTCCTATGTGGGCCAATAGGTTAAAAAAATCAGCAGCCCTTCTCTTTTTTGTTGGGCTCTTTTCTGTGGGCTATTTTATTTGGACCAATGGCTTTGGGGTTGGAATTATGATAGAGATTTTTATTTTTATTTTGTAGTAACCCAACAGCTATAACTTCATAAAATGTGGGCTAACCCTTGCTGATTTAGCCTATTTTAGAAGAAATATGTTGCAAATTTTTTATTCTTCTGTTTCTTTTTTGCAGGGATTATTTATTTGGAGTTTTGATTTTAATTTTTGATGACTTGAATACCATAAATCATCTTGACTTTTTTTTTCTTTCCATTTTTCCATTTTTTTTAATTTCTCATTTTTTTCACACATTTTCATTACTTTATACATGTGACTGCCTTCCAGGTTGCAAAAGTTAACGTAATTCGACTTCAAGTCTTCTTGCTCAAGAGTGGATCGACTAAATACGTCAAACTTGATCAACTCCATTACGTTGACTTTTGGACATTGGCTTCACATTTGTCGCAGACGTCTTCCTCATTTTCGCAAGAGTAATGACCTTCTTTTTAGCAGACCCGACAGTAGAGATGATATCGCATTCTGATAAAAGACTTAGCAGTGGCATTGCACGATATTCTGCATCACGACCTCAACGAGCTAAAAGCAGCTATGCAAAAGGGAAGCTAGAAGATGTGCGCCATCTGCGAAGAGGAAGCTGGAAGTTGTGCGTCATCCGCGAAGAGAAAGCTAGTTGTGTACCATCTATGACGAGGAAGCTAGAAGTTGTGCGTCATCCGCGAAGAGGAAGCTAGAAGCTGTGAAGCGTCCGCGAAGATGGAGCTAGAAGTTGTGTAGCGTCTGCGAAGATGAAGCTAGAAGCTGTGTATCATCGACGGAGAGGAAGCTAGAAGCTGTGTATCATCGACGGAGAGGAAGCTAGAAGCTGTGAAGCGTCCGCGAAGATGAAGCTAGAAGTTGTGTATCATTGATGCAAAGGAAGCTAGAAGCTGTGAAACGTCCGCGAAGATGAAGCTAGAAGATGTGTATCATCGGCGGAGAGGAAGCTAGAGGCTGTGAAGCGTCCGCGAAGATGAAGCTAGAAGATGTGTATCATCGGCGGAGAGGAAGCTAGAAGCTGTGAAGCGTCCGCGAAGATGGAGCTAGAAGATGTGTATCATCGGTGGAGAGGAAGCTAGAAGCTGTGAAGCGTCCACGAAGATGGAGTTAGAAGTTGTGTATCATCCGCGAAGAGAGTTGAAGTGGCGTCATCCGTGAAGGCCAAGAGGAGTCGGGAAGCTGACGCCATCTTCGTGAAGAAGCTAGAAGTATCTGCGAAGAGAGTTGAAGCTAGCGTTCTTTGGAGATCGACATCATGACCTCGACGAGCTAGAAGCGGCTGCGAAGGATGAGCTAGAAGCTGTGTATCATCCGCGAAGAGAGTTGAAGCCTAAGTGTTGCTGGAGATCGACATCATGACCTCGGCGAGCTAGAAGCGACTGCAAATGATGAGCTAGAAGCTGTGTATCATCCGCGAAGAGAGTTGAAGCCTAAGCGTTGCTGGAGATCGACATCATGACCTCGGTGAGCTAGAAGCGGCTGCGAAGGATGAGCTAGAAGCTGTGTATCATCCGCGAAGAGAGTTGAAGCCTAAGCGTTGCTGGAGATCGACATCATGACCTCGACGAGCTAGAAGCGGCTGCGAAGGATGAGCTAGAAGCTGTGAGCCATCCGCCGTGAAGATGAGGCTGTGTAACATTCACGAAGGCAGGCTGGATTCATCAAGCTGACGTCATCGCCAAATCGAAGTCAGCGATATGGTATAAGGATTATCAAGCTGAAGCTATCTTCCAAAAGAGCTCGGCGATATGGTGGTTGAGATTATCGAGCTGAAGCCATCTTCAAAACAAGGCTGATGAGGTGGAGTTGGACTTGACAAGGTAGAATCATCTTCAAAGCAGATCGACAGCCTCGAGCTGAAGTTAACAAGCATGAGACATCTTCAAAATGTAGACCGAGACTCAGAAGTTTTTGCTATTCTTGAAATGTGTTGACAATGAAGTAATTAATAATACATCATCTTTAATTGTTGCCCCATGACTGATTTGCTTCTTTACAATTTTTACCTTGTTGTCTCTTCCAAAAGTGTGTATCATTTCACTTTGATAGTCTGAGCTTGAATTTTGATAACCCAACTTGAAATACAAATTTATGATAAACTTTGACCACACAACTTGAAAGAGGAACAAAACACATATAATGATTGAACTTTAGAAGATATCTAAACTGTCTACGTACCCTTTTGAAAAGGATCAAGTCAAAACGTAGTTCAAAAGATCAACTTGTGTTTTAGGAAAGTGCCGTGCACAGTTTATACTCATGCGGGCCAGGAGTAACATGCAGTTTAGGCTCGTGCGTCACGGAGCTATCTTGCTTTGAATTTTCTTGAAGTTAACAAGCAGTTTAGGCTCGTGCGTCGTGGAGCATGTGTTGTTCTTTTTTGTTGATTTTGTTTTTTGCGTGACATGCAGTTTATGCTCGTGCTTCATGGAGTTGTCTTGCTTTTTTTTTGTTGATTTTTTTTGGAGTGACGTGCAGTTTAGGCTCGTGCGTCATGGAGCAATCTTGCTTCTTTTGATTTTTCTTGCTTTCTCAATTTTTTGACTTTTTTATTTTCTTCATTTTTTGTGCTTTTCTTTTAATCTATGTACAGATGTGCAAGCTTTCTCTGCTACATCTCAAGGGTAGTAGCACTTCAACAACTTTAGAGTTGTTGCCCCAACTTCCAAATCGTCGTCCAAGGTTGACTTGCATACACTGTTTGAGATGTAGTGAGATGAAGCCGCCCTTTTGATGGTGATTCGAACAGCGCTTTGGGTACAAATCCCTAACCCACTTTGCTATTCTGGACCACATCATCGTTCTTCTTTAAGTGAGGTTTTAACATAGAGCTTCCTTGAGGATCGTGTTTAGGGGTGAGCATTCGGATTTCGGTTCGGATTTTTTCCTAATCCGAACCGATCCGAAAATCCGAATTTTAAGAAGAAAACAATCCGATCCGAACCGAAAATCTGAAAATCCGAGAATTTTATAAATATATCCGAACCGAACCGGAAAATCCGAAATTTTGAAAAATCCGAAAATTCGAAACCAATTTTTATTAATTCTTATATATATTTATATTAGATTTAAAAATATTTAAATAAAATATAAATTATATATAATTCGGATTTCGATTTTTTCTGATTAAAAAATCCAATCCGATCCGAAAATCCAAAATTTTGAAAATGTTAATCAGATTGAGAAGAAAATCCAAAAATCCGAATGTAATTTTAAATTTCGGTTTGGTTCGGATTGGATATTCGGATTTCGAGTATTTTGCTCACCCCTAATCGTGTCCAACATTGACGAGAAGCTTGTATGCTTTTGGACCAAAATACTTTGTGAGTTCGTTGTCTGAAGATTCTCCATGTTCGATAGCATTACTTTGTTTCGGTCGAACAAACCCTTGAAGAGGTGAAGGAGTTGGTCTTTTAGCACCGATCTTGGTCAGAGGCATCGTCAGTCCCTCGAATAAGTCTATCTTGGTGAAAGACGTTTTATTCTTGACAATCGAAACGACTTCAAGTTCTTTGTCATGCTCAATTACTTCTTCTTTCGTTGTTTTTGTTATGTAGAATTTGGCGTCAGCAAAATATGACTCGGCTTCGTGAAAGGCTTTTGATCGCCGACTACTGTCCTCACGATACCATCCCGACGATACTGAGGCATTGATGCAATGTAGATGGGACGAGACCATTTTCGTGCAGCCATGGCCCACCAAGAAGCATATGTGGGACGCCTCGCATCAATCACATGAAGCAATGCAATCGAACTCATGTCTTCCATCGCAAGTTCAACCTTGTGGCGCCAATTGCCTTTCGTCTTCGTGGTCAATCCTTGGATCATTAGTCGATCACCGGATAAGTCATCTACCGGAATTTCCGATTGCTTCAATGTTCTTAGTGGCAAGATATTAACGGCCGATCCTCCATCGATGAGGATCCTCTTGACTTTACGCTCACGGGTGAAGCAACTCACGAACAATGGCTTTATTATGAGGCTCGCACCAAGTCAGAATCCTCGTTGGAGAATGTGATCGCCAAGTCATCTTCATCATCGATTACAGTTGACTTGAATCGATCTCTTACTTGGTCTGTCGTATTGTACAAAGCCCCAATACCTCCAAAGATAAATCGATTCTGGGGGTGACAACATTTGCTGCAGCATTTTCTTCTTCAAGAGATATATTCCCTTCTCGAGCTAGCCGCATGATCTTTTCTTTAAATATGAAGCAATCATATATTGGATGCCCGATCAATCGGTGATATTTGCAATATCTTGGATCTTCAGTTCGTCCTGTCTCATTTGGTCGCTTCATTTCATGTAGCTCGACGCACTACAAAAAAACAGGCGAATAGCGACGAAAAATTCCGTCGCTAATCATGTCGGATCCGTCGTTAGTTTGGATCAGCGACGGAATAAAGGGGTCGCTGGAAACCTGGTAGGCAATCTTTTAACGACGGATTTACGTCCGTCGCTAATTATTAGCGACGGAAGTTTCAGTCGCTAATCGACAACCTCCAAACGGTCGTCTGATTTACAATCCGTCGTTAATACGACTCTAAGTCGTCGTTAATATCGATGGATTAATGACGGAATGACGTCGTAGTTAAAAATACCGTCGCAAATCTGTCGTTAATTGGACGACAATCCGTCGCTGATCCGTCGTTATATAGCGACGGACACAGTCCGTCGTTAAAATTATGATTTTTTTTTTATTTCACGTAACCAATCCGCCGTTGAAACGTCTCCATCCGTCGCTAAATCGTAAATCTGTCGTTGAAACGTCTCATCCGTCGCTAAATGTACAAACAGATAGAGATTAAATTTTATTTTTGGACGGTCGTTTACAACAAACAACAAAACTGCTTTTCAAACAAACACAATCCAAACAAACCAATTCTAAATGATAAACATTATCATTCTAAATCAAAGCGACACAATTAAAACAAAACAATTTCACGTCATAATATCAAACAAACCAAATAATTCTAAATCATACGATAAGTTTACAAACAAAATGTTTTGTTTCTTCATAAATTCATAATACAACCCAAATATGACGATGGTGGGGAAAACGGAGGCGATATCACGAGGGTGGGGAAACGGAGCTGGCCATGAAGCGCCCAAGGCCTCTTGCCGAGCGCAGAACCGAGCCTCGAATATGTGTGAATGTCATCTCGCTCTCACTCAACTTGCAATCGGCCTCAGATTGCTCGCGCTCGCCTTATAATCGACCTCGTATGCCTCGCGTTCGCCGTCGCCTATCAATCGGCCTCAGATTGCTCGCTCACTTGTAACGGCCTCGATGCCTCGCGCCGCCGCTACTCACTATCAACGGCCTCGTGTTGCTCGCGCCGACGCAATCCGCCTCCATCTCCAATAAGTGTTGATGATAAGCTATCGTAGAGTCAACTCGCCGGATGAACTCCTTCATGCAGCCTTTTGCAATCAAATAAGGATAAAATGAAAATTTTGACATTATTTTACTATAAAATCAAGAATGGGTCTAGTCTACGCATGAGACATCGATCGAGTCCATCCTTTTGTTTTATCGTTTTCTCTAGATTCTTGACTACACTACGTATACGAACTCAAAGCCTTCAGTTGAATGACAACACTCAAACCATCTTCGCACCATTCGATTACATGAAGTTGTCGTATTCTTCAATTTTGCTAAGATAAGCATATAATGTGGATCATCTCATCATCGAAAGCGAAATTGTAATAATAGTCTTCATTATTGTATCTTAGCTTTTCATTCGACTTAGTCCTCTTACGCTCGTCACATATTCTTGGCATATGACACGTGTCTTGCTTGTCCATGCCGTGAACAAGCACATTCTTTCGATATTACCGATTCATCGCAGATAATGATTGTGATTATGAGAAAGATCAAACTCATCCTTACCGCTTGAACAAGAAGTAAGAATGCTCGACCGCTTGAAAAGAAGTGAGGATGCTCTTAATGCTGCTCATAATCACAATCATTATCCTGCGATGAATCGATAATATAAAAAATGTTGCTTAACAACAAAGATGGACAAGGAGTACACGCCATCCGCCAAGAATATGTGATGAGCGTAAGAGACCAAGTCGAATGAAAAGCTAAGATATAATAATGAAGACTATCATTACAATTTCTATTTCGATGAGGAGGGATGATCCTCATTATATGCTTATCTTAGCAAAATTGAAGGAACACGACAACTCGCATGTAATCAATAGGAAGACGGTTTGTTGTCGCCATTCAACACGAAGGAGCTTTGAGTTCGCATACGAGTGTAGTCAAGAATCTAGAAAAAACGAGAAACAAAAGGATGGACCTTCAGTCGATGCCTCGTGCAAGAGACTAGACCCATTCTTGATTTTATAGTAAAATAATGTCAAATTTTCATTTTATCCTTATTTTGATTGCTATTGATTTTTCTACGCAACAATTAGAAATGAAAATGATCAAGATCAAGATCATGACATTTTTATCAAACACCACATATGCCTAATTATACACTTAATAACTCAAAACATCTTAATTCACTAATTCAAACACCACATATACCTTTTACTTATACCCAATCTTCCACTAGAGAACTTCATGTGATACAATTTTTCCTCATTTTCATGGGTTATAAATAAAAGTGGGTGCATTTGATTTTACAAATTATAGCAACAAGCAAACTCATACAATTTTGAAACTTATAAAACATCTTATTCATATAACAATTTAACAAAATTTCAGAGTAAGTTTTATAAAATTAATCGCCATTTGATTCCCAATTCAATCAAACTCATTCAAATTTCACCAAATCATCACCATATGCCTAATTATACACTTAACAACTCAAAACATCTCACGAAATGATGAATTTATCATCCCAATTAACATCCAAGCTTATCAATTTCACAAGCCCAAATCACAAGACTAACATTCAATGTATCATTTTCACTATCAATTCGGTAAACTCAATTCAATTTTCACTATCAATTCAATGCATCATATATAATATTTTCACTATCAATTCAATACATCATATACAATATTTTCAATAAAATCAACAAATATATAACAAAATAAAAAAAATGAAATATAAATAAAAAAACCCAAACAAACCAACCTAGACGGACGGGGACGCGGGCGGCGGGCCAAGGGGGGCAAGGCAGGCTGTGAGGCGGGGAAGCGGGAGGCGATGGCGGCGGAAGACGGCGCGACGGCGAAGGCAACAAGTATGGTGGGTGAAAGCGGGCAATCAATGGGGCGGGGGCTAGGCACGGGGATCGGGATGGGACGACGACGGCGACAGCGAGGAGGCGACGGCAGCGAGGTGTGGGGTGGGGCTGGTGGGGTGGGGTTGGTTGGGGTGGGTGTCATGAGGGCTAGGGCGGGCATGCGGGCGGAGGGAGATCAGTGACGCTGCTGGGTCGGGCACATGCATGGCGGCAAGGGGTTGGGTTGGGGAGGGAGGGGAGGGAGGGAGGTTTAGGATCCGATATGAAATTGGGAAGAAATCCGTCTCGTTATAAAACTTTTAGCGGCGGATTAGCGGCGGAATAGTCCGTCGTTATATTTAAAATACCGTAACGACGGAATTAATTACGCCGTTAACTTAGAGATTATTTTACGGCGGACATTCCGCCGCTATTATTATTGAGAATAAATAAAATCGAAATTAAAATTAACGACGGATTGTATCCGTCGTTAAAATAAATTAAAAAATAGAAATAATCCGATTTTTAACGACGGTTTAGCGACGGAAATGCCGATCGTTAAAATTTAACGACGGAATAGAGACGGAAATGCCGTCGTTAAAACTTCGCGCGAGAATTCCCCGCCATGATACGTCGCTGATCCGTCGCAAAAAAAATTCCGTCGTCAATCCGTCACGATTCACGACCGATTTTATCCGTCGCTGATTCACGACCCGCATTTTATCCGTCGCTAATCCGTCGCTGATCGGCTGTATTTTTGTAGTGACGAGTCCTTCTTTGAGCGGTCATCAAGATTCCGTAGACGCCGAGTCTAAGAAAGGGTATTGTTTTTGCATTTCCTTAAATGTCAACCTTCTTCGCCCCATGTCTCGAGGAAAATTCGCCGCCATTTTGTTGTCATCTTTTCTTAGAAACTGACGTGAGTTGCTTTCGTCGCCATTGATTCTTCTTTCACAAGATTGTCAAATGACTTGGTTTCTTTTCCTCAATTTTGTCTCTCTTTAAACTTGTGAGGTTCTTGGAGTGGAGGCCCTGAAACCGCCGCTATTATACTTAGCTCCATATCGTGAGCTCGTGGCCAATTCTTCAAACGTCTTGGGTGAATTCCTCGCAGACGACATAAGCCCCAATGCATTCCTTGGATGCACATTTCGATGGCGATGATTCAGATAACCGATCCTTGCAATTGAGGCATATGTTTCTCCACCTGTTGATGTAGTCGATCATCGCTCTTCTTTAAACCGGGCGAGAACTCGTGAGCTCAACCATGCCGATTGTTCTTCCGTGTCTTTAAAGCGATTTAGGAACTCGTGCTCCAACCGCTCCCAACTGTTAAGTGAGTTTGATTCCAAGTCCAGATACCAATCAAGGCATTTTTTGAGAGAACGGACAAATTGTGACCGTGTGATTCCAAAGGTGCCGCCATATTACATGTCTCGACAAAGTGGGCTACATGTTGCCGTGGATTACCTTTGCCATCAAAATGTTGGAATTTAGGAGGTTGATAACCAAGAGGCATTCTCAAGTTGTCAATCCTTTGGGTATACGGCTTAGAGTAAATCAATGACGACTTAGAGCTTCCATCAAATTTGTTCTTCATGGTCACCTCGATGAACTCCTCGAGTTGGTCTCGCTTGATGAAGCCATCGTAAAAGATTTGGAAGTGTTTGCCGACGATTCTCCTTCTCCATGAGTTTCATGCCTTTCTTGTTCTTCTTCATCGCCGCCACGCTCACTTCCTTTATCATTGATGTGGCTTGACTGCTTCTCTCTCCCCGAGCTTTGCAATCTTGGCATCTTGCTCTCGATGTGTATGCTTAAAGATTCACCAACCTTGTAAGATTTGCAAGTTGTTTTTCCACACTGGAAGTGTTTGTCATCATCACAGGCGCCTCAAATGGGTAACTTGTGATAAGATTTCCGATAGGGGATGTGAAGCTTCCTTCAGAACCAACACCTTCTTCATTTAGAGTGGCAATGTGTTGCTCTCTTCCCTTGGCGATGGCTGACTTCGAAGCTTCTTGAAGTTGTTTGGCTTTGCCTCGCGTGATGACGCCAATGCTCGTTGAAGAAGCTTTTGAAGCGACCTCAGTTGCATGTTGTTGGATGAACATCGTTCAAGATTTTGGTGAAGAGTAGAGATGAGAGGTAGAGAAGTCTCACTGGGCGTGCCAAAATTTGTAACACAAATTTTGTATTTAAATTTTATAAATACAAAATTGTATACAAAATGAATCAATTTGGATTTGATGTATTTGAGATGAGTTCGATCTCTATCTATCCTCTGATTCTACTCTTCGATGTGGATTCTTGAACGATCTTGAATATTCTTCGAGTTGTTTGGAGGAGATGTGATTCCTTGATCTCCTAGAACTTGAAGTTTGGATTTGATGACGTTGATCTGAAGGACCTTGGTCTTGTTTTCAGAGCAACTGTCGGATTTGATTTGATATGTTGAAGAACGTTTGAAGATCTTCAAGTTTGAACGTCAATGCGGAGGGTTTTCACCATATTTCCGAATTGAACGAAT
Source organism: Salvia rosmarinus (assembly GCA_036937905.1). Classification (NCBI taxonomy): domain Eukaryota; kingdom Viridiplantae; phylum Streptophyta; class Magnoliopsida; order Lamiales; family Lamiaceae; genus Salvia; species Salvia rosmarinus. Next base: position 21,549,600 of record CM072813.1, read on the forward strand.
TCTTTGGAGTGATTTGGGCGATGATCTTGGCGAAGAATACGGCGATTTGCACGAAGAACGCCTTGAATGTTGAAGAAGACTTCGAAGCTTCTTGTTGGAGGATGACTTTGGCGAAGAACGTGGTGATTTGCACGAAGAACGTCTTGAATGCTTGAAGAAGACTTCGAATGTTGGAGAAGACTTCGCCGAGGATTCTTCGAATGTCTTGAGCTCTTCGAATCTTCACTTCACTTCACTTCAATCCTCCTCCATTTATGAGAGCCTTCCACCCCTATTTATAGATTTAGGTTAGTGGGCTTATGGGCTTGAGCTTGTGGGCTTGAGCTTATGGGCTTGATCTTGGGCTTGAGCTTATGGGCCTTTTATGGCTCATTTGGCACAATTTGAGTGATTATTCCTCTCCGATGTCGTTGCCACATGTCATTCTCTTATTTGTCGATAAAACTAAATATTGATGACATATCTATTTAATTTTGGAATAAATTCCATTAATAAAATAGAAATATAATCGATTATTTAATTCGTGATTTACACATGGCGCAATATAATTTGCTAACAATTTTTAATTGTCTACAAAGACAACTTTGGTACGTTTGAGGATGTTGGAGATCTCGAGATTGCGCAATTATAGCTTGATGAGCCAGAGATGGAAAGCATTGTCTTCACCGAAGATGGAAATGAGGATGCAATAGATGTTGAGAAGGATGAAGAGGAGGATTTGATGACTTAATATTATTTTAGTGTGTTTTTTTGAATTGAAAAATCGAAGAAGACTTTTGTTTAGTGTGATTTATTGTACCAAGACTCTATGACTAAGATTATTATTTGAGATTTTTAATTAACTAGTTAATTGCTTTAATTTGAATTTTGATATGCACGATTCTACATGAATTTAATAATAATAATAATAATAATAATATAATAAAAATATAAACGTATTTTCATATCGTATCGTATCGTGTATTCATATTCGTATTGATGCTTCATAGCGTTTATCCAATACGCACTGAAAACAACAACTGCTAGTTCAATATGTAAATTTTCCAAAATTTTAATATGTATGTAAGTGCATGGTTCTAAATAAGCAACGTTTTATTACCTACGCCCGACGAATAAAAGTTCTGCTTTGGTTTATCAGCACTCTACATTAAAGTCTTTTTAAGACGCAATAAATATTATCAAATTTATGCGATGGAAAAGGAGGGAAAGGGTAGGGGGCAGCGGTAGTGTTGTATAGAGTCAGAAGTCATGAAAGAATACTTACAAGTTACAAGACTCTACAAAGTAGAAGACAGCACAAGTGACATTCCTCATAACAGATTGCTAACAAATGGTTGAATTTACGCCATTCTAATCATGTGAGATGTTGCAAATCCGAACCTATTGCTTATTCTTCGACTTCTTTACTGGAGGCTTTGGAAGTACTTCATCATCGTCATCTGAAGAGATTTCTTCCGGGTCATCAGGAACGTCGTTTGGAATGTTATTCTTCGTGATGAAGTCCTTGAGGATGCTCATGCTCTGCTCCTTCACTGAAGCTAATTGCTCGGAAATAAGGCCCTTGCTTGCCAGAGCTGAATATGTCTCCGAACCAAGGTGAAGGGTGACTTTGACACGCGCTGTGGAAGAGTCACCAGTTAGAAGCTCAGCTTCCATCGTGCAAGCCTCACTATTCCTGCAGCAGGCAAAAATTATCTTAATTTACGAATAGAGTGAAGCATTTGCAAGCATGCTTCAAAAGCTCACTCCTTTCTTCCATTCTTTCCTTCTCCTTCGGCAAATTTCATGAATATAAATGTTTTACTTAGCAAGAAGGAATCAATGTTTCGAGTAGCCAAAAATGAGAGGTTCAAGACATCACGATTCACTAACGACAGAGACCTGATCTTACTCTTCTGCTTTGCCAAGGTGATCACCGGGAAATCGCTTATTACAACTATGGACAAAATAAAGATCATCCAAAGACATTTATTACATATTCCACGGCTATGAATTATCTGATGCCATCAAACCCAGCTATGCTTACCAAAAGTTCTAGCACATATCAGCCTGGATGGAATGGGTAGATAGATGTAAGGAACAACTCATGCCTCACCTTCTGTATAGCAAATTTTACTCTTCAACAAATCTTATTATCTCAATTTGGAGATTTATGTAGCGAGCAAACAAAATTCAACCATGAATATTTTTTCACACAAGATAATATAGTGAGACAACTCTACATAGCAAGAATTTCCACGCCTTGTGAGAATCTCCATATAAGTAACATCATGAGACAACTCTCCATAACAAGAACATTTTCATAAAATAATAATTCCCTCCGTTACAGTTTTAATCATCCAGAGAAAACTGAAAATAAGATATGCAATTGCTGAAACTAACAAAGATCAAGATGAAGACACAATAAACTGATAACAGTTGAACAGAACATTTAACAAAACAAACAACTTCAGTTTGTTACTATATTAAAATAGTGTTTTTTGAAGCAGTTATACTTAGGCATCCAAAATCAGCTTCTAGTTATTGTTTTTGTCAAAGATGGAAAATACCGACTAGAGGAAATATAAAACCAGAATTCATGTTGTTCAATTTTTCCACTTCCCAGAAATATTTACAACCGATTTCAATAACAAGAGCAAATTTACACACACGAAATGCAGAGAAATAGCTATGAGAATGCGTTCCGTCTGCGGCTTCTCTTTATCTAAGAAGGAGACTGCTTTGATTTTGAGGCAAACAGCAACTTTGTGAACCATAGAAACGGGAAACATCTAATTCTTCAAAATTATGCCTCAGTAGAAAACAAATTAAAGATATTCACAACCACACAGAGAAGTCGATGTAAAAGAACGTTTTCTAGGTTTTACGATTCATACTTACACGCTGAAAGTGGAAGTGACTCTGTCGTTGGCGGGCTTCGAGATCGAAGGACGAATTTGTGGTTGCAGCCGGCGGCGTCTGTAATTGTGAGTTGTATTGGTTCCGATACATCTGCCACTCAGAGTGCAGAGTCTGATTTCAGTAGGGTTTAAAATTTTTATTTTTATTTTGAGTTGAGTAGGGTTGAATTACTCATTGATAGTAAATAGTGATGTTTTTTTAGAGAAGTAAATTGTAAATACTGATATCAGTATGCCTATAAAAGAAAAGTTACAATTTTTGTATGTTCTATTTAATCAAGCAATATATAATAGGATTAAGGATTTACGAACCTCTAATATATCTGGTATCATATAATCTGTATATTTCTATTTTCCTCAACTCTCTTTTTATTATTATTATTATTATTATTATTATTATTATTATTATTATTATTATTATTATTATTATTATCATTTTCTAATCATACTTCATTCTAAGTAAAACCTATTTATATAGTTGTTTCATCCAACAATGCACAATTATTTTGCACCATTAATTTAATTTAACCAATTAATTAATTAATCAAATAAATAGTTATATTTTAATTTAATTTGACTAATATCATTTTTAAATTTTTATGAGACTTCACCAATTCAAAACACAAATAGTTCTTGGAATAAATATATATTTTATTAGTTAGATATTTTATAAATTTAAATGAATTCAGGTAATTCATGATAATTTTTATTTTATTTTTCCTTTTATTTTTTTAAAAAATATTTCTTTTTTCATTTTCGTTTAATTTATTTTCTTTAATTTCTTTTGTTGATTTTTTTTTGTTTTATTCATTTGCAAAAAACCAAAAAGTTATGCAATGAATTATTGATAGTTTATTTATTCAGTATAACTTCTATTTGATGTAATTTTATTCTTTATGTAAAGAAATATTGATAATTTTTTTATGTTCATAAAAATATACTCCTCCGTCCCCATATTCCTTCCTAAGATTAGTTTTGGGACGCCCCCAAAATTCTTCCTATTCTATTTACTAAACTATCTTTCCAACTTTACCTCAATAATATTCTTTAATTACACCTTTACCACCTATGGCCCACCACTATTTCTTTTCTACCCTCAACAACCTATTTATTTATACCTTTTACCACATATGGCCCACCACTAACTAATTTAATATCATATTAATGTGTGACCCCTATTCCACTCACAATAACTCAACAACTTTTATTAAAACCCGCACCCCATATTCCTAGTAAGGAATATGGGGGACGGAGGTAGTATAATATAATTGTTTTACTAATTCACGAAATAGTTATCCACTATCTACAAAATTAACTCATCTTCTAAGCTCGTGGTCAATATTTCAAAATAACCAAGTATAATTATCATGTGTCTAGAGTTGTCTATTGTAAAAATAGTAAATCGTTTTCTATAAGCTCAGACCATATATAATACAAAATGCAAGATACTTAAAATCATACGAATTCATTTTAAAAAGTACATGATACTACAAATAAAAGAGTGATTTATGAATATATTGAGTTTCACATTTTGAGTTTTTAATAAAATTATTAGATAAATATTGATTGATTATCACAAAACATTACATTATAAAATTATGATGACTGTTGTTTGGCTGGTTTATAAAAATGAAGTTCATTTTAATCGAAAATGCTACTTCTAGTGTTAGACACAAGGACATTAATACTTAACTATTTTCACAGATTTTAATTTTTTAAAAGGCTACAATTTCCTGAACAAAGAATATTAAAATTAGAAAGAAGATGACACCACTAATAAAGTTTGATTAGCAATTAATTGAACCCGTATCTACATGAAATTTAACAAATATGATCACAACTGATCGTTTTGTTGATTTTGCAATGAACTATTTACATAAATGATTATAAATATTTTAATTTATAACAGATAGAGTCTATGTGAAGACTCGTAAGGACTACACCCAATTAAGATTTGTTAATCCTAATTAGAGTTTATTAATCTCCATCAATTGGATGTGGTCTCAAACGTTCTCATCAAAGACCAACTGTTATAAAATTTGATTGATGATCCATGTCACACACAAAGAAGAATTCATTATTTTGTACTTTTTGAATTTTACATTTATTTGTCTTAGTACATAATTACTATCTTACACATATATTAAATTATTTCAAAATACAAAATTTGAAAATATGATGCTCACGAAGCAATTCTAGTATATTATAATATATACAACTGTTTTTCTTTTTTAGTACAAGACAAATGTATAGTTTATTTGCTCGATTCAATAACTGATTGGTTGTTCTAATAATTGATATGATAAAACATTTCCTACTGAAATGTGTTCTGAAAAAATTATAACTATTTTATGAAGAAATTAACAGTTTTGGTTTCACTTAAAAATTTTGCGAGTGAAAAATAATTTATTACTATAAAAATCTCTCGGGACGCCTTGTGACACGTTCTCGTTCGAAAAATTATGCCCACATGTGTCCTTTCAGACACCGACGGACTACCGATGGATTGTGGTATGACGACGTTCAATCCATCGGTGATTATTTTTATTTTTAAAAATAAAATAAAATTTAGATTTACCGACAGACTAGTCCGTCGGTATTTTTTAAAAAAATAAAAATAAAATAGGAGTCCATCAGTATTCCGTCGTTGATTAATTTTTTTTTTTGTAAAACCATCGGTGTGCCCAGATATATCAAATCGGGCTTCCTCCATTTTTTCAATTTCTGCCATAAATATTCATTTTTCTCTCTCTGTCTTCGCCGACTCCTCTGCCACATCGTCTGTCTCCGCTGCACGTCATCACCTTAAACCTCTACAGCCATTGTCCCTCTTGTCGTCTGCTTTCTCACCGTCCGAGAACAATCTTTCTCGATGTCAATCTCTCTCTCAACCTTTCTTCGTCTCTCTCATTCAACCTTTCTATTTCTCTAGTCAGTTGCAGGTTAGGGCGTCCCTGAGAGAACGCCACCGCCTCTGTCACCGTCCTATCACCAGAGAGAATGCTCGACACAAGTATGCAGTTTTTCAACCTAAATTACATCTCTAGGTTCTCGCAATAGTACGAGACATATGTAGTGTGATAAGGTCAACTCAAGTCGTATCACTCGATGAAGACTTGCAGGGTTTGTATTTCATGTAAAAACAAAACACAAAAGGAAATTCTAATGTCCTAACATGATAGGGTTTTGTCACAACTTTAAAAAAAACATAAAATAAGACGAGTAAATACGAAAATACGAATGCGCTGGCAAACACAAATAATTTGATTGGATTTAAGGACTAGGGCTTCGGGGTTCTCTCCTCGTGTATAAGTTAATCACATATCATCATGCATATAAAGAATTAAATGATTCTATTAATCAAAACCTTACCTAAGCTCTCGCTCCCGGAGTGTTCAATTAATCAATTATTCAATCTAAAAAATGAATCACTCGTTTCCGGTAAGATTCACTCCGATTAAATCACAAATCCAATATTGAAATAGCCTCTCAACCTCAATCAATATCCAAAACAATTAAACAAGTGATCAATTCATAAATATGCTCAAGACGATATGCAATTCATCAATACAAGATTTGATCCCCCCTAAACCTAGATGGGGAATTAGTTCATCAACATAATCCCAAAAATCATATACATCAATAGGAAAAATTATTCATCCCAAAAACTAAAGAGAAAAAGAAGAAATTCTTACTAATTCAATGTCGAATCCGTAATCCAATTTGTTACAAGCATAGATGAATTGAAATCAATCCTTATATAAGGAAGAATTTGAGAGAAAAATAACTAGGGTTCGTGGGATGTGCATGAAGAATGAAGTGTATCTTGAAAAATGAGTGAAAAACCTATTTAAAGCCCAGCACCGGTTTTGAGCCCAGCGTCCGCTGGGCTCCCTTCTATTCTTCGCGAAAAATGGCACGCCCAAGTTCGATTTCCGTCCGTCCTACGCTGGTCGTGCTCTCCCTGGACATGTACGACAAATCACCCCTAGCGTTGGGGTGCACTCCATGGATGCTCGATTTCTTCGTGACCCAGCGCCGGACATCGGTCTCGGCGTGTCCGGCGCTAGGGTTCCTATTCTGTCCGTCTCAAGCATTCGTACCCAGTGTCGGCTTTGTTGAGTCCGACACTGGGGTACCGTCCCTGTTCTCCAAAGTTAACGCACCTAGCGCCGGCTCCACCGAGTCTAGCGCTGGGGTAAGTTTTCTGTTTGGCTACAAGGAGACGTACATAGCGCTGGCTTCGTCGAGTCCGATGTTAGGGTGCATTTGATGTCTTTAAAATGCCTGAAATCAACTCGATAAACCAACCCTGCGAAAACCCAGAAATAACTTGATTCAATATAAAATATATCCAAAAACTATGAAAAATGGACACCAAGTTAACACCCAACTCAAGAAAAATGCAACAAAAACATGCAAAACAACAGTCTCATTTTCGACGACGAATAATAGCTTTCTTGTACTAACTATGCTATGATTTTATTGTAGAAATTAGATATTCTCATTTTAGAGGATGAATTATAATTTTTGCGTATTGATTAATTATTGGTTCTTAGCAATATGATTTTGAACTTTGTTTGCATTCTCTGTTTTTAACCTTTTAAGGATGATCTATTTTGATGACAAACTAGGTTGTGGTTTTGATTATTTCGTTCATGTCACATTTTGCTTGAAGCTGGAATGGTTTTGTGTTGTTTCTTGAAGTCGGCAATAATATCTTGTGTTTCTTGAACTGAAAAGGTTTACCATTGATAAATCTAGTGTATGCTAATATACGAGATTTAAGAAAATCAGTAAAGAACACAAGAGTTTTTACGTGGTTCGATCAGAATGAGATCTCGCCCACGGAGGTGATGGTCCTCAATACTTTCACTATAATAGATTACAATGAGTGTATCTAAAAGCTCTAATATTCAATGAGTTGTTAACCTTCTCACCGCCGACCTAACCCCTATTTATACATGTTAGTGGATCTCTAAAGACGCATCGATCCCTCGATTTGTGGGATCCGCTCTCTCCATAACTTGATCCTTGAATATCGCTTCCATATCTTGATCCTTGAATATCGCCTTTGACTTGGTCTTGATTAGGGTTTAGATCTCGGGCTTTGGCTTAACCGCCAGGGGCTATCCATTAGGTCGCCCACTTGTTTGAGCTCGCCGGTGGGCTCGAAAGCGGTTGGGCCATATCCATCATAGCCCCTCAAATAGTCGAGTAACAACTATGCCGAGGTGGGGTGAAGAGCGATTTTGCCGAGGCTGGTTGTTGCTCTACCGAGGTTGTTGTCGAAGGTTTTCAATCTTTTCGATGTCGTGGTTTGATTGGTTCGCCTGGTCCGAGCCGAGTTAAGCGATCGTCCTTCCCCGGCCGGATAGTTTGTCGAGGACTGGACTGAGTCGCTGGCGTTGGACAGAGGTGTCCGTTAGGGTGGTGCCGAGGTCCGACCTGGACAAAGATGTCTGTCAGGAGAATGCCGAGGTCGACACCGACGAGATGTCGGTCAGGCAGATTCCGAGGTCCGACCGGGACGAGAGATGTTTGCCGGTCCGACTTGGACGGCGACATCCGTCCGGTTGATGCAGAGGTCCGACCTGAACAGATATGTCCGTCAGGAGGATGCTGAGGTCCGACCTGGACAGATGTCCGTTAGGAGGATGCCGAGGTCCGACCTGGACAGAGTTGTCCGTGAGGTCCGACCTGGACGGCGGCATCCGTCAGGTTGATGCCGACGTCCGACCTGGACAGAGATGTCTGTCAGGAGGATGCTGAGGTCCGGAGTCAGAGTGATGATTGCACGATTAGACCAGCGTGTCAGTGCATCCTAGAACACGTCATACGCGCCAGACGGTTGGTGGGTGCTCGAAATGCGTGCGCGCGTCTACTTCACATCAAATCGCGATTAGCCACGTGGGAAGTTGAAACGACAGGTTTGGGTGCCTCTTTGTACTATAAATAGGCCCGTATAAGGAAACTTTTCATTTCTTTCTTCATTTGCTTCAAAGAAAAACCTTCAGTGCTTTCCAGAATTTACTTCCAGAACTCATTAACGGAGCATTCTTTCTCTCACTGAAAAAGTAAGTATGTATTCTTTATCCTCTACTTCGTCTTCTCCGATGGAAACATCTTGTCCTGCTTCTGGTTCTGCCCGGTTGTCCTCCACCCCCGATAGTGATGTCGAGATTAGGGATTATATGTGTCACACCCTGTTGGGTAGGTCGATGGGGATTAGCGCCAGGGTTCCGACGATACCATCTGTTTGGGATGGGTATAGGTTGAGGGATGCGAGGTCGACTCTGATGGTGGGTGAACTGTGTAAGATGGCGAAGGAATATCATATTCCGTCGGAGGCATGGTGGTGCCTGCCGCAATCGGGGAATAGGGCTATGGCCCCTCCGGAGGGGTTCGTCACCGTATACGTAGACGCCCTGAGGGCTGGCCTTAGGTTTCCCTTGTCCCCAATTTTCCTAAGTATTCAAGAGTATTTCCAGATTCCCATATGTCAACTGACCTCGAATTCCATTAGGTCGGTGGTGGGGTTAGGGCTCGCCTGTTATGGCCTTCATGAGGAGTTCTCCTTCGAGGTTTTGATGCGGTTTTTTAGCGTCAAGACTATAGGAGATGTATATTACTTGTCTCCTCGGCATACCTTCAAGGTAGCTTCCCCCTCTAAGGTGTACCATTGGCAAAATAGATATTTCTTTTTGCGGGCTGATAGGCATCCGAGGTACGAGTGGGGCCTTGGCAAAATGAAGGACGTGAAGGTCAAGGCCCTGGGTGCTTTTGAGGACGAGCTTAACAATTTCGATGAAATTTCTTGTGATTTCACCGAGAACGACCTGAACGATGCCGGACTGAGCATCTATAGGTCGAAGCCTTCAGGATCGGGGTCGGATCTGGGTGAGGGCACCCCCTTATTCCTTATTGCTTATATGTCTGATGTCGTCATGTTAACAAAATTTTCTTGTTGTGCAGTGAAACTCGATCCACGTAAGGCTCAGGCGGTGGCCTCGTCACCCCCTGCACATTCACCGAGCCAGGCGTCTCCGAAAAAGAAGGCGAGGTGGACCGAGCCTGCCCAGGCGCCCATGGTGGTGGACGACTGACCACGGTGGTGACGGAACTCGGTCGAGTCCGACTCGAGAGGCCGAGGTCGAGTCCGACCTCGGAGAGGGTACCGTGCCGGATCATGTGCAGTCTTGACTTCCAGCCCCCATATCCTTCCCTAAGGTATGGGTTTCTTCCATATTCATCCGTATCTCCTTTGTGGTGTGTTACCGATTGTTTTGTATTCGGGATGTGAGTTCGATGATGGGGAGCTGCAAGACATTGTCGGGCACATTGCCGAGGCGCTCTCGGTATGAGGCATCGGAGAGGAGGCGGGCTGCTGCGGAGGCCGCGCTTCGCTGCGAGGGGATGCCGACGTCTTGTGGTGGCGGCCGCGGTGACGCTGATGCCGCGAGGGCTGCTGCGGAGGCCGCCCTGAAGAAGAAGGCATGGGCATTGGAGGTTGCTCGGGCCGAGCTTGAGGAGGCGCGAGAGGAGGCGGCAGAGGCGAAGAAGAAGCTAGCCGAGGAGAGGCGCCTGTTTGGCGGGTCGAGGCCGGATCGAGGGCTCACCAGCAAACTCATCGAGTCGGAGTGCTTCTCTTCTTTTATTTCCGACCTGGCCGCCGTGCTCAGGACGAGGGTGGTGTCAGACCACCTGGAGGATTTGGCGGTCGCTATGCCCGACTTGACAAAGTCAAGCATGGCCGGGTCGAGGTCGCCTCGGACGATGGAGAAGGACTATGCCGGGTGATCGCCGCGGGCTCCTTCCCGTCTTTGGAGGCTTTGGCGGCCTCCACATCCCTTCTGACGGATGAGGCCGTGGCCCAATGCAAGGAGGATGAAGACCCTGAGCTTCAGGAACTCCTTGTCGAGGTGCGGGCCGAAGCTGGAGAGACGGGGTCGAGCTCATACCTTCCTTCTGAATGAGGTCGGCAGCAGCAGGAGGTCGGCGAGTCCGGCAAGGAGGCTGAGGTCAGCGGACCCTTGTAATAGGTTCGATTTTCGGGGTCATTAGGATCCCGCGCCTTGTAATTTTTGCTCTTGTGAATAATAAATACAACTTTTTGAAATGTGTGTTGTCCCTTTGTTTTTAGCACTATTCTTCACAATATATCGGGCTCGATCATGATCTGTTGATCAAGCTAAAAGAGGTCCGATGTGCCTTGGCTGAGAAGGACGAGGAGGTGTTTTTTGGGGAGCGGATCACCGAACCGACACGATTTTGGTCAAGATGATTTCAAGTCATTGCGGTCAATGACTCGGCGGCCCTCCATCGGTGAAGAACCAACCGCAAAGAGGTTGAATGTGAGGTGGCCATTTCAGGCCGAGAACGAGACCTTAAAGCTAAGAATCATACATCTCAAGTCCGGGCGGATGTTTCGCCGACGCTCATTCGTGGACGCGTGATGCGGTGTGAGGCAATGAGTCGGCGACGGCGGAGTCGCTCGGATCTCGGAGGAGCATGCGGAATACAAAGAGGTGATCCACCGGGCTGGTGGCGTCACCATATCCGAGGCCAATGATCGAGTTCAGAGCTTGCTTGCCGAGGGCATGGTGCTAAGGGACGAGGAGGGGCCTGACAGCAAACATTTCAAAGATTACCTCGACTCCCTTGTCAAATACCTCCAGATCTACGAGCTCGTCCGCAAGCGACGTATGCCCCAGCCCTGCAGTGAGACTCCCGCCGACCCTGCCGATGTAAGGGTTGACGAAGTCGAGGTGGGAGGCGGCTATGCGGACCACGCCGAGGTGCTCCGGTTACTGGGTCCGGCTGCAGTGGGATCATCTCGGGCTCGGCCTTCTTCGACAGGAGCTCGGCGAGGTCGGACGTCGGCGTCAGGAGCTGGTCGGGCGAGGGCCTCAGGTCGGCAAGGAAGGACAGTAGGTCGGGGGCGGGGTCGTAACCCTGGCCGGGCGGCAAGATCAAGGAACCGAAGTTCGACCTCGGTTTCGGGAGCGCCCCCTTCAGGTCGGGGCCCTTCTGCGCCTGTTCAAAGTGCGGCTGGAGTAGGCCGTGGTGGTGCCGACCTCATTGACTGGGTTGAAGGCACTGAGTTCGTCCCGGGTATTCATCGCCGCCCCGGAGATTTTGTTCAGAACTGGTGCAGCTTCAGTGAGTCCCGTCGGGGTGGAGCTCGGAAGCCCGAATGATTTGTATATAGCTTAGGACTTGGTTTATAGTCATGAATGTATTTAGGCTTTGTACCGAAGTGTATATTTTCCCCCTAGAGAGGTACAAATATAGCTTAGTACTTGGTTTTAGCCGTAAATGTATTCAGACTGTTTACCGAAGTGTATATCTTCCCAAATAAAGGGGTATGAATTGACGAGATCCGATCTAGACATCGTTTGCATGTAGATGTTCAAATTAATGAGTAATCTGTATGCCTTGCATGTAGACGCTCAAATTAATGAGTAATCAGATGCTTCGCACGTGAGACGCTCAACTTAATGAGTAATCAGATGCATGACGCGCTTAGTTGAGTAATTCTACTTAGTGGGTTTGTCATCTTCGCAAAGGCGCCCCTTTTGAAGGTTAATTATGTTTATCCGACTTGAGAGCGGATGTGCACATAAGTATAAGATAAGACAAAGCAATGCACTTATTAGAAAAATAAATGTTTTATTGATAAGCAAATGACTTCGACTGGAAAAATAAGCAGAGGGCTAACATGGTGCCGATCGAAATGAAAGCTACGTAAAATACCTCCTTAGGTGAGTTATATGCCGAGTTCGGGGATAAGTGCACCGGATAGGTGAGCAAGTTTATAGGCCCCTTTGTCGAGGTCCTCGTGGACGTGGTATGGGCCTTCCCATGTTGGGTCCAATTTGTTAAGGCGCTCGGCTTTGCTGGCCTCGTTGTTTCGCAGAACGAGGTCACCTACTTGGAGTGTGGATGCCTTCACCCTCTTGTTGTAGTACCTTGCGACTTGGCACTTGTACTTGGCCTTGTTAATGAAGGCGAGCTCACGTTTTTCCTCTAGAGCATCAAGGTTGACCCGCAGGTTCTCCTCGTTGTCGTCTTGGTCAAGTGAAGAGTACGTGGCTCGGTGCGCCGATCTCACCGGTATGATGACCTCGCGTGCCATAGACTAGGCTGAAGGGTGTTTCTCCGTGTGAAGTCCGTGGTGTCGTTCTGTATGACCAGAGGACTTGAGGGAGATTTTCAGCCCAATCTCCTTTAGCTCGATCTAACCTCTTTTTCAATCCTTGCACGATCGTGCGGTTCGTCACTTCGGTCTGACCGTTCGCCTGTGGGTGTGCAACCGAGGTGAACTGTTGTTTGATCTGGAGCTCTTCACACCATTCTTTGAAGTGTTTGTCGACGAACTGGGTGCCGTTGTCCGAGATCAAGACGTGTGGTATGCCGAAGCGGCAAACTATGTTTTTCCAAACGAATGTCTGAATCCTTCTGCTTGTGAGGTTTGAAAGGGGTTCGGCTTCGACCCACTTGGTGAAGTAGTCTATGGCTACAACCAAATACCGAAGTTGGCCTGGGGCCCGGTCGAAGGGACCAACAATGTCGATTCCCCACTGCATGAAAGGCCACGGACTTTGTAGGCTACCGAGGTCGATGCGAGGTAGCTCGACTGTGGGGTGAAGTTGGCGCTTCGGACACTTCTTGACGAGCTCGGCCGAGTCTTGGATGAGGGTGGGCCAATAATATCCTGACCTCAGCGTCTTCTTTGAGAGAGCTCGCGACCGATGTGACTTCCACAGACCCCCGTGAATCTCGTTGAGGACGTAGTCGCCTCTTCCGCCCAAGGCATCTCGGGAGTGGTTGAAGATAGGATTTCACAGAGAGTGCCTTCGTGCGTGGACGTACTTTTGGGATTTGACCATCATCTTTTTAGCCTCGAGCCGATCCTGGGGTAGTGCACCTTCTTCCAGATAAGCTTTTATGGGAGACATCGGTTCGGCTCTATCTCGGTGATGATGCCGATGTGGGGCTCGCAATGCTTCGGAATGAACTTCCTCCATTGGTGGATTTGTCGATGTGAGGCTAATTTCATCGAGGATGTCACCGCTTCGTTCTCCCCTCGGGGGATACGATGAAGTGTGGAATACCTGAATGAGGTCAGCATCTCTTTAGCCTTCTCAAGGTATTGCTTCATTCGATCCTCCTTGGCCTCGTACTTGCCTAAGACCTGGTTTACCACGACCTGGGAATCTCCAAAGATCTGGATCTTTTCCACTTTCAATTCCTTTGCGAGACGGAGTCCTGAGATTAGTGCTTCATACTCCACCTCGTTGTTCGTGGTCGGAAAGGAAAACCGAAGTGCATAGGTTACTTCTTGTTTTTCCGGGCCGAGGAGCAAGATGCCGGCTCCGCTACCTGTTTTGCATGAAGCCCCATCCACGTACATCTGCCAACAGCCGTCAGGTGGGTTGAGGGCAGGTTCCTCCGTCGTGAGGGCGGGGTGGAGTGGCCTCACGATAGGATCGACCTCGGTAAATTTGGCCTCTACAGGAAATCGGCTAGAGCTTGCCCTTTGATGGCCGGTCTGGGGGAGAATGTGATGTCATGCTCGCTGAGCTTCAGTGTCCACTTGGCTATACGTCCGGATGACTCAGGTTTTGACAAGACTTATCGCAGGGGTAAGTCAGTCAGTACCTGGATGGAATGGGCTTGAAAGTAAGGTTGGAGACGTCGCTTGACGTTCACCAGTGCCAACGCTATCTTTTCGAAGCTGGTATACCTAGTCTCCGGTCCTTTGAGAGCTCGGCTGATGAAGTAGATGGGGAGTTGTTGTCCGACCTCATCTCGTACCAATACCGCACTGATTGCCTCGTCCGAGGCGGCTAGATATAAAGAAAGGAGCTCTATTTCTTTGGGCGGACGAGTTGGCGGTCGCGATGTACTCTTTCAGCTGTGTGAAGCAACGTGGTGTTCTTCCCGCCGGGTGAAGTCAGGGGCTCTCCTCAAGATCTTGAAGAAGGCTGCTTTTCGGCCCCGAGATAGGAATCCATCGAGGCGGCTGGACATCCAAAGTGAGTTTGTGGATCTCACGGATGGTTTTGATACTGCATGTCGAGCACCGCTTTCATCTTAGTGGGATTCGCCTTCAAGCCTCTCGAGAAACCCAAGACCCCGTGAATTTCCCGTTTCACCATGAATGTGCACTTTTGGGGTTGAGCTTGAGGTTGACCGACCGGAGAGTCGAAGGATAGTTCGAGATCGTCGGCGCACTTTCGGTTTTGCTTTTGACCACGATGTCGTCGGCGTGAGACCTCGACGATCTTCCTATATGATCTACGAATATTGCGCCCACCATCCTCCGTAGGTAGCTCGGTATTTTCGCATCGAAGGCATTTTCGATGCGACGCCAGAAGTCGATGATGAACGCCGTCTTTGGAGCATCCTCTCGCTCATCGAGGACTTGGTGGTACCCTCATACGAGATCCGAGGCTGAAAATCTCGTGGCCCACCAGTGCCTCCACCTTTTTGTCAATATCAGGGAGGGGGTAGCAATCCTTTGGGCAGTGTTTGTTGAGGTCGGTATAGTCGACACACATGCGCCACCCTCCTCCTGGCTTTCGGACCACGACTGGATTAGTCATCCAGGTCGCGTATTTGACCTCGAACAGAATCTTAGCCTCACGGGTTGAGTCACCTCGTCTCTTATGACTGTTGCGCTGCCGCAAACCCTTTTCTTCTCGCCGAACCGTTTGGTAGCGGGTCGATGTTGAGGCGATGGTGATGAGCTCGGGTGACACTCGGTCATGTCAGTGGGGACCATGCGAACACGTCCTGTATTCCCTCGTGTCGTATGACGTCTTTGTCGAATATCGATTGGACCACAGGTGCCGACCTTGGCGACTTTGGAGGGTCGTCGTCATATAATTGAAGGTTGTCGGTCGGTCGTCCCGGGCGGCACTCGAGGGTTACAGTAATTGCTAGGCTCGAGGTGAGGCCACATCACAGGTTGAGACTCGTAGGCATTCTTTAGCGCCGTTTGGTCACCCCTGGATGCTTAGCATTCCACCGGGGTGGGTATCTTGATGGTGAGGTGTTATCACAGAGGCGAGCGCACATGGTGGTATAGAGCAGCCTCCCGGGATGATGTTGTGCGGAGGGAGCTCGGACCGGGAAGAGCTGAATAGCCTTAGTGATCGACCGGGAGATCGTCACGGTAAGCGGAAGGGTAATGACACCTTCGGGTTGGACCGCCTCTGAGTGAAGCTCCATAGCCGAGGACGGTCTGGGATGTATTGGATCCTCCGACCTCGAGTTTATCCAGTGTTGGATTTGTATCTTGAAAGCGTTTGGTTGAGCTTGTATACAATGTTTCTGTTACCACTATTACAATCTCCTATCGATTTGAATACTTGATTGCATATATCGTGTCCCCTTATCTCATATATAAGTTAGATCATACGGTGTGTGAAGATCACGAAGTCTCGTATGATTGGTCAAGCTTAATGAGATATAAAAGTTTCACTGGTGAGGGCGACTTAAGGACGAGTTGTCGGTTTAGGCTGCAGTATAGATGAGAAGTGACTTGACTTGGTTGCTTGTCTATCTTTGATACGTCTACGGCGTATTGAAGGATCTGATGAGATGAGTTCTTCTTTCGACCGTCGTGAAGAACCAAGATCTCGGTGACTTACGATGATCTAAACCTCGATAAGGTATTAGGTGAGTATGAGTTCTTGACCATCACTTTGACTTGTTATGAGTGAGGTTATATGTTCTAACCAGATTCTCCGCATCTTGGGTGGTGGCGATCTTGTATGTCACGCTAGTTATACGTATTGAGTCACCGTATCCGTTTAAGATGATGGCGCCCCTTAAGGAGCTCAAAGGTTTATTGTACTAAACCCCGCAGTTGAGTTAGCTCAAGTACAATAATAAGGTTGAGTGGTACTACTTAAGGAAATGAAGTTATTAATCGTTTTAAGCGAATGATTGCTATAAATGATTAATGGACGTTCGATATCTTAAATACGGGATTCGTAATGTCTAAGTGCAAGCCCGACTCAACCCGGTAATAAAGGGGTAAGTCAACATTCTTTCTCTAGTGGAATGATCGAATGTTTATAAATTAAATTATGTTCGGGTGAACATAAGATAATTAATTTATTTGAGGCCCATCTTTATTCCTTGCATTTGATCCTGAAATTTGGCCCATCCGGCCCGTAGCTCTTGGAAGAAATCGGCCCCTAACGCTCTCAAAGGAAAGATTTTATTCTCTTTATCCCACAAGGATATAATTATATTTATGGTATATGCATAGATCCTTTCCATATAAGATTATGGTAATAATCTTGAGAGTATGGAAATAATCTAAGAGTATGGAAATAATCCTAGGAGTATGGTAATATTCCATATAGGATTATGGTAATATTCCATAAAGGATTATGGTAACATTCCATATAGGATTAAGGTAGTGCATTATAAATATAAGGTATGAGATAAAGTCTAGACACACTTAATAATTGAGAGCAAATTTTCGGTCACCTCATTAGAGTGAATCTCGAAAATTAGCCTAGGGTTGAGGGTGATTTCTTGTAGTATTCTCCATAGCTCGTCCTCACTCGACGTTGGAGTTTGGGTATCCGGGATACAGTCCAGAAGGTCAAAGCACGAGTCTCGACCGTTCAATCCGTTCATCCCGTTCGATCCACCTCGACAGATCCAAAGGTAAACACGAGAAAACCCCAACGTGTTGCTTTTAATTATATAGACGCATGCTAGGATTATAATCAATGTATGGTGAATTAAACACCCAAGATGGATCCTCGGGGCGAGGGTTAACATACGTTTCCCTACAATTGGTATCAGAGCCTGGGATCAGAATCTTGGCTCTGTTGGATTAATTCACGTTTGATTATTACGTGCGTTTTAATAATTGTGGATTTGTCGTTCATCGTGGCTCGTTCATTGTTTTGTTGGTTTTGTTTTTACACCACGAGAAAATCCGTGGTTAGATTAGATTTTATTATGTAAATCTTATCTGTAAAAGAAGAACGAAGACGAAAGAACGAAGAACGAAACGACGGGAAAACACAGTCTCGGCGGTGTTCAGGAGGTATCTCGCGATCGAGCCTCATGATCGCTAAGGCGATCGCGAGGGCGCGGGCGGCAGGCGTGCGTTCGCGACGAGATCCTGGCGCCACGCGGCGATCGAGCGATCGCGAGGTACGGCCGCGAAGCAAGCGAGCGAGCGAGCGGGCGGCGACGGGCGCTGTTGCGCGGCGACCCAGCGCCAGCGGCAGACATCATGATCGCGGTTTCGCCGGCGGGCGGCGACGTCTCGGCGAGCGCTCGGCGCGGGAAATCGCGCGCAGCGTGCTCGATGGGTCGCGGTCGCCTTAGCGATCAGCGAGGCAGCCCGCGAGAGCACGCGGCAGGCGGCGTGCGACCGGGCTTTGCCCCAGCACGCGCCCAAGCCTCTTTGGGCGACCACCGCCCGGACCCGTTTTCAGATTTTCCGGCCCGTGCCCGCACGCGAGGCCCAAATTGTTGAATCCGGTCCGTGCCCGCACGCGAGGCCCGTTTTCAAGTTTATTTTACATGCTTTGTAAATCTATGTAATAGATTAGATTTAAATGTGCGAGTTTCACGATTGGGCGCGATGAACGTTTTATTTTATTTTTATCGTTCATAAGCATGTCGTGGATGTTTAAATTATGCAGTAGCATGCTATGTATGTTTATATTACGTTGACAAACCTTTAAGTGTTTTACGTAATTGGATGCGCATAGTAAGCATGCTAGGTTTATCGCGTTTATCAAGCATATTTTAGAATTCTGCGAGCATGTTTTACATGTTGAGTTCTATAAAAAAAAAAGCATGCTAGGATTACGTGATCTGCATGGACAAACCTTTTGAATAAAAAGACTAAGCAAGCAACCCGACAAATTAATTTTTCAAATTAAAATGTCAAAGACCTCCACTTTTTGATCTCTAAACAAAGTGAGGCCTTTGTGAGTGGCGCCCACACGCGTGGCTTGCTTGCATTTATCATAAGTTTGTTAGATGAGATTTCTAAATAAAACATTTTAAATCTATTGAGAAGTGGGAGTTTCATGTGTAAGCGCCCACACGCGTGGCTTGCATATGCGATTTTCATAAGTTCTCTAGTGATAGATATAAAATGAGATAACAAAAGAATTTGAATTGAAGCGGTATGGTCCGGTGAGTATACCAATTCTAAGAATTCATCTTCTTTGTTAAAATTGTGGTCAATGCTTAGACATCACCTCAAGTACAACTTCCATGAAGTCCCTTCTTGTGATAGTGATGTGGTCAGTAAGGTCGATCATTAATTTCATTTGTCATAAGGATAAGTTGACATGGATTGAAATTAAGCGACTAAAAGGTATATTTTAGTGCAGTCGGGGTTCATGTGTAAACGCGTCCACACGCGTGGCTTGCATGTGGGATTCCTTGGGCGATTGGAGGTTTCAATTAATATTGTTTTATCAAAAGGTTACAATATTATTGTTACGAATTATTTGCGATCGTATGCTTATGTGTTTACATTATCGTTTGAGATATGTCTCTTACGCGATTATCAATATGCTCGCACAAAATCCGTTATCCGGTCCAAATTTTATCGAGTGGAAGCGAAACATGGAATATGTTCTTATCATTTGAAGAACACATGTTTGTTCTCACTACTCCTAAACCCGATGCCCTTCATCGCGATCGACTAATGAGCGCCGAGAGTCGGCGGACTTTGGAATAAGTCGAACAATATGGCTAAATGCTATATGATGACTACGATGTCCAAAGGCTTGCACCGCTGACATCGATCGATGGCGGTATGACGATATTTGGTCGAGTCTCGAGAGTAAGTTTGGGCGATCGGATCGGACGATCGCTTCCACACAATGAGAGAAATCTTGGCGTGTAAGATGGAAGAAGGAAGTTCGGTCCATGAACATGTCTCCACATGACTCATCTCATGGATAGTCTTGATCGGTTGGGAGGAGGTATTGACGGTGAAGCCAAGGTCGATATCATCCTCAATACAACGCCCAAGTCTTTTGAGAACTTTCGGCGTGAATGCGATCATGAGCAAGACCGAGTTTACACTTAGTCGGTTGCTTAATGATCTCGTTCTTTGCGGAAGGAGTTATGGGAAAAGGAGCACATGCTCTTGCTAGCACATCTAAGGGCCCAAAATTTTCATTGCAAAATGGAAGCAGAAAAGGGGTGCAAAGGTGGTAAAGCAAGGAAATAGTGGGAGTAATGGGAGCAAGAACATGGTTGCCACGGAGGCAGAAGAAGCGAAGGAGAAGGCAAGTGCTTCAAATACGGTAAGGCAGGGCATTGGAAGGCCAAGTGCCCTATGCTCGAGGTTCAAGTGCAGCCGTTTGCTTTAGTGTGAAACATGTTTAGCGACTTGTTCTACCCATTCTTGGGTAGTAGATACGGGTAATCGATCATGTTTGTTACACCTGCGTGGGTTCCTGCGGACAAGGAGCTGTTTGATGGCGAGATAACGATCTCCATGGGCAACGCGCGAAAGTCGAAGCTGTTGCGAGTTGGAGATGTTTCTTTATGTTTTGGGACAACAGCTTTAGTTTTGAAAGGCGTTTTGTATGTGCGGATTTTCGGTGGAACCTTGTTTGTTTGAAATTATTTACTCATGGATATTCGTTATTTTTGATAGTGGTGTTTCTATCATAAGAAATGACGAAGTTATACGTGTTGGCACTTTATATAATTCGCTTTATACTATTTCTCGCAAAACATAATACCTATAACTATGTTGCATCTTCATCAAACCCTAAAAGAGAAAGTTTTCTTAGCAAGATGACTCTACTTTTCTACGGCATCTTAGATTAGGTCACATCAATCTAAATAGGATCCAAAGGCGGCTAAGAATGGGCGTTGGGTGATCTCACGGTTACTCTGGTTCCGATCTGCGAATCTGTATAGAAGGTAAGATGTCGACTGACCCTTCAAAGCGAAGGGTTATAGAGCCAAAGAAATGTTGGAGTTAGTCCATTTCGACCGTGTGGACCTATGTCACACAAGCTCGTGGAGAATGCAGTATTTTGTCACTTTCATTGACGATTACTCAAGGTGCGGATACATATACGCTTCGCGCAAGTCCGAATGCTTTGAGAAATTCAAAGAGTTTAAGGCGGAAGTGGAGCGAAGCTAGGTAAGAGTATCAAGTCATCATGTGCGATCGCGGTGGCGAATACCTCGATAACGAGTTTATGGACTACCTAGTGAAATGTGGGATTACATCCCAACAAGACTTCAACGGGCACACCACGACAAAATGGTGTGTCGAGCGAAGAAATAGGACTCTTTTGGAAATGGTTAGATCGATGATGAGTTATCTTTGCATTGCCTATTTAGTTACGGGGATATGCCTTGAGGCATGCATACTTGCTAAATCTAGTACCGCCCAAGTCGATCGAAAAGACCCGCTTCGAGTTGTGGTTTGGGCATGAGCCCGGTTTAAGCCACATAAGGATATGGGCGATCCGGCACATGTGTTGAACAAGAAGGTCGACAAGTTGGAGGCTAGATCGACGCAAAGGCTGTTTATTGGCTATCCTAGAGGAAGCGAAGGTGGTTTATTCTATAGTCCAAGGATCGAGAAGGTCATTATTAGCACTAATGCTCGATTCTTGAAGAGGACTACATGAAAATCATAAGTCCAAAGTTGAAATCATTCTTCAAGAATTAGAAGATGATCGTATTCCACCACCGATTAGACCAAAGTGCGAGATGTCGAGTCTCAGTGGGAGGGATCGACACGAGATACTTCAAGAAATTGAAGTGGGTCGAGTTCCTTTGGAGATACCGACCGTCAAGTGGTACCTACACGACAAGTTGTGCAAGTTAGAGAACCACAAGTATCTGCACCTTTGTTGCCATTGTGCTGTAGAACCTCGTCGTAGTGGGAGGGTTGTTCGTCAACCCGGCGATTTATGTTCGTGGGTGAATCTTGGTTTGGTCCCGTGATTTAACATGCAATAATCGACCCATGGACATACAAGGAGGCGATACAAGATATTGATGCAAGATCATGGCACACCGCTATGGACTTAGAAATGGAGTCCATAACGGCTATGGATGTATATGAAAGACACCTCTACCGGATGGCAAAGAAGCCATAGGTAGTAAGTGGATATACAAGAGGAAGAGATTCCGATGGAGAGGTTTCGCTTTTAAAGCCGCTTGTGGCGTAAAGGGTACACTCAGATTGAGGGCATCGATTTCGATGAGACCTTTCGCCGTAGCAATGCTCAAGTCCATCGAATTCTTCTAGCCATAGCAGCCCACTTGAACCTAGAGGTTTGGCAAATGGATGTTAAAACCGCTTTTCTAAACGGTTACCTTGAGGAAGGTAGAGACATCTATATGCAAAGAACTGAAGGTTATGTGGTAAAGGGTGAAGAGCATCTAGTATGGAAGCTTAAGAAGTCCATTTATGGACTTAGCGAACCTCCCGATCATGGAACTTACGCTTTGACGAGGTGGTAAGTCCTATGGATTTACCCGGTTGCCTAGCGAGAGTTGTGTGTATCGGTTAGATGTCAACGGTGATGTGGTTTTCTTGCACTTTATGTAGATGACATCCTTCTAGTTGGCAACAACGTGAAAGCTGTTATCGAGGCGTAAAGAGTTGGCTATCCGATCGATTTCAAATGAAAGACTTAGGAGATGCGTACATTCTTGGGATCAAGGTTTACCGAGATCGCAAGAAGAAAATATTGAGCTTATCTCAGGCGTCTTACATTGATACTGTGATTACTCGTTTTAGTATGCAGACCGCCAAGAAAGGATTGCTACCTTTCAGACATGGCGTTCCTTTATCTAAAACGCAGTCACCTATGACTGCAAAGGAGATAGAGGAAATGAGACAAGTTCCTTACGCTTCCGCCGTAGGAAGTCTCATGTACGCAATGCTATGCACGAGGCCCGATATCTGCTATGCGGTAGGCATAGTAGCTAGATATCAGTCTAACCCTGGACAAGCTCATTGGATGCGATAGAAGCATATACTCAAGTACACGAAAGGACTCGAGATTATAGGCTAGTTTACCATGCAGATAGTCTAATGCCTTTGGGTTATCCAAGACTCGGATTTCCAAGTTGACCGTGATGAGAAAAAGTCAACCTCGGGCTATGTGTTTACCTTGGGAGGTGGAGCCGTATCTGGCGGAGTGCAAAGCAGCGATGCATTGCGGACTCTACCATGGAAGCGAATATGTAGCCGCCGGAGGCTTCTAAGGAGGCAGATGGTTCAAGAACTACCTCATGGATCTAGGTGTGGTACTGGTTTGCCCAAGAGTATCATAGTTTCATCGTGATAACTCGGTGCGATGGCAAACTCGAAGGAACCACGGACCCACAAGGCGACTAAACACATAGAGAGAAAGTACCATGTCATACGAGAAATCGTTAGGCGGTGACGTCGATTGAAAAGATTGATCGACGGAAAATCTAGCGGATCCATTCACGAAGTGCGCCGCAAAAGTCTACGATGGACACGTTAGAGGACTTCGATTGCGCTTGATGGCACCCACTTAGAAAGGAAACTTTTGTATAAGTGGGAGAAGCAAAGTGATGGTTGTTTGTAATAGCTAGTAAAAGACACATTGTATACTAAAAGTTTGCTTTAGTATAAGTGGGAGATTGTTGGATTTGTATCTTGAAAGCGGTTTGGTTGAGCTTGTATACAATGTTTCTGTTACCACTATTACAATCTCCTATCCGATTTGAATACTTGATTGCATATATCTGTGTCCCCTTATCTCATATATAAGTTAGATCATACGATGTGTAGAAGATCACGAAGTGCGTATGATTGGTCAAGCTTAATGAGATATAAAAGTTTCCTGGTGAGGCGACTTAAGGGCGAGTTGTCGGTTTAGGTGCGATATAGATGAGAAGTGACTTGACTTAGTTGCTTGTCTATGCTTTGATACGTCTCGACGTATTGAAGGATCACGGTGAGATGAGTTCTTCTTTCGACCGTCGTGAAGAACCAAGATCTCGGTGACTTACGATGATCTAAACCTCGATAAGGTATTAGGTGAGTATGAGTTCTTGACCATCACTTTGACTTGTTATGAGTGAGGGTATATGTTCTAACCCAAGATTCTCGCATCTTGGGTGGTGGCGATCTTGTATGTCACGCTAGTTATCTCGATTGAGTCACCGTATCCGTTTAGGATGATGGCGCCCCTTAAGGAGCTCAAAGGTTTATTGTACTAAACCCCGCAGTTGAGTTAGCTCAAGTACAATAATAAGGTTGAGTGGTACTACTTAAGGAAATGAAGTTATTAATCGCTTTAAGCGAATGATTGCTATAAATGATTAATGGACGCTCGATATCTTAAATACGGGATTCGTAATGTCTAAGTGCAAGCCCGACTCAACCCGGTAATAAAGGGTAAGTCAACATTCTTTCTCTAGTGGAATGATCGAATGTTTATAAATTAAATTATGTTCGGTGAACATAAGATAATTAATTTATTTGAGGCCCATCTTTATTCCTTGCATTTGATCCTGGTCGGCCCATCCAGCCCGTAGCTCTGGAAGAAATCGGCGCCCCTACCGCTGCTCTCAAAGGAAAGATTTTATTCTCTTTATCCCACAAGGATATAATTATATTTATGGTATATGCATAGATCCTTTCCATATAAGATTATGGTAATAATCTTGAGTATGGAAATAATCCTAAGAGTATGGAAATAATCCTAGGAGTATGGTAATATTCCATATAGGATTATGGTAATATTCCATAAAGGATTATGGTAACATTCCATATAGGATTAAGGTAGTGCATTATAAATATAAGGTATGAGATAAAGTCTAGACACACTTAATAATTGAGAGCAAATTTTCGGTCACCTCATTAGAGTGAATCTCGAAAATTAGCCTAGGGTTGAGGGTGATTTCTTGTAGTATTCTCCATAGCTCGTCCTCACTCGACGTTGGAGTTTGGGTATCAGGGATACAGTCCAGAAGGTCAAAGCACGCAGTCTCGACCGCTCAACCGCTCATCCCGCTCGATCCACCTCGACAGATCCAAAGGTAAACACGAGAAAACCCCAACGTGTTGCTTTTAATTATATAGACGCATGCTAGGATTATAATCAATGTATGGTGAATTAAACACCCAAGATGGATCCTCGGGGCGAGGGTTAACATACGTTTCCCTACACAGGCAGCTCTGAAAGATGATGCTGACGGAGGCACCGATGTCGATGTAGACCCTGTGGACGTTCATGTTGCCCACCACGGCTTGTATGGTGATAGCGTCTTGGTAGGGCATGATCTTGGGCCTGGGTCATCTTTGGAGAACACGATGTTCTCCCATCCCGAGTCGCTTATTTTTGGCTCCTCGGGATCGACCTCAGAGCCATTTTTCAACGACGACCTCGTCGTGCCTGGCGGGCGCCCGATGATGGCGTAAACCGCTCCATCGTATTGGGACCTTCGTCCTCGTCATCTTCTGGTTGGGTCGTCGTTGAGGTCGGTCTGCAGTTGCCACCTCCATTCTTTCCTCTGCGTTTCTTATTCCCACTCAGTCGGCCGAGGTACTTCTTGAGCTGCCCTCCTTAACGAGCTCGTCTATCCGTGAGCTCGGGTTTCATATCTTCGGTATTGTGACCATACCCTTGGTGGTAGTCACAATACTTGTCCGTCAACCTCTTCTTGGATCCTCCCTTCATGGGAGGTGGCCTCGGGAAGAGCTCAGGGTGGAGCTCAAATATTTCCGCCCTCGATTTGAGCAGATGAGGCGCGTTGCCACCAGGGTTTGGCCGAGGTCCCACTGGATTCCATCGGCCTTTCTTGATCCCTGTCAAGGCACTTCGCGATCGATGCCTCTCCCGGTCGTCGGCCTCTTCCTCTCGACCTTCCGCCGTCCTGTGTCTCTTTCTTCGCGATCCGACTCATCCCTCGACGAATTGTCAACCGTAGTCTAGAGGCGGCTTGCCGTCTTGACTTTCTCTGGTGATCTCTTTGTTCAGGCGCCGGTCGGATCCCGTTTTTGAACGATTTATGATGTAGAGATCGTTACTCTCATCAATTTTGAGGACTCCTTGATGAACCGTGAGACAAAATTTGACATCGTCTCGCCCCGTCCTTGGCGAATGGTGGCGTGTCGGACGACGGTTCTTGAGGTGGCATCTTACGGTAGGCGCCATTTAAAGCGATCCATGAGATCTTTGAAGCGATGTATCTTGCTCGGTGGGCGAGGTGAACCAACGTCGGCGTTGGAGATCAACACCCGGGAAGATTTTGCACATATGAAAATCCTCCATTCCTTGATTCGCCATGTTGGTGGTGTGGCGAAAAGGAAGTCGGAGGGTCCTCGATGCCATCGTAGCGGCGATGTTGGGTGCCCTATAGCGTTGGGCGGGCGTATCCAAAATTTCTCGGAGAAATGAGAGATGATCCTCCGTGCGGTCGAACCCTAAGCTCGTTGCCATCTCTCCGGAGGGTGGAAGACCGTAACGGCGTCATCATCTCTTCGAGGGAGTTCGCCCGCCTCCTCTTCGTCCCGCCGGCTCCGGGCGGTGTGCCGAGGTGGTGAGCGACTCCGCGGGCGGCGCGGGGGCGAATGGTTGCGATCGTCCCGCCGAGGTGATTGACTTCGGGCGACGGGGCGATTTATGCGTTCTCGGCTATCACGTCGAGGTGAGCGTTGATCACTTCGGATGGGCGAACGACCTCGGGTGCCCGTAACCACCAGTCCGGGCGCTCTTGAGGTGCCCGCTCCGTTTGTCCTTTGGTTGAGGAAACTCTGGAATTGGACGAGATTGGCGTTGAGGAATTCGGACACGGCTTGGCCGAGGACCTCATGAGATCGGTGAACCGCCTATTCACCGGTATTGAGGTCGGCATCTTCCTCTTCATTAGGGCGACGATCCTGAGGGTGTATAGGAATGTTCTCTATGTAACCCTCAGGTGTGTTGCCGCTGGTGGCGTCCGCAATCCCCTTTCCGCGATGCTGCGTGACCACTTGATCATCCTCAGCGCGGTTGTTACCAGCTCCGACAGTGGTACTAGCGTTTGCACGAGTTCTTGCCATTGAGTTGCAGAAAAATGAAGCTTTTTGTTCGAATTTTTCCCACAGACGGCGCCAATGATAAATCTAGTGTATGCTAATATACGAGATTTAAGAAAAGCAGTAAAGAACACAAGAGTTTTTCGTGGTTCGATCGGGAATGAGATCTCGTCATCGAGGTGATGGTCCTCAATACTTTCACTATAATAGATTACAATGAGTGTATCTAAAGCTCTAGTATTCAATGAGTTACTAACCCTTCTACCGTCGACCTAACCCCTATTTATACATGTTAGTGGATCTCTAAAGGATCTTGGATCCCTTGATTTGTGGGATCCGTTCTTCCATAATTTGATCCTGAATATCGCCTTCCATATCTTGATCCTTGAATATCGCCTTTGACTTGGTCTTGATTAGGGTTTAGATCTTGGGCTTTGGGCTCAACGCGTAGGGTCGTCCATTAGGTCGGGGCCCCTTGTTCGGGCTCGCCGGTGGGCCTAGCGGTTGGGCCATATCCATCATAGCCCCAAATAGTCGAGTAACAACTATGCGGTGGGGTGAAGGCGTATTTTGCGAGGTGGTTGTTGCTCGGTGAGGTTGTTGTCGAGGTTTTCAATCTTTTCGGACCGGGCGAACCAATCAAACCCCGACATCGAAAGATTGAAAACCTTCGACAACAACCTCACCAGCAACAACCACCTCGGCAAAATACGCCTTCACCCCACCTCGCATAGTTGTTACTCGACTATTTGGGGCTATGATGGATATGGTCAACCGCCAGCCCATCTGGCAGCCCAAACAAACCGGGCTCGACCTAATGGACGGACTCACGCGATCAAGCCCAAAGCCCAAAGATCTAAACCCCAATCAAGACCAAGTCAAAGCGATATTCAAGGATCAAGATATGAAGGCGATATTCAAGGATCAAGTTATGGAGAGATCGGATCCCACAAATCAAGGGATCCAGTACGTCTTTAGAGATCCACTAACATGTATAAATGGGTTAGGTCGACGGTAGAATGGTTAGCAACTCATTGAATACTAGAGCTTTTAGATACACTCATTGTAATCTATTATAGTGAAAGTATTGAGGACCATCACCTCCGTGGACGTAGATCTCATTCCTGATCGAATCACGTAAAAACTCTTGTGTTCTTTACTACTTTTCTTAAATCTCGTATATTAGCATACACTAGATTTATCAACCATCTTGTATTTGTAGAATAGTCTGTAGCATCATTTATTCGGGTGATGGCAATTCTGTATCTGTCGTCTGATGCACAGGTATTCCATGCCTTTCTTGTCGTCTGGATCAATGTGTTTATAAGTTTGAGCAGCTCAAGTATTAGTTTCAGGGGCAGCACTTCAATTAGCGACACAAGCTGTGCAAAAGGCAGAAGCAATGGCATTTCGTCAGTCTTGGAATGATCTATGCAGTTATCTGGACCAGGTTTTTCTATCTTCATCTTCAGTGGGTTGCATCAGTAAGTAGCCTAGATGGATTAACTAAGAGGGTGTTTGGCTGAGCTTATAAGCTCCTTAAAACAACTTATAAGATATTTCGGAGCTTATAAGCTATTGCAAAGTGTTTGACAAAATAAGCTCATAAGCGAACTTATAAGTCGTGAAAATAAGCTCAACGAATTATAAGTTCCCTAAAAATAAGTTGGTCAACTCTAACTTATTTTTCATAAACTTATAAGCAACCATGAATTTACCAAAATAACCTTATTATAATTCGTTATTTCCTACGTATACACTATCAACTTCACATCTCGTCAATTTTATCTCTATAATTATGATTTTCTCTCTCTAACTCACAATTCTTTCTCTCGCTTATAAGATCAATTATCCAAACACTTTAACAACTTATAAGCACATGAGACATTACCTCTTATAAGTTCTTGAAACATCTTATAAGCTCTTGGAACTTATAAGCTCTCTAAAATAAGCTTAGCCAAACACCCCCTAAGTGCTTCTTTTATGTATTCACCTACTTGCTTTTAATCATGAAAAGCTTGTTTTGTTACAAGTTAGTTTTGGCTCATTTTTTATATCAATTTATTTGAATATTGAAGATATTTTAGTTTTTTTGTTAGTTTATTTTGAATGTTGCATTAGTTTTTGTTAATATATTTTATTGAATATTGAAAATACAATATGTAATCGGCAACTGAATACGAAAAATTTCAAAAAGAATAAAAATAAAATATCAACGGATCACGGATGGAATTTTCTATCGATAACTCCATCGGACAATTTAACAACGCTGGCTATGTAGGCTGTCGACGGATAAATCGTCGGGAAATCCGTCGATAATTGCTGACAGCATTTGAGAATTTACTAATGGAATATTCCGTCGGTGTCCGGATGAATTTTAGTAATGTATTATTACGACTAACTGCTTTGATTAATCTTGGCAAAATATTATTGTGGGTGAGTTTCACTTTCAAATATTTGAAAGTACAGGTCGATTCCCTAAAAAAAAGAGGCTGATTGAGATGGGCTCAATCTACGTCGATTAAACTAAGAATATCTAAGTCGGCTTTGTCTTAATGGCTTTGCCCATTAAAAATTAAACGAGGTAAATATTAAGCAAAAAGTTTAACGTTTAGGTATCTTTCGTGGATTATTGCTAGCTAGTATGAGTTAATATGGTCTCAATGCGAATTGTTTGAGTTGTTTCTTGGTATTTTTCTTATTTATGATTATGGCTATTCGTATTAAAATACATAAATTTTGGTCGGTTGTTGGTTTTATATACTAATTTTAAAATTTATACAAAAATATACAAACAATTGTTGCAATTTTGAGATTTTCGCCTAAATTAAAGTGGATGTGACATCCAGGTGGCATAAATTTTCATAACCAAAATGACATTGTTTCGATTGGAGCATTGTCATGTTGAAGTCAACTCACACGATTTATGCCACATGACTGTCATGTCAGTTTTAATTTGAACAAAAATCTCAATTGTAATAACATTACAAGAGTTGTTAAATTTGTGGTTTTTGTACAAATTTTGAAATTGATGTGTAAACCAAAAATCTACCAAAGTTGGTTACTTTAACACCAATAAACCTTGTAATTATGATATTGTCACATATATGTGACTTGCATATTTTTATTTTTATTTTATCGAATGATTTGAGGATTGAGATTCATATTTAAATGACTCATTCTTCTTATTGACTCGCATACTCAATAAACAATACATTGCTACGAAATGATATATATATATATATATAGATGTAAAGATCAAACCCTGTGCATTTCATAAGTGGGGGTCTTGGAGACAACCTGATCATCAACTTCATAAACTGAATTAACCTTAGCATTAACAAACCTTGGCTCACCATCCACCGTAGCGTATCCCACCTCTCCATGAACCTCCTCGTCTCCCATCCTCAATTCCTCTTCACTCATCCTAAGTGGAACAAAAATCTTGATAATCAAACAAATGAGAGTCGTCGCCACAATGTTCAAACACACAACATACACAACTCCCATGAGTTGGAGCCCCATCTGCCGCAGCCCGGCCGCATTCCGGCCCGACTGCAGCGCGTAGACAAGCCCGACGTACTTCTCCCAGTCTGGCACATTGTAGAATAGCCGGCAGAGCTTCGGCACCGCGAACACGCCCGTGAGGAGGGCGCCGAGCGCCCCGGCCACTGCGTGCGTGTGAAAGATGGCGAACGTGTCGTCAACGCGGCGGAGGAGGGCGACCTTGTTGAGGGTGTACCAGGGGAGGCTTCCTGAGATCAGCCCCATCAGCATGGCCGCCCAGCACTGTACGACTCCGGCAGCGGGGGTGATGCAGACGAGGCCGGTAATGACGCCGTTTACGGCTCCAACGGCAGAGGGCTTCCCGCATAGAGTGATGTCGAGCACCAGCCACGTCACCAGGCTCACGGCGGCGCAGACGTGGGTGTTGATCACCGCCAGCGAGGCTACTGTGCTGGCAGCGTAGGGGCTCCGCCGTTGAACCCCGTCCACCCCATCCACAGCAGCCCCACGCCGGCCAGCATCATTGGTATGCTGTTTGGCGGGGATCTTTTTCTATCGTTGTCGTTCCTCGGTCCCACCTGGAAATATTAGGGATACTAAGAAAATGATAAATATCACTTTAAATCACAAGCTTATTTTGGCACTGTTAATTATATATTTTATATTATTGAAAATATTATTTTAAATCATGAATTATCGATTTTTTATTGATTGTCTTTCATCCATTTTTTAACTTCGAAAAGTTAATATGGCACCAGATTTCCTACATTCCGATAACATTATTTCAATTTTGAAAATACTAAATCAAACCGAATTGAATTAATCAAATTTTGAAGAAGGAATCCAAATGAAATTGAAAATCCAAACCAAATAGAATTGATCAGTATTTTAATTTGATTCAGTTCGATGATTTGATTTTCAAATATTTTGTTATCTCTACTCGAATACTCCTCCGTCCCGCTCAAGAATTTCATTTCTTTTCGATACTGTTATTTAGGAGAGGGATAAAGTGGTTAAAGTGATAAAAAATAGGTAGGACCCATAACTTTTGAAGAGTTAATTATTTCTTAAAAAAAAATAGGTCATCTTGGGTGGAGCACCAAAATAAAATATATGTCATCTTGGGTGGGATAGAGGAATATTAATTTAAACAAAATGGTTACTGGATCAGTTAAGGAAAATTATTATGTCCAAAATGTAGGAAGAAGAATGTAGGCAGTCTACCCAATAGGCAGCAGTAAATCCAGCAACACCAGAAGCTAGATGAATGACGAAGCCTCCGGCGAAATCGATGACCCCCATCTTCGCCAGCCATCCCTCTGGATTCCACATACTGTACGCCCCCACCGTATACGAAAACGTGTGCCAGAGCGGCACGAACGCCATCCACGCCGCGAAGTTCATCCTCCCCAGCAGCGCGCCGCCGACCAGCATGGACGTGATCGCGGCGAACACGAACTGGAACCACACCATCGTCGCCGTCGGGAAGCTTCCCAGGAACGCCGGCCCCAGAAGGAAGCTGTCGTCGAGCGCCGGCGCCGGCTTCCCCAAGAAGTCGAGCAGCTTGTCGCCGAAGGACATGCGGTAGCCCCAGCCGACCCAGCAGATGAGGGTAGCCGCGAAAGCGTAGACCGCCATGAGGGAGGAGTTGACGGCCCACTTCTTCTTCGCGAACCCGCCATAGAGGATGACGAGGCCCGGCATGGACTGGAGGGCCACCAGGGTGGCGGCGGTGAGCTGCCACGCGTTGTCGCCTTTGTTCAGCCAGTCGGGGCTAGACTCGTCGGGGAGGAGGTTGGGAGGTAGCTCACCCATTGTTGATAGAGACGAGAGAGTATGGGATGGGGATGATGAATGCCAATGGCAAAATATGGAGATGAATAATATAGGTGGCGTCTTTATGGTGGAATGTATTTCACGTCATTGGCCGGCTCTACTCTCTGCTTCTCTTCTTCTATCTTTGAATCTTTCATCTTCTGCGCCATTAATTTATTATACTAAATCTGTCAAATTCGTTCCTTGATTTTTGGTTGCGTATGTTTTAATAAATATAATGAGTATAAAGTAATGGCTGTAAAAAAGATGGACCATGAGGATAATAAATGAATATATTAATGAATAGTGAGTGTAAAAAAGTGGATCATGAGTGACTTTTTTTGTAAATAAGTGAATAGATTTTGTATAAAAATGTGAAGTTGATGTTTCCAGAAAAGGAAATTAAACATTTTTTTATGGACGGATCAAAATGAAATTAAATCAACGTATTTGATGGACAGAATGAGTATTTACGTTTTGTTTAGTATGAATTGATCTTTTTAGTCATTAGTAATTATAAAACCACTTTAACCACTCTTTTCAAAGAATAATGTTTTATTTTATTTGGAGAACCAACCACAGCTTACTTCAGCTATTAAGTTAGGAGTTCGAATCACCTAATATATATGAGTAGGATACATGTGGATATGTTGCTAAAAAAATGTCTTATTTACAATTTTGATAATCTAAAGAATATGATTTTCTTATTTTGATTAATAGAGATAGTTGCAAATCAAATCACAAAGACCTTATTTCAAAAGATCCAACCTTAATTGTACCAAATCAAGCCCTGCTAATTTTTTTGCACAAGTTCGAAAATAGGATTTAGATATTTATCCGATGTCAAAACTCAGAGGGTTAAAGATTTTGAAATCCACTGTACCCATATTGTAAATTTTTTTGCCCAATGTCCGAACTTACAATTCAAACCATTGGGAAGCTCTAGCTCCATCGTGCTAGCTCTCAACTCAATCACTCAACCTCCATACATCCGACAGACAAAATTGACAATACATGGGACAACCTAGACAACAGTACGGGGCATGAAAGGGTCCATGTCGAAGTGATAATTAAACAATGCTTGACTATTTCAAAAAGTAAAAATCTAAGACAATTAGACAAATATTGTAAATGAATCTGGATGTTGAGAGGCGGAGAACACAACACCTGCTCAAGCAGTGATACATAAATCAACACTTCACACGCCATGGCAATGTCATGCATGTATAACAAAACATACCATTTCACCGCCTGCCCAAGTGACCCTACATAGCTTGGATCAATCACAATATTTTCTCAACAAACTGCGGAGAGAGAGGAGAGAGAGAGAAATCCAAATCGTAGCTTAGTGTTTCCAGCAACAAAAATCAAAATAACCATCTCAATTGGATCAATCTTAACAAAGTCGAAAAGGGGAAAAACTTGGAAAATTGTCTATGGACAGTGATAACAGAGACCTACCAAATTCCTGAGTTACAGGTTGGGAGATGTATAGGGGTGATAAATAACGACCACACGAGTTTTTCTTATAATCAAGTATGGGACGAGAGTTTACAACAGGCGAGAAGGCTTTTCAACCAATTCCCCTTCCTCTATTTAAATAACTGAAAATACTTCCAGGCAATGAAGATTTTCATCGTCTCTTGCCCATTTCAGGGTGGCTCAGTGATCCTCGATCTTCTTCAGACCTTTCATATCCGTTGTTTCCACCCTGCATCATCCAAATAGAAATAAAGTTTACAGCAAATCATTCCACAAACAAGCAAAATATGTACATGTAAGATACCTTGACATTATTTAGACAAACATCATTAGTTATGCTCAGTGACGGAGCCAGAATTTTTTTCTTGGGGGCCCAATTTATTATAATTTTAAAATCAAAATTTAAAAATAATACTCTCTCCGTTCCATTTAAAGTGTCCCATTTCTTTTAGGTACGGGTATTTAGGAGATACTTATAAAGTAGTTAAATTGATAAAAAGTGAGTAGGACCCATACTTTTTGAATAAATAATTACTTTCTAAAATGGAATGAGACATTTGTAATGGGACAATCCAAAAAGGAAAATGGGACATTTTAAATGGGACAGATTGAGTAATAATTTAAATAATAGTGTAATATTATTTGAATGGAGGTAATTGTTTATACTAAATATATTTCTTCTTCATTATATTTTAATATCTTACAAAAATAAAATAATAAGATTTACTTACAAATAACTAAACAATCAATCAATAATAGCTATAAAATTTAAAATAATAAGAAAATTATAAGTGTTAATATTGTAAATGGTATTATCTTATAAAACTCAAATCTTGATTTTCTTATACCCATTACAAATCAACAATTGAATCTAAAATTAATTCACATATAAAACTTATTAGAATAAATTTAAATAGATATTACTAGTGACTATTATAATAAGTTTATCATAATCTTTTTAAAAAAATTGATTGATCATTAATTTACATATAAAACTTTATTATTTGTATATATCTTTTATCTTATCTGACGCTGAAATGGCCTGCTGAACTGTCAACTTCAAGAAATAAACTGCTTTCATTGGCTATGAGTTAGGAGACATGCAATATACCATTGGAAGGCCAAAGGAGTATAGTTTCTAGCAAAAAAAACGGCACTCAAAAATATTAAGTGTGGAGGAAGTTATGACACTTTGAGTGGAGGCTGCCAGGCTGCTACATGCCTACGGAATTTGGAAAACTCTCCAACTTTTGGTTTCTTTTGCAACCTTTTGAATCCAAATTCATTGCTCATCAACCTTTAGACATTCCTCATTAAGATCTTTATTTTTTAAGTTCATGTCTTTTCATTTTTAGCTTTTGCCTATAAAAAGGCTTCGTATGTAATAGATGGGGGATCATTGAAAGTTTATATATACTATCTTGAGCATTAAGCTTGTTGAGGAGTTTATCTTCTTGTTTATCTCTAAACTCTTGGTGGATTCCTAGAGTGGGTGAGGTTTTGAGTGGTGCTTGTGGTTTCTCCTAATTCTCTCGATTTTTCCGGTGTCAAGTGGTATCAGAGCCGACGGTTTCGGCTGGGCCCAATACGTGGGCGGGACGAGGCTGCGTTCCGATGTGGAGGAGTACCCCCAGTGAACTCACGATGGAATCTGGTGGTTCCTTGTGTCGAAAGTCTTCCTGCAAGAGTGGTCAGGCGGCGAGTCCCGTGGTGATAACGGCGGTGCAAGATGTACGGATTATCGTTCGAGGGGAGGACAATGATGTGGTCCTTGGTTTGAGGGGAGGATTGTTGGGTATGTTGGCAAACCCATCCCACATCGGAAGATAGAAGAAGAATTGCCTTCTATATATTAAGAAACCCACTCCAAATAGTATGAGGCCTTTTGGGAGTTGTTGAGCCCAAAAACAAATCCGTGCGGGCTTTTGGCCCAAAGCGGACAATATCATACTAATTGGACGGAGTGGTGGCGGCGGCGATTCCCAACAGTGGTATCGAGCCGAGGTTCGCAATGCCGCCACGTCGAAGAAACAATCCGGGTGGAGCCCAGGCGTGGCGCGATCTCCGCGATATCGAGTTAGAGGAATTGAGGAGACAAGTACAACAACTCGAGCAACGTCTTGCGTGGCGAACATTTGGATCGTGATCTTGAGAATCATGATTCGAAGTTGAATCTTCAAACCGTGAAGCGGATTTTAATCCTTTTCATGGTGAGGAGAATGGTGACTCAGTGACAATTCAATCCATGATCGTAGAGCTCCAAGGAACAACGTTCGAGAGAAGTCTTCGACTTCAAAGTTGATATTCCGATTTTATTGGGAGAAATGATCTGATGAATTCCTAGATTGGCTCAACTCGTTGAGAGAGTCTTTGAATTCAAAGAAGTCTCGGAAGATCTTAAGGTGAAATTTGTTGCTACCAAATTAAAAAATATGCATCTCTTTGGTGGGAACATCTAAATAAGCAGCGTACTCGTGATGGCAAGCAAAAGATCAAAACATGGAGCAAGATAAAGAAGGAGCTACGCAGAAAATTCTTGCCGGATAACTACCGTCAAGATATTTTTCTCAAATATCACAACTTCAAGCAAAGGGAGCTATCTGTGGAGGATTACATATCAGAATTTGAAAATCTTATGATGAAATGCGACATTATGGAGCCTGACGAACAAATTATTGCTCGATTTCTTGGAGGCCTTAGATACGAAATTGGGAATGTTGTTCAATTGCAGCCATATTGGACTTACAATGACGTATGTAAGCTGGCTCTCAAGGTGGAGAAACAACAAAAAGATTCAAGTCGGTTTGGTGGTCGCTTCTCTTCAAATAAGAGTACTTCTAATCGAGGAAGTACATATCCATCGAAAAGCATTCCAAATGAAGGACGGAAAAGAAGATTGCTGCAAGCAAGGAGAGTAGTGCAAGCCCTATGAAACCAAGCGGCTCTAACAACCAAAAATCGTGTTTCAGTGCAAAGGTTTTGGACACTTCGCTGCAAATTGTCCAAATCGAAGAATCATCACACTTGTTGAAGAAGAGATTGACGAAGATTCTTATGAGACAGCACCAATATATGATGATGCCAACGAGGAAGAAGAAATTACGACGAGGACCACGGAGAAGCTTTGGTGGTTCGTGAAGCCTCAATGCTTGCTATGTGGAAGATGATTCGTGGCTTGAACAACATTTTCCATACTAGATGCACTTCTCATGGCAAAGTGTGCGGTGTCATTATCGATGGAGGAAGTTGTGAGAATGTTGTGGCTTCTATGATGGTTGAGAAACTAAAGCTAAAAGCGAAGACCATCCTAAACCATACAAGCTTTCATGGCTGCGAAAGGAAATGAGGTCAAGGTAACAAAAGATGTCTTATTCAATTTTCAATTGGGAAAAATATAAAGATGAAGTCGGTGTGATGTTATTCCCATGGATGCATGCCATTTGCTTCTTGGTAGACCTTGGCAATATGATAGGAAAACACATCACGATGGTTTCAAAATACTTACACTTTTGTCAAAGATGGTGAGAAGATCATTTGGCTTCTTCCGATTGGAGAATGTTCCTAAACCTTCAACAGTGAGGGAAATAATCTGCTCTCCAAATCTCAAGTTGAAAGGGCTATGTGTGAGTCGATGGAGGCCTTTGCTTTGGTGGTTTTGGAGGAAAATGAAGACATTCTTGCTGTCCCATTACAAGTTCAACCACTTCTCCAAGAATTTCAAGATGTGGTACCTAAAGATATTCCATCGGGGCTACTCCAATGCAGTATTCAACATTGCATTGATCTAATTCCAGCGCATCAATTCGAACAAGGCAGCCTACCGAATGAGCCCTAAGGAGCACGAAGAGCTGCAACGACAAGTTGACGATCTTTTGGTTAAAGGTCTTGTGCAAGAAAGTAAGAGTCCTACACGTTGTCCCGGCCTTCTTGTACCAAAGAAAGATAATACATGGCGTATGTGCATCGATAGTAGGCGGTGAATAAAATCACAATTAAATACCGTTTCCTATCCTCGACTTGATGACCTTCTTGATCAACTACATGGTTTCAAGATTGGTTCCAAGATTGATCTTGAGTGGTTACCATCAAATACGCATGAGACCGGAGATGAGTGGAAAGCGGCATTCAAAACAAGAGATGGCCTCTACGAGTGGATGGTTATGCCGTTCGGTCTTTCTAATGCCCTTCTACTTTATGCGGCTTATGAATCATGTATTTAAGCCATTTATTGGAAAATTTGTTGTGGTCTACTTTGACGATATTCTTGTTTATAGTTCCTGCCGGAAGAACATTTGGAGCACCTTCAACAAGTTTTGAAGTGCTACGTGAGGAGAAATTGTCGCGAACTTGAAAAATGTCATTTCTTCACAACTAGCCTTGTATTCTTAGGCTATGTTATCTCTTCCGAGGGCATCAAGATGGATGAGAACAAGATAGAAGCTATTCGAGTTGGCCAATTCCAAAGTCCATTCATGATATTCAAGTTTCCATGGCTAGCTTCATTCTATAGAAGGTTTGTGAAAGATTTCAGCACTATTATTGCGCCTATAACAGATTGTTTGAAGGTGGCAGCTTCAGTGGAATGAGGAAGCACATAAGAGCTTTGAAATTCTGAAAAGAAAAGTGACTAAGCTCAATTCTACAACTTCCAAATTTTGACAAAGTTTTTGAAGTGGATTGTGACGCCTCAAATGTGGGAATTGGAGGAGTGCTTAGCCAGAAGGAAGGCCCATTGCTTTCTTTAGTGAGATGTTAAGTCATTCTCGACGCAATTATTCAACATACGACAAGGAGTTCTTTGCCATTGTTCGTGCCTTGGATCGCTGGCAACATTATCTTCTACACAAAGAGTTTATTCTCTTTTCGGATCATGAGGCCTTGAAGTACCTGAACACTCAACAAAAGTTGAACACTCGTCATGCAAGGTGGGTTGAGTTCCTACAAGCTTTTAACTTTGTTATCAAGCACAAATCTGGAGTTCTTAATCGAGTTGCGGATGCGCTAAGTCGGCGGTATACTTTGTTGTCTAGTCTGCAATGAAGGTCGTGGGTTTTGAAGTAATCAAAGATCTCTACAAAACTGATCCATATTTTAGTCACATTTGGGAAGAATGTTCAAAAGCTCCATTCAAGTTATTTCTGATCCATGATGATTTCCTCTTCAAAGACAAGTTGCTGTGTATTCCGGATTGCTCGTTACGACAAGCAATCATCGAAGAAGCTCATAGTGGAGGCCTTGCTGGGCACTTTGGCAGAGACAAGACTCTTGCACTTGTTCAAGAAAATTTTTACTGGCCACGAATGGATCGAGATGTCAGAAAATGGATTGAGAGATGTAGAATTTGTCACATTGCCAAAAGTCATGGGCAGAATACAGGTTTGTATACTCCATTGCCAGTACCAGCGTGCCCATGGGAGGATGTGAGTATGGACTTTGTTCTTGGATTACCTCGGACTCAGCGAAACAAAGATTCGATCATGGTGGTTGTTGATCGGTTCTCAAAGATGGCGCATTTTGTTGCCTGCATCAAAACTTTGGATGCAACTCATGTTGCTGATCTTTATTTCAAAGAGATTGTGCGGCTTCATGGCATTCCAAAAACCATTACTTCTGATCGAGATCCAAAGTTTATGAGTCACTTTTGGCGAACACTTTGGAGAAAGCTTGGAACTAAATTACAATTTAGTTCGTCTCACCACCCTCAAACTGATGGACAAACGGAGGCTGTGAATAGGAGTTTGGGAAATCTTCTTAGAAGTTTGGTCGGCAAAAATCCACGCCAATGGGATCTCATCTTGGCTCAAGCGGAGTTTGCTTACAATCGCTCGACGAGCCAAACTACCGGCAGAAGTCCTTTTGAGGTTGTGTATGGGAATAATCCAATTACTCCTTTGGATTTGACTCCACTTCCTACCACTCTTCATTTTAGTGGTGATGGAGAAGAGCATGCAAAGTGCATCAAGAGGTTGCATGAGCAAGTTCGTCAAGAGATTGTCAAGAAAAATGAAAAATATCAAAAGAGTGCGAACAAGCATCGGAAGCAATCGATCTTCGAAGAAGGTGATTTGGTTTGGATTCATTTAAGGAAAGATCGTTTTCCTCGTGGACTTCATGGGAAGCTCAAGCCAAGAGCCGATGGACCTTTTAGAATTTTGAAGAAGATTGGAGATAATGCTTACAAGGTGGATCTTCCTGCAGAGTATGGTGTTTCAAACACTTTCAATGTTTCAGATCTTTCTCCTTATGTTGGCGATGAGCTCGATCAAGATTCGAGGCTAATTTTTCCAACCGGAGAGAATGACGCTGAAATGGCCTGCTGAACTGTCAACTTCAAGAAATAAACTGCTTTCATTGGCTATGAGTTAGGAGACATGCAATATACCATTGGAAGGCCAAAGGAGTATAGTTTCTAGCAAAAAAAACGGCACTCAAAAATATTAAGTGTGGAGGAAGTTATGACACTTTGAGTGGAGGCTGCCAGGCTGCTACATGCCTACGGGAATTTGGAAAACTCTCCAACTTTTGGTTTCTTTTGCAACCTTTTGAATCCAAATTCATTGCTCATCAACCTTTAGACATTCCTCATTAAGATCTTTATTTTTTAAGTTCATGTCTTTTCATTTTTAGCTTTTGCCTATAAAAAGGCTTCGTATGTAATAGATGGGGGATCATTGAAAGTTTATATATACTATCTTGAGCATTAAGCTTGTTGAGGAGTTTATCTTCTTGTTTATCTCTAAACTCTTGGTGGATTCCTAGAGTGGGTGAGGTTTTGAGTGGTGCTTGTGGTTTCTCCTAATTCTCTCGATTTTTCCGGTGTCATTATCAATGTAAAACAAATTATAGAAGAAAAAAAAGACTACAAAGTAGAGAAATAAAAAAGAAAATAAAGAGTACAAAATAGAGAAATAAAAGAAAAACAAAAAAAGAAAAAAGAAATGAAGGGTACGAAATGGAGAAAGGAAAAGGAGGAAAACTGGAAAAAGAAGGAAAAAGAAAAGAAAAGAAAGGAAAAGGAGGAAAAAAGAAAAGAAAGGAAAAGGAGGAAAACTGGAAAAGGAGGAAAAAAGAAAAGAAAGGAAAAGGAAAACAGCAAAAAAAATGCAGAGGAAGGATTTCGAACCCGCGACCTTGGTGAGAGGGGCGAGGTTCTTAACCAGTTGCACTACAACATATTTTAAAACTATAAACGGATATATAATACTAGTAGTTTTCTAAAAAAGCTGGGGGCCCATGGGCCCCCCAGGCCCCAATGTAGCTCCGCCTCTGGTTATGCTTGGCAGATCTTCAACCCATTTAAGAGGCTCAACAAATAATGCAAATAAGCAGGCATTATCTATCTTTCTTCTTTGCATATTGTAACACTTGGGAAATTTAAAACGTACACAGTTAAAAAATACTTATAAGCATCATTAGTCAAAGCAAAATAGGTAATTTGTTTCCCCCAAATATCTTGCAATTGCTAGTCTGTAAAATAGAATAAAGCTGGAACAGCATTTGTTTTGCACCATACACATCAAGAAGATGAGCCATAGTTGCCTATTAATAATCGTTATTGAGAAACTTGGCAGCTGAATCATCTACGTCTAATTCTGCAACGGTAAATTGATAGATGTTCAAAGGAGAAGTGCAATGAAAACTTACGTTGTTCCAATTAGAGCAATCTTTTGAACTTTCGATATTTCAGAACCAGATTGATTGTCCTCAATGAAGATTGTCAAGCTGATTAAAAACAATTAGTGAGATCAATAACAGTTTTTTTTTTTGCAGTACAGTGTCATCGAGGGTAAAGGCATAGAGATGGAAACACACCTGCGAACATTCTGAAACTTGACGTACTTCAATATAACAGGTTTTCCTACAAAGGTTTAGCATATCCGCATCATATTTCATACAGAAAGCTTATTGCAAGCAAACAAGATGGAAACGAGAAGCTCTGAAGTTCACCTTAAGGTTATCCTCAGATAAAACAGCAGTATCACTTGGGGGGAAATCATTGACATTACTGTGGACTTATAATAGTCAGACAGAGTTCAAACACAGCAAGAGAGAAACTCATCAACATCAAAGATTAATCCTCAGATAATACCTAAATCCCATGTGCTCCCTGTTAGCAAAAAGTTTCACAGTTTTTGGACCTGGAATTTCCAAAATAGCATTTTTAATAAGAGTAAATACTTAAACAATCGGTTTTTCATAGATCTAACAGGTAAGAGAAAAAACAACTCTTCTAATAT
This sequence comes from Salvia rosmarinus, assembly GCA_036937905.1. Classification (NCBI taxonomy): domain Eukaryota; kingdom Viridiplantae; phylum Streptophyta; class Magnoliopsida; order Lamiales; family Lamiaceae; genus Salvia; species Salvia rosmarinus. The sequence goes on from CM072813.1 coordinate 21,591,590, forward strand.
TACTAATGCCAAGTGTTAAATATATTCGGGGCTAATAGAGTGGGAGCTACTTTTTGGGGTATATGAAAGATAAAAATAACAAGCGTGCACAACACTGCAGTAAGAGAATCCATTAAGGTCATGAAGATATCAACTTCATTATTCCAAAGACACGGGTCAAACAACTACCACTATGGCATAAAAAATAGATTATACATCAGTATAAAATGAGATTTTAAAAGCTAGTTACCGTCCTCTTCTGGCCCTTCAACTACAATGGAATGAATTTTAACAACTTGATTAAAGGGAATGTAAATTAAGAGCTGCTCGTCCGCATCACTTTCCAATTTCAAACCTTCATCTTCCCTGTACCCCTGATACGACACAAGCTATTATAATCTAGAATGGCAAAGGAAGTAGTATTGAAGCAACATCAACATAAATTAATTTAACACATGAAGTTTCATATATAAGTGTTTATCTTCAATCAATTATTTTATTCTGCTAGATTATTTTCTAAAGTTGTTGACGTTATGTCTGCATTAGTTTCTCATTAGAACAGAAGGAGCGAAAATTAGATACACGAGCACTAAGCACCCAACCTTCTCTCTTGAATAATTGTTAAGGATAATTCTTCATGGATTAAGGCAAGGGTAAATAAGCTTTATTGCTACTATTTAAGGTTCGTTGAATCAATGTTATTGATGGCGGGTCACGGCGGTTGGTTTGCCAAAAAACCGCCATAAGATTATGGCGAACGCATGGCGAATTAAATAAAATATATATACAAGAATCAAGAGCGTAAAACAATAGAAATTGATAAAATAATACAAAACATAAGTTTCAACACAAACGTGCACACAAACTCATAATTATAAATCCATACTCCATAACACTTAAGTTTCAAGCATAAAGGCACAAACTCATAAACCTAAATATGTCTCATAAAAAGGTCTAATCCTCCTCCTCATCAACCCCAACATCATCATCTTCGTCATTAATCATCTAATGAAGCAAATCCCTCTTTCTAAAATATTACACGATCAAGGCCTACAACATTCTCATTATCCATCTTTCCAACCAACCACTCATTGCAATCATTAAATCATTGAGTGAAATTGGATTAATTTCATCTCTATGATGGTGCTTCTCATACAGCTTTTGGTTGTATTTGACATACAACAAATCCGGTAGCTTCTTGTGTTCGAGCCTACTTCTCTTTTTTTGAATGGAATTTTCACACACACACACACACACACATATATGTATATATATATATAGGGGTTGGATCCAGTGAGAACTCATCTTTTTTGAGAACTTGAGAACCATGCATAAGACGTTGAATATAATACACAAAACAGTATAAAGTTGTGCATGACGAAAACTTTCTAAAATTGTTGCACAACAAAATAATTTTAGAAAGCTTTCGTTATGCACAACTTTATATCGTCTTGTGCATCATCTTCAACGTCTTATGCATGGTTCGCAGAGTTCGCAAAAAGATGTGGCTCTCATTTGATCCACTCCTATATATATATATATATATATATATATATATATTATTTAATATGATTGTTAACTAAAAGATAATTACATATATTATTAATAATATATTAGAATTATTATACATCCCAAAAAAAGTGAAAACGACAAAATATTTGTCTAGCGCCAACAGTCATTTGGAGGTTGGGTTGTCGTTGGGGTGGGTTGTGTAAGGGTGAGTAATGGAGGAAAGAAGTAAAAAACAAATAAAATCAAACTAAGGACTTTGAATGGAGGTAAAAAAAAATCCTAATTAAGTTAAATGGGCTCTTGGGTTTGGTCAAACAGTTTTGACATTTTTTTTCAAGGGTTTAGGGCTGCCATTTCCATATAACCTGCCATGGCCATGACATATGCCATAAGCCGCCACAGTAAAAGGGAGATGCCACAGCATAGGGGTAGCGGCATTCTCTAAAATCGCCACACTCATCCGCCATGGCAGATATTTAACAACATTGCGTTAAATTATAAAATTTGCTAGCTGACCAAGAAACATCATGTAAGCAAATATTTGGACCCTAAAGATGGCCTCTTCAGTCTTCACCAACAATAGAGGCCATCATGATAGAAATGATCACTGGCGAAGAACAAAAGATGGTGACCAAAATCATAAGCAGAGACGTTGTTAACTCTCTACTGGAAACAACACAAATGGGAGATGATATGAACGGCAAATCTAAGCAAAATAGAAAATTTGATGGAAATGCTACAATTTCGGAAAACGAAGGCTATATAGACTGTGTAAATGATTAGATAGTTGACTCAAGTTGCTCCAATCACGTGACATGACAGAAGAAAAAGTTGCCGGATTCAAAAAAGATGGAGGATAAGATTCATAGGAAACTCGTGCAACTTCCGAAAAGACAAAGAGATTATGAGGAAATTAAAAGAGTACAACAATCAGATGTTGAAGAAGATGCTCGTAGGAAACACAGAGTCTTTGAACAATGTTGTTAAATATCTGCCATGAAGGATGGTGGTGGCGGTTTTAGAAAATTCCGCCACCCATGGCATCTCCCTTTTACTGTGGTTGCTTATGGCATGCGCCATGGCCATGGCGGCTATGGCAGCCATGGTGGGTTAACCTTTGAAAAAAAAAAGGTCAAAAATGTTTGACCAAAACCTAAAAGCCCATTTAATTCAATTAGGATTTTTTTTACCTCCATTCAAAGTCCTTAGTTTGATTTTATTTGTTTTTTACTTCTTTTTCCTCCATCACTCACCCCTTACACAACCCACCCCACTAGCAACCCACCCAACAACGACCTACTGGCGAGACAGTTTTTTGTTGTTTGTCACTTTTTTTGTGTGATATATCATAATAATAATATATTATCAATAATATATCTAAGTACCTTTTAATTAACAATATATTATAATAATTATTATATATATATATATATATATATATATATATACACGGCAATTCCATTCAAAAAGAGAAATAGACTCGAACACAAAAGCAACAAGATTGTGTGTATGTCAAATATAACCAAAGTCAGATGAGAAGCACAATCATAGAGATGAAATTGATCCAATTTCACTCAATGATTTAATGATTGCAATGAGTGGTTGATTGGAAAGATGGATAATGAGAATGTTGTAGGCCTTGATCGTGTATTTTTTAGGAAGAGAGTTTTGCTTCATTAGATGATACATGATAATGAAGAAGATGATTATGTTAGGGTTGATGAGGAGGAGGATTAGACCTTTTTATGAGACATATTTATGTTTGTGAGTTTGTGCCTTTATGCTTGAAACTTAAGTGTTATGGAGTATGAACTTATGATTTATATTATGAGTTTGTGTGTATGTTTGTGTTGAAACTTATGTTTTGCATTATTTATCAATTTATGTTGTTTTACGCTCTTGATTCTTGTATATATATTATATTCTATCAATCCGCCGTGCGTCTACCATAACCCGTCATACCATCCGCCATAATCTTATGGCGGTTTTTTGGCAAACCGCCATGACCCGCCATCCGCCATCAACAACATTGTCTTTGAAAAATACAAGTAAATCCGGAAAAAGCAAACAATGGGAAGGAGTTGAGGGACCACAAGAAGAGTTTGAGGAATCTCCAAGACTACCACCTCAAAGAATAGGCAAAGTACGAAAAGGTCCACCAATGTTGCAATACTTGATGAAGACATATTTAGAGAAGCAGAGCATGCTCAAATGAAGAACCGTCTCAGGACATGTTCCCATAACAGCTCAACAGTACAAGATTTCACAGGCCAAAAGAGCAACTAAGTATAAGAAGAAGAAAGACCGACTTAGGAATTGTCTAAAAGAAATGAGAAAATTTCTTCATGGAGGTTTCGAGATTTGCAACCTGCAATATTAATCAAAAGGCAAAAATTTTGAGGCATCTAGATACTTCGAGAAAGGCTTTGACATGTTGCATTATGCACCGTAACATAGGCAACCAACTAGAATATTCTACGTTGATGAAGTCGGTCATCCCATTGTCTATTTATTTAGGCTTAGATAGATTAGAAAGAGATGATCTTTTACTGTGTAAGGTGTGCTCCGACCCAACAAATCCAAATTGAATAGTTCGAAGAACTTAGTCTCCCTGAGAATTTTCGAAGAACTTAATAAAAAACATAATATTCTACAAAATCTTGAAGCCCAGTAAAACTTCTCTCAGCCAAGAAAAGCTCCAATTCATAAATACTCGAATCCATTCAGTTGAGAAAGCAGTAAAGAATCCTAAGAGACACAGAACTCCAATCCCAAACGGAATCTGATAAACAATTTACCTGTTTGAGAGCGTTAGGAAGAGAGTGGCTGCTGTTTTGATTCAAACATTCCACACCAGACCAATCGATAAACTCCAGTAAATCAACCTGATTATCAATCAAAGTATCAAATATTTGATCAAACAAACACATATTATTTCTTTTTTATTAAGAAAAACGGCATACATAAATTGAAAGAATCACATAAGCAAGCAATAACTTACTTGGTTTCGTTGAAGAGAGGAGGCTGCTTCGGTGGACATGGCTGCTGGTGAAGGTGGTGCTCAAAAATTGGGATGAAGGAAAAAAGGGCGATTCCCTCTCTATTCGATTCAGATTTGTCGACTCTAAAACCCATCGCTCTTTAAAACCGCCTGCAAAGTTCAACCCCGTTCAAAGAAGCGTTGTTATGAAGTCGCTGTTCGATTCAGATAGGACGCTTAAAATTGTAGAGCACAAACTATTGATATTAATATTGTATTAGGAAAAAATAAATCTATAATCTTTTTATTATATTAAAAAAAATCAATAAAAATTTAGTGTACTTTTTCAAGTTTTTTTATTATTCTTCATTATTTGCAATAAGGTTAGGAGTACATATTACATGTCATACATCATTTAGATTTTAGTTATTTTATATACATACTTGTTACTAATTGAAGATAAAATAAAATTTATGCTTTGAATCGAGATTGAGAAGTTGTTGCACAATTGGAGTAGGAGTTTTGTGATTTTACAACTATATATTGTTTTACAAATGACATTATTGTCCCACATTTGTTTATTCTTGAAAAAGTTAAATTTTAGTCACCCTCAGTAAAATGTAGCAATTTCGCGAGTCATAAATTATAGTGAAATGAAAAAAAAATTATATAAAAATTATTATGATTATTAAAAACTACTATAAATATTGTATATAAAGAAATGCTGCAGAAGCAATTACATTGTTTTATATATTCACAGACAATACATTTGAACTTCACTTTTTTCCTTCGTTCTTTTGTAATCGAACACATATTTTTCATCATGAACATTATAATTCAATAACATTCATCCCCGTGTGTGTGTGTTGGCCTAGTGGTCGAGTGGTTAATGTCCGAGACCTTTGGTCTCGGGTTCGAGTCCACCGTGACACAGCCATTAAAATTTCTGTATTAATTGACCAAAAAAAAAACGTTCATCCCCTTCTAAAAATAAAATATTATGATACGAATCGCAATTTCTATAAGAAAAACACATGTATCTCTCGTTCGTGAGACATAGATTGGAATCCTCAACCAACTAAAGACATCCAAGTTATTTAAATTTTCATTTTAAGCTCCTTAAAATTATTGTTGATGATAGAACAATCAAAATATTGATCGATTAAATATATAAGGATTATTTTAGAAATATAAGTCTTGGTCACATCTTTATTATCAAAAAGTTCTTTCTTCAAAAATCTAAAATTAAAATTTATCATGTTTTATTCAACTTTATATTGAATATGTATTGTTTTAGGCGAACTCTAATAGTGTACTAAAACACCAAATGTTATGTAGTTTTAACTCCATTTTATTCTAATCATGCATATTTTACGTAAAACTATTCACTTGCACCAAATTGCATACGAGTGTAAAAATGCATATTTTCGATGCAAGCTCCATATTAAAATGACACTAACATTTGATTTGCTCTTATGATCCATGTTATGAGATGACCACATTTTTTAATTTTTTTTAATATTGTCATGTAACTCATATAATATTAAATTATTGATATTAATTTTATTTTAAAATTACACTTATAACTTTTCATATTTATGATTATTTGGCCATCTAAAGAATATTTTGGGCTTTGTCTCTATCCATCTCATATTTTCCTTTTTAGTTTTTCTTTTTGATACGTTCCACAAACTTCTTCCTATCTCATTTATGAAACTATTCCGCGAAAGATTTCATATTTATCAATATCAATAATATCTTATATTTACAATGACTCACCATTATTCATACTTATTACTCTCAACAACACTACTTATTTATATATTTTATCATTCACATATCATCACTAATTTAATTTATATTAAACTAATATGATACTCTTATTCACTCATAATAAACTTAACCATTTTTATTAAAACTTGTACTCAAAATTCCCAAAAATGAAATTGAGGATGGATCAAAGTCTTTTTATCTCAAAAGATAAAATAAAAATATAGTTAGATCGTATTTCCTGGCCACATGGCCGGGCAATAACGGCCAAACCTGATAACTTGATACCTACCATTCACCCACGTCCCCACCAACCCCCACCACCAACACCCCCAAGGCCGTGAGAGAGTGAGTCGCACCAGTAACACCACCTCTAGAGAGAGAGGATCGCACTTCACACATCCCCAATCTCCACTCCCCACCAACCATGGCCGCCACCTTATCCTTCCTTCCTCCCGCCTCTCTCTCCTCCCTCCGCCGCCACGCCCCGCCCCCGCCCGCATTAACCTCCGCCCCAAATTCTCCATCAAAGCCTCCGCCCCCGTCCTCACCCAAGACGACCTCAAGAAGCTCGCTGCCGACAAGGCCGTGGAGTACGTGAAGAGCGGCATGGTCCTCGGCCTCGGCACCGGATCCACCGCCGCCTTCGTCGTCGACAAGCTCGGCGCCCTCCTCAAATCCGGCGCCCTCTCCGGCATTGTTGGCGTCCCCACCTCCAAGCGCACCCAGGAGCAGGCTGCCGCCCTCGGCATCCCCCTCTCCACCCTCGACGCCCACCCCCACATCGACCTCGCCATCGACGGAGCCGACGAGGTCGACCCCAACCTCGACCTCGTCAAGGGCCGCGGCGGCGCCCTCCTCCGCGAGAAGATGGTCGAGACCGCCTCTGATAAGTTTGTTGTCGTCGTTGACGACTCGAAATTGGTAACTGGGCTAGGTGGTTCGGGTCTCGCCATGCCTGTCGAGGTGGTGCAGTTCTGCTGGAACTACAATCTGGTGAGGCTGCGGGAGCTGTTCAAGGAGGAAGGGTGCGACGCGAAGCTGAGATTGGACGCGGACGGGAAGCCCTACGTGACGGACAACTCGAACTACATTGTGGATTTGTATTTCAAGACGCCGATCAGGGATTCCGGCGCGGCGGGGAGGGAGATCGCGGCCTTGGAAGGGGTGGTGGATCACGGATTGTTTTTGGATATGGCCACCGCCGTCATTATCGCCGGTGGGAGTGGAATCACCGTCAAGACCAAATGATGATGATTGGGGATTTGGTGAGAATTGGGGATTTTTGCTGATTAACTTTGTTTGCTTCGACTTTCGCATTGGTTTTGGTGTAACTCACGAGCTCAATCAATAAATGGAGAAAAAAACTTGTATACTAATCGAAAGAATGGCTATAGAAGTGTATTTATCGAGTGTTTGAATGTTGTTCGTGAATTTATTGTTTTATTTTGTTTTTTTTGTTATTGTGACGGAGCCATGAATTTGTAGACTTTGACCTTTGGTTACTCGATGGGATTTTGATGAGTAGTTGTTCAATTATAGCGAGATGATTGATAAGTCGATTACCTAAAAAGAATGATACTAGGAAACGCCACAGAATAATATCAAAGGATGATGCGGTTCAACAAGCAGAAGAAGAGAGTCTTGGAAGAAAATAAAATATATTACATATCCATATACTTAATTCAACAAGTAGGAACATCGATCTAGTGACTTGACTTGTATTACGACTGGATCAGAATTCAGATGGGAAAGAGGATTAGCAGCATTAACAGGGATCTTCATCATACCTTCTTAGTAATGGCCTAATAGGGTTGAGAGACTGCTTCAAACTTATGAAAGTAAAGGCCTATTTCTGACAAAAATCAAGCTAACATAACCTCTATTTTTCTCTACTACCTTCTCTATAAATTTTGATAAGCCTATACTTACGCCTATAAAATAATATAGCACAAATTTGGGCAGCACTATACCTGAGTATCTATAACGAAAGCAAACAATAACGCTAATATAAAGTCGAGAATGACCTATTGACGATGACGACACAGAAAATAAATGATTGATAAATTTGTCAAGCAACAGAAAAAGTCCGAAATGCCCCCAATCCTTCATAAGGCTACTATCCAACCATTTAAGGATGAGTATAGAGATGAGAACCCCACACACAACAAACAATTCGCTTTGCAGCCGGAAGGATAGAAATGTGGCATATGGCAGCTAGAACACAAGTCGTTGCAGGCCCATCGTCAAATCAAACTCTACAAGCTTAGTCAATCAACCAACCACTCCAAAACTCTTCATATATGTACGTAATTTACTTGTTTGTTATATAGATGCAGGTTCTATTCTCATTAGCTCTAAATTAAAGAACTAACTGCATCCATTCTCAACGGTTGAGGAAGCATGGGAAGGCAAGCAAATGGATCAGAAATTTATTGATGGGAAGAGAGAAGACAAGGCCAAGGAAACAAGCCCTTCATCTCCACCTAAGACCTGCACATCAACATCGTTGGCCATAATGGTCTCCACGATGTCCTCTAGTCCTAAAGTGAGAAGGAGATGGAGTTTCAGAAGACCACCCGGCGCCAAAGCCATTAGCACTCACAAAAGCAGTAAATCCTTCGAATCGATCTACATGCCGAAGGAAGCCTTAGTGGAGTACACGGCTGACCAACTTAAGGCAATATTGCTTCCTCCTACGTTAAATGCACATGCAGCTGCCACCAGAATACAAGCTTCATATCGTTCTTATTTGGTACATGAATATGCACTCAATTCTGTCATTCTAATTTTATTTCAACTTCTTAGACATACTCTGCCTGTGCGCGCCCGTTTTAAGTTGAAGTTGATGTACTTACAGGCAAGGAGAGCACTGCGGGCGTTGAGAGGACTAGTGAAGTTACAAGCCTTGGCAAGGGGTTACTTGATTAGAAAACAAATGAATATCGTGCTAAGGTCCATCCATGCTGTGATGGCAATACAAGTTAGAGCTCGGATTCAAAGGATACAAATGGGGGAGGAGCCACCCCTCATTGTGGGAAGGAGAAAATCTTACACTGGACCATCATCAGCATCTGATAGACATCTTGGAAAAGAAATTATTGTTAGTCATTTTCCAACTTCAGAAAAGAAATTAAGACTTTCACTATGCTATGCAATTGAAATAACTCGAAACATTTTGGAAGTTTTGACAATCATGAATTCTCATCTCATCAATGTAACATTTACTGCAGGAAAACACAACTGATGGGAACATTTTGGCAACAAGCAGAGGTTTAAGAAGCAGAAGTGGAGGCGTATATCATGTACCTGCTGAGAGAGTGGAGTATGGATCGAGAATATATAGCTCTGGTCGTCTTTCAGTCTCTCAAAGAGAATATCATCTGAAGATGAGTCCCAGTCCATCAACACTGTCCTTCACAGATTCAAGCTCTACAACCTTTGATGGACAGCTAGAGGAGTTTTCGTTAAAAATGGCAAGAACAAATTCAAGACGATACTCTGCTAACCCAGATAACAGGCACCCATATATCGTACCATCTTCACAGAGCCAAGATTATATGCCCTCCAACTCCACTATGTTTCCAAATTATATGAACAATACAAAATCATCACAAGCGAAGGCCAGATCACATAGTGAACCAAGGCAGCGCCCAAAGCAGAAAGGCAGGCGATCGTCATCCATGGATGGGAAAAATGATAAACAAAATGAGTACCCTTGGCTTAGCAAGCTGTATCGTTCTGACAAATCCACTGACGAAGGAGACTGTGATTCTGTATCAGTGCATTGGCTGTTATTTCCAAACATATGCAGTCTTTAGTACCATTTGAAGGGGTACATGCTCTGTCATTTTCTTTTACTGGAAATTTTCCATTCTTTATAGACTTGAGTTGCTGGCCTCTGATTTCATTTATCAAAACTGCAGCCTCCCATGAATTTGTACTGATGCTTCAGCTTCATGATCAAGAGGTGGAATTTTAGAAATCAAAATAAGAGATCAGCAGAAATTCAGTCACGGCATGAAGATCAAGAACTACCTTGGCATGATTCTAAACTGTGGCCACTATCTAGATTGATGCTGCGGTTATGTAGATCTTATGTTTATTTAAGTTCTTTTCGCTTCTTTATTGGCTGAAAGGAAGAGGTGTTTGGCTGAGCTTATAAGCTCCCAAAACAGCTTATAAGCTGTTTTCAAGCTTGAAAACAGCTTATAAGCTGTTTTGGGAGCTTATAAGCTCAGCCAAACACCCTCAAGACATGTCAGAGACCAACACTGGAAATAATTCATCTATTACATGATTCTTTAAGCGTAACAGTAGCTAAAGAATGTTCTGACTTGTATTTGGGGGCGAAATTGTCTTTATCAGGATGATCTGCATATAATTATCTCAGCTGAACTCAATGAAAAGCTATTCCACAGAAAAGAACTGCATACCTCAGTTTTGTAAGCAAAATCACGGCGTGACGCCATCATGAAGGCTTGAAGAACAGTGGACACGGTGAGCATCATAAGTACTGAAAAAAATGTAATAATGCAAAATAGCAGAAACTTCTCAAAATTATAGTGGATCATTAATGTGTTCTGATATTAATAGAGAGCACCAAATCTGCAGATATTTCAGACATTGAATTTCCTATCTCATCCAGAAACTAGCCCAGAACTTGAAATTGGCCTAAACGAATTAGGAAACAACTATAAAATAATCTGCTGGACTCCTCTGCCTAAATGAATTACATGCCAACAGTTAGGAACATTAGAAAAATCATTCCATAAAGATATTCTATACATGTAGGCTGCTCCTAATGGCAAAGATCTTCTGGTAGGAGTGTATTTTCTTTGAAGCTCTTGGTCAACCAGATCGCAGTTTCCCTCGGAGACACTTTTCCCGGTCCGAATGGCCTTAACAAAACTCAAGTTCCTCAATCCTCGCTTCTTGGAATAACCTTGCACTGAATTCAAGCAAGCCTTCCAGTGCTTCAGCTCGTTGTCGGTAAGATGACATGTCAATTCTGCGGGGTCGTTGGTCTGAGGATGTTCGGCTTGAGGCACCAGCTGTGGCATTTTGATCTGAAGACTCACTTCCAGCTTGCTTATCCTTGTGTAATGTAGAGCGAATTCCTTGCCAATTATTGAAGCTCAATCCACCTGATTTATCCGGGAACTCAATGGTATACCTATCTTTCATAATAGAATGGTCACCTTGTGGGGATCTGGAGGAACCGTGTTGTGATGTTAATGAGCTTCTGCGGATAGAAAAAGACTCCTCATAGGACCCTAAAGGAAGTTCAACCATCTTGTCAATTCGAGGGGAATTGACAGAAACATCTGGAGACTTGATGCAGTCAATGTTTCCAAGAGGCCCTAGACTGGGCACATGACGATATTTATGTGCTGATTCTTTTTCTGGCAATGGAAGAGAGGCTCTACGAGTAGTTGAAACAGGTCTCTTAACCACGCTTTTCGATGTTTGAAGCTGCAAATAGCATTTTCTAGTTACTTTGAGCACCAAGAGAGAATCCAGAGAGCATCCTCTACGAATATTGTTAGGTAAAAGTAGGGGAGAAAACAATGATTGTTTTTGCAAAAATAAGTAAGTTGAAATACAGGTTTAAAGTTTTAGAGACAAATGGCATCATTTACTGGAAGCGAAAGTAATATGGTGATGCCAGCTTATAGTATTATGCAATAAAACAGCTTCTTACATGTAAATTATATAAGGAATTCTGGAGAGCAATATCTGAAAAGGAAATAACTGGGATGCCTAGTTGCAGTTTTACAAGATAAAGAGCTTCCAATACCATACAAAGCACAGTTGCAAATTTTCTAGCTAACAACTCACATAATATTTCCTTTGCTCTATCAGGAGTAGTTTGGAGATCTAATAGCTCAATTAGTGACCACTATTCTTTAGAGTAACACATGAAACATTAATTTCTGAAGGAGCACAGTTCCTTTTTGTGGCATTGTTTCTGGTTCACGGAACTGGTAGAATTTATGTGAAGACATTAAAGTAAGACCTTGGAGCCGTTCTAGTGCTTTTCTGTTATGAAATATAGTTAGGACCTGCTATTTCTAGGACATGACTGCATTCTTATTCTGGAGATCATATATTTAAATAATCCATATGTATAAATAGTTTCTCGTAAGAGTTAACTACATAGATCCAGTAACCCCAGGCAACTGCAAGACTGCATTGCAAAATAAAGATACTACAAGTGGGATGATTAATTTATTGATATTTGCTTCTGGGAGCAAATTAAATAAAAGTACTTAAGCTTCAGATGAAGGGTCTGGATTAACTAACATGATAGAAGAAACGAGAAATGCACGCATACAGATAAGATTTGTATGATCTTACCAGTTCATGATTCTTTGAGAGCTGTGGTTTTCTTTTTGAAGCACGTGAAGCTTTTGGTTCTGTATCTTTCTGTTTTTGTGAGATTTTTGAAGTAATAGTTTTTGTAATGGCAGACCCTTCATGCATGCTTCCAGCAAATAATTCTTTCGCTCTAGGATGTAAATTGGAAGGATTAGTTCCAGTTATCCTAGTGGAAGAATCATAACTTTGCTCAGCTCCAGATACACTAGGATTTAAAGTCCTGTCATTTCCACATGACAATCGTCTCTCTCTATATGCTGGAGGTCGAACATGGGAAGGCTCTGAAAATCTAATTGTCCTAGTGTTACACTTTTCTTTTTCATCCCATTGACTTGGAAAACTGGTGCGCCTGGGGGCATTGAGCTTGAGGTGAACATCGAGTACATAGGGCTGAAGGTGTTGGTGCCTGAGAAGTTCTGCAGCCTGCCATAATTACTATTATTAGTAAAGTAAATAGAATAGATCAATTTTCTGGGTGATATGCATAACTAGTGAGGGGCATAAAACATTCTTTCTATAACATATCAGAACAGTAATAAATATGTTTGGTTTTGCAGCTTTATACATATAGTCCAAAAATTCTGCCATGTCAATATGGTTAAGTCATCATCTGTTGCTTCCTGGAAATTGACATGCCAATATGGTTAGTTTATCAATTAGAAGCACAATTTTATTTGCGATTTTGTGAGTGTGTTTGCAATTGGTTCATTGAACAGTCAAATTTCAGACAGAATAACACCTTAGTCGTCTCCATTTTCACAGTCAAACCATATTACATAGTCAGCAAAATAGGTTGAAAATTTGGCAATTTTAGTTGAAATTTCTAAATACACTAAAATATGCTGTACTTCTCTCCTAAAAATATGCTGTAATTCTCCTCTCAAAATATGCTAAAATTTTCTAGGAACTTCTTATTGCCTTGAGTAATTATTCCTTTATCGACATTACAGTTCAACATACAAATAAAGTTTTTTGAGGTGCTAGTATGGTTCAGAATTAAAGAACAGTCACAATTGTAGTATACTTATGAAACCAAAAGAATAAATAGAAGATCTTGCAAATCTATTTGAACACCACATCTACAAATGAGAATTAAACAGTGGTTAAGATTTATGATATCAGCAAGTTACATTTTTCTCCCATCACCTCGTATCCCTGAATAGAAGTTCATAGTGGAAGTAGATAGAATGCAATCATTGACGACTATGTGGAAGTTTGAACTTGCAGAACAGCAACTAAAATGTAGGATATTAACCAACACAAAATAGCTACTTATGCAGTGAACAGGTCTGTAATCAATGAGTAGATTCCAAATCAGAGAGCATGGCTTACGCTAGGACGAAGTTCAGGATTCTTTCTCAGCATGCTTTTTACCAGACCTCGGCTGTAATACAAGTATCACAGTAAAATCAATCCTTAATGTAGAAACATTGTAGAACTTTTATCAGGACAAACCAATAATGATAACAACCATTTAGCAACATTGTGAAAGCTCTTAGTCTCTGTTATTCTAACCAATGAGAATTGGTATGGGAGAGAGAGGAAAGACATGCAGACACTGGAATACATGTAAGAAGAAAACGAGAATGAAGAGGAACTCACAATGCACCAGAGTATTTGGCGGGCAGTGGAGCAACTATAGACTTGTTTATTTTGTTGATGAGAGCTTGCATATCCTGTACAAAAAATGTGCAGAAATAGACTATAGTTTCAAAAACCATTACCGACCAGAAACCAACACCAATCATACTATTCAGGGAGTCAGAAAACATAATATCAACAAGCAAACAAGGTTGAGTTGAACCTAAATTCTTGTTTCTAGCAACAACATTCAAAAAAGATAGCTAGCTAATAGCTGGCCAGCCTGGCCTTCATGATTATGGTCTAATAAATGGATAACAATCTCATAAATATAAGCAAGAAGCAGGAATTCACACTTTAGCAAATAATCGGCTGGTTTCAGGCTGTAGTCTCACAGGGTTAATATTCTTCAGTAGTAGAGTTCATGGTCAAGATCAAAATAGTAAACTTAAAATTCATCAAGCATCATTGGACTTCAAGCAGAATAATTTACTATTATGGCCATTCATTATCTCACCGCTATCAATGAGCATAATTCAAAAGTCCTGAAACACGAAACTTCTAACAACTATTAGACATTTTTTTAGTCGAAAAATGTTAGAGCTAATGCACGGACGTCATTCAGTATCAAGTTAGCCAAATAATCATGGCTAGGGCCCATTATCATTGGCAGTGTACAAAGAATATACCATAAGATTAAGATAAGATTAGGTCAGCAGCAACTTACAAATGCCTTGAATGCAGGTTTAAGGGATGTCATCTCATACATGCAGCATCCTGGAAGATATTACGTAGCAGGATATATCAATTTGACATAAACTACTTCAAAATAATAAGGCTTAATTTAATCCAGTGTCTTTTCTTTTCTTTCTAATGACACCAATAAATTATTTAGCTTACCGAGTGACCATACATCAGATTTGGAACCATATGGTATATCAGCAAGTAGCTCAGGGCACATGTAACTGGGAGTACCAACAATCTGAGGAAACAAAAAGGTGAGAACAACTGATATGATGATGGGAAAAATGACAAATAGGACAGAAAAAAGACATCCGGTAACCATACTGCTTACCGAGGAAGCAAGCTCATCTGAACTCAACATTTTGGCAAGCCCAAAGTCACCTGAAACAACCATGTAGTTAAAAAATTGCTTCAAAATTCCAAAAACGATAAATTAAAAAGATGATATCTTACCAAGACGAACGTCTTGATCTTTCGTTAAAAATATATTCGAACACTGCAGAAATTGTGTGAACATTAAAACTGAAATATTGTAGGATTTCCAAAACACGTACCATATCTATCAAAAAGGCAGTCTGACAAAACTTACCTTGACATCACGATGAAGGATATGGCACGTGTGTAAGTAGTCCAGTGCTATGAGTAGTTGAACAAGCCATCTACAAAGCTTCTGCAGAAATTTAACGTAAGAAAGAAAGTTATACTCCATATGCAATAATGAACTGGCTAACTGCGGGTAAGAAAGTAGCATAAGAAAAAAAAAAACTAATCTCCTAAAGAAACTACCTCTTCAGGAAGATGGACACCGTTGGCCTTTTTAATGGCTTCTGCCCTACAAATAAAGAAATCGTAGGCAATGTTATAGACTTGTCTGTGTTCCCTTCTCATATCTGGAAGAGCATGTTAAATGTGAAAAACTGCTTACATATCTCCACCTTCACAGTAACCTATGACGATGCAGACATAGCAACCCTGAGACAAGCAACATAAATTTTTAGTTCATTTCAGAAACTAGGAGAAATAAAAAATATTGCTTTTATAAAACTGATTGCAGATACTGAGAGGTGCCATTTTCTAAATATGGGATTCCCTTTAAAAGCCTTCTGTTAAGTTTGCTATCCATCTGAGACTTGTGATTTCAGGTCTTGTTTAGTAGTTTGCAGTCCTAAACCATTTTATGTTTGCTTGAAAACCTGATTACAAAGTCTAAAAGTTTCATTAGCTTAGCTTTAATTCATCTCTAGTTTGACAGACTACTTCTATGAAGCTACTGAACTCTGACTATACTGTAGGAATTGAAGGAGCAAAAAACTAGGAAGCTAAAGGAAACTTAAATTGGAAAAGTTATTGTCCATCAAATATATTCACATTGGTAAGCTGATGAAGATGCACGGGGCATCACTTTATTACCTTCTCCACCCATGAATCTTTGTACTCCACTATAAATGGATTTTGCATGCTCGATATAAGTGCCATCTGCATAGTAAATTAGTAACACAAAGCTACATTTGATTAATACAGAGAGTATATGGAAGATCTAGTTCCATTTAATAGAGAGTAGGAAATACAAAAGGATGCTTTGCATGTTCCTGTATCATTCTTATGGAAAGAGTGAGAGAGAGATAAAAAGACACACACATATAGCTCTAGGCCTTCGGGTTGCACAGCTAAATTTTAGACTCAAAGAGAAAAGAACTGGGAAAAATTTTATTAGAAAAAAGAAAGAACTGACCTCCTGATGTGCAGATCGTCGTGTCCTGTTGGTTTGCCGGGCAAGACGAATCTTCTTTAACACGTACCTTAACATCCAAGCCAAGGTAATTAAGTGAAAAATGATTAGTACATAACATATGCACCATGAATATCTTGCAGTCATGATGCATACATGAAAAGGAAAGGAAATATGATGAAGGCTTCTTTATTTAGTGCTCACTTCTTCTTTTCCTGCTTATGCCTCACAAGAAGTGCAGAACCAAAAGCCCCCTTGCCGATCTGTTCCAGTATTTCATACTTGTCCATTGAATCCTAAGTTACTTCGTTCTAGCAGGCCACCCAGGCAAAATCTTAACTCCTGTAGCACTGAGCATTAACAAAAATAAATGTTCATGTATATATGTATTTTTTTCAATATGTGTAGAACTGGAACATAAATTGCAGGTCACAAAACATATTGAAGAAGATGTGACACATCTTATCATATACCACAACAGCATTATATATGCGCCGAAGAACAACTATAACATTTAATTCATTCAAAAAATTGAGAGATGCGAACATCAATTCGGGAGGAATTTCGCTGCAAATTTGAAAATAGAACCATGAGTACGTAAAAAGCGGTTACTAAACATGAAATAAAGACATTGATTTCATAGATTCGAATAACAAATCAACAAGAAAGATTCAGGCTCTCCAGCAAAATGCACCATAATCTAAGCCTTGATTTCCGCAAAATTCAACCACCGCATTCAAGCTCAGTCAGCAAAACTGAACAAATTTACAAAATACAGCCAAAAATTTAAGATGAAATAAACACCAAAAACTAAAGAAGGAAAGTTAGATTCGGTTTGCATTTGACGGTCAATATCAACAGATTCATACATAGATTTCACATAAAGAAGCAGCCAAAAAGCAAAAGCGCGAAAAAAACAACAATTAGATGGAAAAGGAGCAAAAATAAAGGAGAGCAAAAGAGAGAGAGTCACCTGAAATGCGTAGTTCTTCGGATCACGAGCTGCTGCTAGTTTGGAGATAGAGAAAGAGCAATGCAGGAAGCTAGCACACTAATATCAGCTTCAGTGAAAACGACGGCGCTGCAATGGGGGTGATATACGCGCAGGAGGAAGCTGGTTTCCTTCTTCCTTCCTCCATCACAGATTCAGAGTGCAGCTCCACTGTTTACGCATTTCTGCTCCCAACAACACACACATTGTAGAGAGAGAATGTAATATTATCAAAAGCGACAAGTTTAATGGTGATGCAGAAGCAGACAAAATGTAGAGAGAGAGAAAGAGAGTTACTTTGAGTAGTGTTACTGTTTAGTAACCGTAAAATTATATAATCAATTACATTAAGATATCCAGTCAACATGTGACTTGTTGGTGATGGAAATTTCCACATACTAAAGATATTGGGTTCGAATACATTCACGATCTTTAAATTTATATATTTAATTAGAAAAAAAAATAGTTACCTTCCGCGTATTAATGTAAGTTTAATTTTCTCGATAAGAATGTTAAAGTTTTAGTTATGAACTGAAGTTGCAGTATTGGCTCCTAAATTTTAGAGAGTAATTATAGGTTTGGCGCACAGTAAATTTTTAAAAATTTTACTAATAATCATGTTTTTATTTTTATTTTTTATCAAGTTTTTAGAATTTATAAATTACTCCATTTAATTGTTATCTTATACAAAAATTGACTACCTACGAGTGTCGATATAATTCTGAAACCCTCAATACCTTGTAAAATTTCATTATTTATGTACTGATTATACAAACTTTACCTATTTTGATTAATTTATTGAAATTTTTTCTTTTGAGTGATTCTCATAACTTTTTCCACACTTTTTGTTTTTTATAATTTATAATTTTATTCATCGTTTAGTTTAATATTTAGCAAATATTTGTAAAATAATTAGTATTCTTATTTTGTGGAAAGGGTACAAGTTTTTGTAATGCTTAACTTCTCATTGTTTTTTATATATTTAGTAATGCTTACAAATCTTTTGGTACTTCTTTCATATTTGTATATGTCTATTCTTTTTATACATACAATAATTATTCTTTTTAATGGTAATCATAGATTTTATACATACAATAATTATTCTTTTTAATGGTAATCATAGATCATATAATGAACAATGATTCATATTTATTTTTAATTAACAAATGGAGAATGTTTTATGTGATCATATCCCTAAATATATAGTGAAAATGAAATTTAATTCTATGTGGCTCTGAAGATAATTGATGATTTAAATAAATATTTCTGATATTTGAAAATATTTTTGATAAAGTGGATATAATATGAAGTTTAAAGTGATATTTATCCAAACACATATACTAATTATCACTTAATTTTTTTTAACTCTCGTAATTCATCAATATTTATATTTTGTGAATCTCATTAAGTGTATTAGAGTATCTTTAATTTATTTAGATTATTTATAGTTTTTTAATAATCTAGAGAGGATTATGTATTCAACCTTCAAGTTTTGAAAAAATTGTGACAACATGATACAGTAGTAAAAATCACCTTAATTCCATGAACCTCACTAACATTTTTATGAGTTTGAACTTGTTACACTTGATTTTTCAAAGATGGTTTACTTGTTATTGTAGTTTGTAAAATATTGCACATAAATGTAGGTTTTACCCAATATATGTCGAAAATAGCGATTGTGGATCCCCATAAATTTTAAAATAATAACGTGAATCCCAAATATAGCAAATTACAACAGCATGTTATCCTTAAAAAAAAGTATCCAACCTTTATATTATCAACTTTTAGAAAGTGCGTATAGAAAAATGGATTCATATACTAAAAAATATAATACGTTGTCTCTATCACTATCTAGCAAATTTACTCCTAGAATGACTGTATTCTTTTATTTATGTGTTATTGGCGCATAAATATATTTACTTTGGACTAATTTTGGTTTTTCCCATGAACTTTAAAAATTGTCACAAAATACACAAATTTAATGACTTTAGTGATTTTACCACGATTTTAAATTTAAGTCAAATTAAATATGATTTGACATCTAGAAAATTTACCATAATTAAAACGGTCAGTGATATAAACGACATCGTAAAGAGAGATGATATCGATTGTTTTGATCCCAACTAGGACCAGACGATGAGACAAGCGAGAAAACTTAATTTTTGTAATGATGGTTGACGCGATGAATCCTAGAATTAAAAAAAATCTAATAATGGAACGACGATGTTTTATGTCATCTCTCTACGATGTTGTTTATATCACTAACCGTCTAGTCTATAGTAAATTTTTGAGATGTCAAGTCAGATATAATTTGGTCTGAATTTGAAATCGTAGTAAAAATATTAAAGTCATTAAGTTTACGTATTTTGTGACAATTTTTAAAGTTCGTGGGAAAAAACAAAATTGATCCAAAATTGATGTATTTATGCACCAATAACCATTTATTTATATAGGAAAAATGCCAATAGTATATTAAGTGCAAAATCACAAAAAAGTAAGAAAGTCGACCACGGTCTGGAGGCTCTACCAACACAATGTATTGTAATATTGACATGATACGCAAGTTTACATTAGTTTCACGAAACCGTATCTTTTAATTGCATGAAACGGTAAGTTCTGAATTGTTGATTCACCAAATGGATTACTCTCTTGTATGGGTGGGAAACGGTTCGGGTAATCATACCGATTTTTTCGGTTAATTGAACCGAAATTTTCATAAATTTAATAACCGAAATCAAACGGTTTATTAAATTCGGTTAAACCAAAAACCGTATCGGTTAGTGCGGTTCGGTTTTCGGTTAACCGAAAAACTAAAAAATTGTTTGGAGATTACATGAATTTATAAGAAAAGATATGTCATAAGACACGAACTTTCGATCGGATGTGTAAACTTTTCAAATTTTAATGTCCATAAAAATTCATGCAATATCCATCAATAATTCAAAATAAATCAAAGCAATCAACATCAATCCATCAACAAACTATCATGTTCATGCAATGATAATTTGATACATTAGAGTAATTTGATAATTTGATACATTAGAATAATATGGTTCAACTTTAATTAATATTAGTAATTAGTTTTCTGATTTATAAAAATTAAAATAATTAATAAAATAGAAAATATTTTCGATTTTTGGTTAATAACCGTTCGGTTATCGGTTAACGAAAATCGAAAAATTAAAATATTATACCATAAACCGAATATGCGGTATCTGATTAACCGAACATGGTACGATTTTGGTTGGTTCGGTGATAACCGATAACCGAAAACTGTTTCAGACCCTACTTGTACCTCAATTTTCTTCGTGAAAATCTTTGGTACGAATTTTAATAAAGATTATTGAGTGTATTGTGAGTCGAGTAAAACTTTCATAATGATGTAGTATTAATTATATTAGTAGTGAGTCATGAATAATAAAATATGTAAATAAGTGATGTTGTTGAAGATAATAAGTATGGATAATGGTGGATTTATGGATTGTAAATAAGTGATGTCGTTGAGGATAATAAATAGAGTATTTTATAAGATATTTTTATAAATAAAATATAAAGATTTTGGGGCAATTTACCAAAAATAAAAATTAGGAAGAAAAATTGGGAATTGATAGAATATATACTTGGGAATTAGGTTGAATAGTCAAAGTTCGGTGTTTGGAAAAACAAAAAATGAGAACACTTGATAAAAATAGCCCAAGTAGATTTTAGTAAAATGACTCCAATAACGTGATATATGCATGAAAAATATTAACGGATATGAGAATAAGGGTAACGTCTAATTAAGTATATTAAACCACTAATAAAAATATCAATATATTGGAATATTCACCCAAAAACTCAAGCAGCTGAAGGAGTAGGGAATGTCATACTTAAAAATTACTTTAATGACTTCTTTGAACTTTTTTTTCACACACATTAACTCCTTTAGATGACTCAAAGATTGGAAAAATGTTTTACCAACTTCTTTCAATTTTTAAGAAGATTTGAAAAGAAAATACATAATTTGAAACTATGCATTCGCTAACTGAATTTATACAAATAAAAAGGGCAGTGAGGATTTGTTATGTAATACAAATACAATTAATTTCAATTTGTATTCATTTATATGGCTTTAATAAATGAGAAAGTCATTTCAAAAGAGTCGAATCAATTATGATTTTGTAGACCGACAAGTAAGTCTTAGTCAATTTCAACAATAAAGTTTGATAAGGTACCGTATGACATAAGCTGAAGTACAACGGCGATATTTGTTTTGTTGGAAAATTGTATAATTAAGCCAAAGCTTTAAAATTGCTAGATATTTTCTTAAATATTAGTTACTAGAAAATGGGTGCCAACTAACGGTGAAACAAAAAAAAAGTTGAAATTTTGACTAATCAAATTGTCTCTTCGACTATTTTGAAACGAAATTTGATTTTTTGGTGGTTAAAAATAAGCAATTGGAAATATAGCAATCGTTTCTTAAAATAATTTAAGTCCCTTGAATGATAATGTGGTTATATATTGAATATATTAAAGAGGAATTATATAGAAATACACATTTTTAAAAAAGTGTGTATCCTATATAGAGATATCAATGGGTGGATTTTACCCGGATCAGAACCAATAAATAAGTAATGATTCAGGTTTTGAAACCGACCCATTAGACATTGGATCCGGATCGGACCATCAATTATGGATCTTAAGCGGTCCGGATCTGAGCGAATCTGGAACCAGAACCGAACCAGAATCGGACAAGAACTAGAACTGGAATCAAAACCGTTGTTTTATAATTTAATGGGTTATGAGTGATTTCGAATCGATATGGATAAAACTAGTTCATTGACAAGCCTATTTAAATTTAGACTTGTCAATAAACGGATTTTACTCGGACCAGAACCAATAAATAAGTATTGGTTCTGGTTCTGGAACCAGAACCAAATCCGGACCGGATCGGACCGAACCATCAAATTATGGGTCTAAACGGTTCGGGTCTAAAGCTAGTCTGGAACCGAAACCGAAATCAGAACCGTTGCTTTAAAATTTAATGGGTTTTGAGCGGTTCCTGATCGATCCGGGTAAAACTCATCCATTGATATCCCTAATCATATATATTCATTTTAAAAATGTGTTACATTTCATATCTATTTTTAATGTATTTTAAGTTAAAAAGTTCAAGAATCTTTCTGGTCGATCGGAGCCAATGTAATGATCGATCATGGACAGTTTAATGACCAACCAAAGACTTCAAAATATTAGAATTATTGAAAAAATGAGACTCCATTGGAAAACCTTGTATCCGGTTGTGAAATTGTTGTCTCCAGTCGACCGAAGATAATCATTTTTGCGACGCAGACAATAATTTCAAGATCGAAAATAAGATTTTCACTATCGAAAACAAGGTTTTTCACTGGAATCTCAAGTTTTTTTTTCTAAAATTCTAATATTTGAAGTCTTCGATCATTCATTACACTATTCCCTCGTAATCAAGATTTCATATTCCATTTCAAACTTCAAAATGCA
Organism: Salvia rosmarinus; assembly: GCA_036937905.1. Lineage (NCBI taxonomy): Eukaryota > Viridiplantae > Streptophyta > Magnoliopsida > Lamiales > Lamiaceae > Salvia > Salvia rosmarinus. Next base: position 21,614,759 of record CM072813.1, read on the forward strand.
TTATTTTAATAAATAAGTAAACACAATGATGTCGAAGATCACATCATATTTTACTCAAAAATACATTAAATTAACAAAAATGAGCATAAAGTGTAGCAAATTTTAGAATTTGTTATAAACTGTACACATTTGGCCAAAAATGAGTATTTAAGTTTGCTCCCCTATAATAAAATTAGAGACCTAGTCAAATTGTCAAACTTTTAATAATTACAAAACCATGTTCGATTTTCGATAATAAAAAATCTTTATCACATACCGAAAGTTGAGCTAAATTTTAATAAATAAATGAAAATGAGTTTGACACTAAAACAACGTCATTCTGATGCCAAAAATAAGATCCTTTTGGATTGATTAAATTTAAATTTTTACTTTTTTGCATCAATGCATCGTTTTTATGCCAACAATTTTAATTTCCCTATGCCACATTAGATTTTTATAGCCTAAAATCGAAACCCAGGACGTAAATGCTAGAAGTGTGATAGTATGGGTATTTAATTGTTATTTCATTTAGATCGGGAACGTGATTGTGAAAATATTAATAATATAGGTATTAAAGTGTAATTTCCTAAAAAAATTAAAAAATAACGTGAAATGCAAATAGAAAAGGATAGTTTTCTTTTAATGTAGTGTATTAACATGATAAAAAAAAAGGACAAGTGTACCTAAAAGTAGTATGACAAAATTTTGATTAGTTCGACTAAAATTTATATTTCGATCAGGGCATTTTTTTATTAATGAACATTTTTACAAGTTTTGAGGAACAAGGTCACACCAAACAAGACGAATTGGGTCATGATTATCAAGGATTGAAGTATATACACATTTGCTAGGGTTTATTGTAATTATTGAGTCAAATGCGGTAGGTGTTTTTATAGATAGCCAAAGAAATTAAGATAGAGTCACATGGTTCATCAAATTGTGCAGCTAGAATCAATTTTTTCTTTAAAATTTCACATGAAAAGATAAACTACAGTGAGAGGCTACGACTTTGGATATAGTTATAGAAATGTGGGGTTTATCCGCGCTATTCTTGGGACCGGAGTGGAATTTCTTCGGTCTTGACTTATAGTAGCATTGCGGGTTCGTGATAAAAAAAAAAAAAAAATGTGAGGGGAAAACGCCAGTTACTGGGTCCCACAGATGTTTTGGATACTTTTACAGTTGGAAAAAGTAGTTGGATTTATATTTATTTTTGAGGCGTTAAGTGGATGCATGGAACCCACTGACAATCAATTGGTGCTGCCGTAACTCAAAAATATTTTATTCGTCCCATCAAACATGATATTTATTCTTTTTAAAATTATTTTATCTAATATTATATATATATTTTTTAAAAATAATTATCTCTTTAAAATTTACGAGATCTATCTACTTTTTATCATTTTATACTATTTTCTTAAATAATCGTGTAAAAAAAAATGGACCGTTTTGGATGGGACGAATAAAATAACATGTTATTATTTCGGGTAAATTATATTTTGAGTTGCAAATAACTCATCTCGAAATGAAAATCTTATGAACCTTTGTTGATTGCAATTAATGCTTGAACTATGAGGAACTAATAAATCGGGCTTCGTCCGATAAGACAAGTGGCGGGATAGTTGTGCCATAATTCGGTAGGGAAAAGTTGAACCGAATCAATATTTTGATCGAGTTCTTTGTTTTCAAGTTTTAGTTTGATTTGAAATTCTCAAGTCAAATTATATTTAGATAAAAACTTGGGTCCGTCTCACTGTGAGCTCACCTTGTTTTTTGTTAAAATAATTATATATTAATTATGGTGAATAAGGATAATTAGATTTTGTTAATTTATAATTAAATTTATTAATTTTTAATTATAATTTTTAATTCAAAATTAAAATTTATTAATTCATAATTATGATTTATTAATTCATAATTGAGGTTTATTAATTCAAAGTTAGGGTATATTAATTCACAGTTAGGATTTATTAATTCAAAACTAGGGTTTATTAATTCACAATTAGGGTTTATTATTCATAATTAGGATTTATTATTCAAAATTAGGGTTTATTATTTTCAATTAGGGTTTATTAATTCAAAATTAGGGTTTATATTCACAATTAGGATTTATTATGGTTTATTAATTCAAAATTAGGATTTATTATTCAAAATTAGGGTTTATTAATTCACAATTATGATTTATTAATTTAAAATTAAGATATATTAACTCAAAATTATTATTTATTAATTTACAATTAAAGTTTATAAACTAATTAATTTTAATTGAAATTAATTTAATTAATTAATCCTAATTAATTAATTAGTGTATTTATGTCTTGCTCTATTTCAACCCGGAAATTACAATACGAAATCGAACCATCTATATTATATATTTAAATTTAATAGTATTAGCATTACAAGTAGTATTAGAGGTGTTTGGTGAGAACATAAGTTATCCAAAGCGAACATAATTTGTTTTAAAACAAAAAAAAATTTTATATTTGCTTTTGGGACTTATAAGCTCAACCAAACACCCTCTTAGTATTAAAGATAATAAAGTTCGTATTTTTATATTTCATATATTAATATTAGTGTACATGCGCATTGTGGTGATAGGTTTCTATTCGATTTGCTAAATAAATAAAATCGTTCGATCTGTGACCGAATTGCATGAATGCTTTGACGTATATCTTCATTTTATTTCTTATTTATTATTTTTTACCAAAAGGCCTTCGTCTTTGACCTTGGTTCCATGCCAAATTATTTCTCCAAATTCTTTTATATTTCAGAGTTAAAATCCACATTAGGGTAATTCATTTAATCTTACATTAATTTGTATCTTTTCAAATGCAATATTATCATCTTGTTCTCAGCCCATTTTGGATATCGCAACATATATTTAGTAGTGTTAAAAAAAATAAAAAAAATACATGTATTAGTCAAACGATATCAAAATTCAGTAGATATTAATAAAATAAAAATTATAAGTTGATAGTGAATTTTATACGAATAACTAACCATAAAGCTTCAATAATAACTATATAAATATAAATTATATTATCATGTTGATGGAGATATGAATTAATGTACTCGGTCCTGAATTTAGAGTAATATTTAGAATTATCCATATGATTTATATGTAAGTTTTTAATAATCCAACCTAAAACGTTGACATTTTTAGAAAATAATTATCTCTTCAAAAGTTATGAGACCTATTTATTTTTTATCATTTTATACTATTGTCATAAATAATCGTATATAAAATAAATGGATCGTCTTGGGTGGGACGGAGATATAAATATCTTGACATATTTTAGACGTCCAAGATTGCTAACCATGAAGAATTTGTCGAGGAAGCTATGCTACAGCAAAATTCATTGCAGTTATCAAGAACGAGATGTCAACTCATATGTCATCGCCTCGAAATTGTTAAAATTCAACTTTTAATTTTTCGAATTAAGTATAAAAAAAAATTGTATAAAGTTGAAATTGTGAGTTGGTAGAAATTGTGGAAACATAAAATTTTGTCAGAACTCATATCAAACACATGACATTTCAATTATAAAATCAAATCTCTCTAAAACAATATGCATATCGATACAGATATTAAAGCCGAATCACAACAAAAAATGCTTTCCCGCCTAAATTGCCAAATTAATTACAGTATGTTCAATTTTATATCTATAAAATTTCTTATTTAACCAATCATCATTCATTTTTAAACAAAACCTTGATTGGTTTATGCTAAAATTAAATACACTATTATAAATGCTCATATATATATATATATATATATATATATATATGAGATGAATCATGTAGGAAATGATAATTTGGTAGGAAATAAGAATGAATCTGGATCTTTGATTATTTGGATCAATGATTGAGATTTAATTTCGATTATCTTCTGAGCTTTATATTTTGTGTCTTATCGATTCTTATGCAACACTAGAACCCTTCTTGTCTACATGTAATGAAAGATGTCTAAACTAATATATTTAGCATATGTGCTACTGAATAGATGAAATATGTGCTAAACTAACATGTGGAACATAATAATTACGATTGTCTACACAAATATGAAAGATATGCTAGACTTACATATCTATTCTTATTTCTTACACTTATTTCTATTCTCATGAACCATCCCCTATATATATATATATATATATAGTGGATCAAATGAAAACACATCTTTTTGCGAACTCTGCGAACCATGCATAAGGCGTTGAAGATGATGCAAAAGCGATATAAAGTTGTGCATAACGAAAACTTTCTAAAATTATTTTGTTGTGCAACAATTTTAGAAAGTTTTCGTTATCACAACTTTATATTGTTTTGTGTTATGCATGGTTCTCAAGTTCTAAAAAAAGATGAGTTCTCATTGGATCCAACCCCTATATATATATAGGGCTCGGAGCTTATTTACCCTATTTTGACAAAAAGTGTCTTGTGTATATCCATTTCAAAAAATAGTGCCATCTATACCCATTTCATTAGTTTAATATATTTTCATCAAAATCAATAAACTGTTAAACACGAAAAATTGTGCCATTATCAAAGTTTGTGTCATTCAACAATACAGAACACTAAAGTTTGTGCCATTCAACATGAGAACACTAAAATTCAAAAAATTTGTGCGAGATGCAAGAATCTTTTCGGGTTTTAAGAATCGATGTTAAAATTTGATTTAAATCAAAATTCACTCTCTCCCACTCTCTATTCTCTCTCTCTGCACCTCTCTACTCTCTCTCGCACTCTCTATCTCTCTCTCTCTCACCTCTCTCTCTCTCTCGCCCCGCCTCCGGCCAACTCCCTCACCGTGCCGAGCAACTCCCGCCAACTCCCACCGGCGTGCCAAGCAACTCCGTGGACCCACGAACCCGCGGCTTCCGTGGCCAACCTACCTCCCGCGGCCAACCCTCCCGGCGACCCCAACGGCCAACACACCCGCCAACCCACGGCCAAACAACCACCGCGGCCAACCCACCCCTAGCGGCCAAGCCACCCTAGGCGGCCAACACACCCCGGCAAAACCATCCTTCGCGGCCAACCCACCCCGCTGCCAACCACCCACCGGGCCAACCCACGCGGCCAACACACCCACGCCGGCCAACCCACCCCTAGCGGCCAACGCACCACCGGCCGCCAAGCAACCCTCGCGGCCAACCCACTCCTCCGCGGCCAACCCACACCCTCGCTGCCAACCCACTCCTCCGCGGCCAACCCATCCCTTCTCGGCCAACACACCCACCGGCGGCCAACCTACCTGCAGCGCGGCCAACCCACCCCTAGCGGCCAACCTACCGCAGTGCGGCCAACCCACCCCCTAGCGGCCAACCCACGCGGACAACACAATGTCTTCACAGGTTTTTTTTTTTATATTTTTGTTAATTATTATGATTTATAAATTATAATTACAATTATATGCTATGTTAATTATATATTATTAATTATGTATTTATATGCTTAGTGAATTTTGAATTATATGTTTTGTTATATTGTTAATTATGTTTTTATGATAAGTGAATTATCAAATTTAATTTAATTATTATTATTATCGTGAATTATTATGGTATGCAAATTATATTTGATAATATACATATGGGATATGCCTAATTTGATAAAACAAGTAGAATATACCACTTGATTAAAATAAGACCATTCAAATGTTGGAGTGCAGAAAAGTGCATAATTTATTTAATTAGATATTAGTTGATTGTCCATATATTAGTTGATTGTCCATAATTTATTGTGTAACTAGACAATAATCTATAATTTATTGTTTATTGTGATAGTGCATAATTTATTGTGTGATTTGACAATAGTTGATAGTTCATAATTTATTATGTTTTAACTTATTTTTGTCGTTAATTGTTAGTAAAAACTGTAGTGTACACATTCAATAAAACATGTACAATTTATTGTTAATTGTTTATTTATATTATTATATTTTTATTTATTTATATTTGTTCAAAATGGATGTTTATATACGAATTGTTGATATTGCTTGTATTTCTATTAACTTTTATTTATTACTATTATTGGAAAAACAAAAATAGGCGTTATAGTAAAATTGATAATTACTATTAAAATCGATACTTGCTATTAAAATTGATAATATTTATGTTAAATAGGCGTTATGTAAAATTGATAATTAATAATTACTATTAAAATTGATAATTGATAATTATTATGTAAAAAGCATAGAAAATAGGCGTTATGTAGAAATTGATAATTACTATTAAAATTCATACTATTTCTGTTTTTATTGGAAAAACTAATATTACAAAATTATTTTATTTAACTTTTCATAATTAGATAGGTATTTTTAAAAACATGTATGTCACCTTAAAACTACAAATTCACGAAAAATCTCATATTCTACAATATATATTTATATTGTTGTATTTTTGTTTATTTATATTGTTGTTTTGTATATTTTTGTTAATTATTATGATTTACGAATTATAATTTCAATTATATGCTTTGTTAATTATATATTATTAATTATGTATTTATATGCTTTGTTAACTATATATTATTAATTATGTATTTTCTATGCTTTTTAACTATATATTGTGTTGTGTTTATGCTTTACGAAATAATTCAAATATATGTGATAGGATATTAATTATGAATTAGGACATGAATTATTATGCTTTGTAAATCTATGCTTTGTGAATTCGGACATTAATTGAATCTATGCTTTGTGAATTATTATGTATGGTTTGGGAGTTTGGGATGAATTTGGATGAGTTTTGATTGATTTGGCAAATCATATTATAAGCGTTACTCTGCAGAAATTTCGGTAGAATTGTTTATTAATAAGACGCTTTGAAATTATAAGCGGTAAAGTGTTGATAAATAGTTAATCTTATGTTACTAAATTTAACAAATATATTTCTTTTAGGTAGAATATCCACCAAGTAATTTTAGGTAGAAATTTTCAATCCTTGCGACTATGCTAACACACAAAGGTTGTCTAATGCAGTTTACTTCCTTGTAATTTTGTGAACTTAGAAACAAAATATATAGTGGATAATGTGTTCCATGGGTAAAGTTCTTAAGTCCATCCACAAAAATTAGTCATAGGAACAAAATTTCCAATTCTATGTTAATCAAGACACAAAAAGTTCACCACCAATTCTATATAATTTTGGAATTAATTTCACAATATGTGTGAACACACTAATTGACATATTTCTTAATTAAGCATAGTTTATTATTTTTAATAAATAGGAAATCGAGTTCTTAAGGCCGAGACCATCAATCGTCTATCCACAATCAAGACGTACTTGAGCCCAATTATTTAAGAAGGGTCATACGAGATTGAGATATATAGGTGGTGAAGACACGGTGGATAGGTTTAAGCGAGGATGTTTCGGTCACTTTGTTGGTTGGGAACACGGATCCAAGTCGAACATGAGTTTGCACCATATGGTATCCAATGATTAGGCCCTCCAGTCTTGAAGATCGAGCGATATGGTTTTTATTAATGGGAGGACAATTTGTTTTCCTTCTCGGATTTTGCGCTCGTGGCGGGTTTGAGTTTTGGGACGTCATCTTCGATCCTACACCGAGTACGATCCGCAATCCGTTGAGGTTTATCGAAGGTTTGTTGGTAGCGGAAGGACTAGTATAGAGAATCTAGGTGTGAGATTCTTTGATACTGACCGTCCGATTGATGATCTTGGCGGTCATCTATATCTCGTGTGGCCCACATCTTAGTTCTTTACGCATTCGTCTTGGGTATCGACTTGCCACGACTGTGGATCCGTGGATTTGGGTTTTAGTTGACGATCCGGGCGTGTTGCCGATTTCCATGGGCTGCATATGCGTATCAAATTCTCTGACACTACATGTGGAATATGAAGACCGGGCCAAATATCACTTCTACGGACCATCATGGGCATTATATATTTGGTCACTAGAGATCATCCGGATCTTGCACGACGGTTGCAAAGTATGTCAGGGAGGATGTGTATCTAGATGCGTGAGGTGGAAGTTCACGAAGATGATTGGCGTGGATACACACCCGATTCGATCGTGAGGGCAACCGTTGTTGGGGTTAGTCCGGACGACTATGAGATGAGCATGCCGTATTATCGTCGTCTCTATATCCGGTGCACCGGGGTGAACTACGGAGACCCGTTCCATCTGTGCGCTGGGGAACAACCCCGCCCGCACTCAGGCGGCCTCGTTCTAGGCGGGGCCTTCTGCGATGTGGGGTTGGTCGGCGGCACGCAGCGATGCGAGCACGCATCGCTGTTGTTGAAGAGATTGATGAGGAGCACGAGGAGGAGCATGAGGAGCCACGACATCGATGCAGTGGGGATAGAGCGTCGTCGGACGAGGGACGCCGATCGATATAGGGGCCTTGATCGAGGATACGAGGCGTCACGAGACAGCTACGTTCCTCTTCGTCTAGCGGCGGTGAGCACCACAGACGTCGAGTCGGAGGATCGTCGTTGGATCACGACACGATCAATGATGTGGTTAGAGAATATTCGAGGACTCGAGGCGTGGTTTGAGTCATGATAGAAGGGTGTCGATGTAGATGTTCGCAAGACCGAGGCATATCGCCGTCCGCCGTGGAACTACCCGCGGCGATGCGGAGTGACGATCGGGACCGAGGCCTTACTCGTACTCCTACATCAGATGTACCCCAGCAGACTCCTCTAGCAGATCCGGCGTCTCCTGTACACCAGCCAGAGTATACACCTCATCGTCAGTCTCTACAGGAGTATGGATCTACCTCTGGATTCATTAGCCCATCACACAGCGAGGATCCAGCTCGTCATTCCATGCCAGAGATGCCGAGACCATTGGTAAATTATCTTATTTTATATTATTGCATCATATTTGATATGTTTACTTTTTCTAACTCTGTTGCTTTAACAAAATTATTGACTCGTAGAAAGCGAGCGAGTAAGGTTCATTGCATGCGTACCGAGGTCACCGTATGTGAATAGCCCGTTCCACGTCCATTATCCGAAGATGTATTGATGAACTACCAGCGTTTCTTGATGATGAGAAATGACACGGTGGTGGTTGTTGAGTCTTGACCGTCGACTCGAGTTCGATGGTTCGTGTGTATCGAAGCATGAGAGGCCTTTGATGTTCGGGTAAGTACGTTTTATCTGATATGCTTTATTTTTTGAAGTACATCTACTTATATTGATATGTATCCCTAAAATAATTTTGCGGATGGTCGATTTATACATGATGTATTTGAGGGCGAGACTCGATCACCGGGATCGACTTATTAGATGGGGTGGATTCTCATAACACAATCATCCTCGATACTAATTTTTCGTAAGTATTGTGTCTTTAATCAATCAATATATGTTATATATGTGTAGTATCGCAATCGATATGTTTTCAATGTTGAATAGATGTTTCGCAAAATTCATGGTCCGAGGGTATACGCAACGCTTTAGTCTACATTCGAGGCGCGCGTGAAGCACCATTGATCATTACCCCGAGAACGTTGCTTACGTATGGCAGCCACCGGCGCATTGGATTGAGTTGTCCTCGGCTTTGCGGTCGTATATCATGGTTAGATGCCACACGGTAACCTTATTTAATACAATACGTGGAAAAATTGAAATGTTGTTATGTTTATTTTCTCTAAATATTTATTTTTATAGATCATCATCCCATGCGTCGATGACGGCGGCGTTTCGTGATATGTCGCGTGGATATGTACTCGGGTCATTGCGTCTTTGTTTGACTCGCGTATTTGGCGGATGGACCGGGATCAGTGGATGCGAGGATGATGGACTTGTGTGCCTCGATAGATTATTGCGGCGGTTCGATATTCACTAGATGGTTCGAGAATAACTCCCACCGAATACCACCATGGAACAATGAAGCGATTATTACGGTGATCCTTCGAGGTATTTGACCGGGAAGACGATTTCAATGATGGGCCGTTTGCATGCATGGTAGTAGAACGTCTTATTTACGGTTCACCGAGTATCGAGCATATGTCAGTGTTGCGGTTGTAGCATATAGACATCAAATAGGTGGAAATATATTTCGGTTATGTGAGCCGAATCCAGAGGAAGAGGAAGAGGAAGAGGAAGAGGAAGAGCATCTACTAGTGACAAGTAGCATAGAGATTTTTTCATCTCATGTAATATAGATTTAGATTGTGGTTCAACATGTATTTAGATTTATTAATTTCAATCTTAATTATTTAGACTCTTCAATCTTAATATATATTTCAATTCAATTTTTTATAAATTTAGATTTTATTTTCAAATAATTTAAATTTCCTAAATTTAAAATAAATTGAATTGAATTTTATAAAATCGATTTTTCCTAGCGGTTTGAAATAAAATCAATCGATTCTTCATAAAACCAATCGGTTTTATGAAAAACCGATCGGTTTTATTAAAAACCGATCGATCGGTTTGATGAAGAATCGGAAAAATAAGTTTTATGATTTTCAAATTGAATTTATTTTTTATTTTCAAATGGGTCGAGCTTGATTTACCGAATTTTGAAATTGGAAAAAGAATGTCGACTCAGATTTACGAATTTTGAAATTGAAAAAAGAATGTCGAGCTTGACGCATCAATTTTGAAATTGGAAAAAAGAATGAATGGGAGAAGAGGGTATTCTTGGGTTTGAGAATTTCAAAATGACACTATTCAATTTTTTTTTTATTAACTAGGTCATGCGCCCGTCTAGCAAATAGTCAAATAGTGGTTTTGGGGCGGGCCACACATATAACTTGGGCCCTAAGTTAATCTGAGAAAACTACCAAACGACTAGACAAACCCAGCTAATTTAGTATTACTTTGCATAACTAGCGTACAAACACGCCTTAACAATTAAAGCAAGCATCATTTTATTAGTATACTTTTAGGTATATCAACCATTTATAATAACTTAATTAAGCTTCATTACTCCTTACTTACATAATATGTTTCACTAACATATACATAAATTATAATTTCCTTTAATTTCTTCCCAACTTCTTACTTTAGTATCATATGTGAGCTTAATCATCAATATTAACATCATATATTAACTTTAATATATATATATATATAGAGAGAGAGAAATTAAGCACTGAACTAAAATTTTCAATTTCAACATATGAATTTAGAAAATTCTAGTAAATTCATAGAATGCTTAAATTATCATATTAAACTCATATATCAAGTTAAGTGAATCAATATCTCATTCAATTAATGGGATGGTAAATAAGGACATGATTGTCGCGTGTGATCTGCGGATCCACACAAACCACACCTCCCACGTGCACGACTTGTCTTCTTTGACCCCATCTCTCCTCCACGGATCTTGATGGGGCGTTCGGTTGGATGACGATGGCGCCCAACTTTGGACGACCAGCCTGTCGGACCACGGCGGTGGCAATACTTCAACGGCTGCGACATCGGTAGGAAGCATCCAAGTGGATTAGGCGGAACATGATTTACTCTGTATGAGTAGGCTGTACTAGCTTCTCGGCGGTAGTATTCTCCCACATAGCTGGAAATTTGGTCATCTTTATGCCGCATAAATTAAAATTGATATAAAAACAATGATAAAGTTGTTAGTTATAAATTGGAATACCGTACTAAAAAATTATATTTAGTATGTAGCTCCATACCAGTATAAGCTACTGTTGCATGAGAACACGGATCGGATCCATGTCCCACTCCAAGCACGAGCACGATTAGTCCGAGATTGACATTGAAGGTTTGGTTTCGTCCTTGACTTTGAATGTGTCGTTACTTTTGGGCACTATAGTATCTGGCGTGATCTCTCAGCTCACCTGTATCTTGCGACGACTTGAGGGGTTAGGTCGATAGGGTATGCTCTTGCTGCTGCAAGTCTTTGATCGAACCATTTTCTATGATATGACGAATCGCTTCAACCATAGAGCAAATGGGCAATCGTCTTGCCCACAACAACCGAGCATTGAAGGACTCGGCAATGTTGGAAGTCAGGTATAAGCGCCTCCAGGCACTTTGATCTCGCCCACTTCTCAACTCCTACCTCATCGACTTGCCATATGCACCACGGTAGGTCTATCTTTAGGCACGAGGGACTTTAACATGTTCATTGCTTTGTCAAACTCCGCCTCCCGATATGCATAAGCCGCGTATACAGTACAATGCCACCGACGGTTTCCCAAAAGGCGTGATTTTTTCAGCGGATGGTAGTAGCATAAGCCGTGGGCGTTCTCGGAAAGACATTTTTCACGGCATTGGATATCTTGGCGTGCGCATCGGACACAATCAATGTCTCGAATTCGACCGGTAGCGGTCTTCACGTGTTCGAAACCAAGTCCATGATAAATCATTCTCGATCGGACCAATTCCATAAGCCGATGGAAAAACTTGCTCGTTCAGTCGCCCGTATGAGAACAAACAATATACCCTTATTGCGGCCGCGAGTGCGTGCCATCCACAACAATAACAGGCCTCATGCACAACGTGTAACCGAGTCGGTGGGCACCGCGCTACAAAAGATGGCGAAACGACCATCGGTCCAATATCAAGTCAATCAACGAACCGGGATTAGTTATCCGCAACATGTGAAGATAACCCGGTAGCGTCGATAGGATTGTTCATACCACCATATATCATCTCGATTGCCTATTACGAGCTCTCACCGCGACGGTATATGATGCTCGACGCCATACTCGTTGTAACTCGCCATAATCGATCTCGGCAATGACTTCACCGTCCTCGCGTATTTTTCGCGCTATGTATGTTGCAATCACGGGCTTTGACCTTGCGCGTTTCGGTATTCACGAGATCATCTACACAGTGTATACGGCATCAAACTGCGCGACAAACCAAAACCACCTGTTGCGATGCGCGCGATAAAGCGGACACCGATCACGATATCTCGCATTTGAGCGTAATCCGGTGCGGTCCGATCGCGGAATAACAAATTACGCTCTTTGTTCCATGTGCCACAAACCGGTGATATCTTAAGGTCCACCTTGTTGTCGAAGATGGAACCTTCGCTCGGCTCATCGGGGTTGGAATAGAGTCAAGAGGACTAGCAAAAGATTGTTCAAGCCTCATGAGGAATAACGAGAGCTAGCCGATTGCTCATCTCTTCCATTTGTTCTACCTCGAGTCCCCAGTTTACCGCTGCGTGTTGCTCGCATAATCATCCCAGTAATTTTTCTATTCCACCTCTCGACGTATCCACGCATCAAATTCTACAAGCGTGCGAGATCACATTTGCAACCGCACGCCCTCCTCCTCCTCTTCTTCATCGAGACGATGTTTGTTCTTCATCGGACGACGTATTCGCCATCATCCTTTGTCGTCGGCGATCGCGTCGACCACTTCCGCCACGTGTTGCGGCACTTGAGGTGTATTTTGCTCAAACCAATTATATGCTCCAAATTGTTGTGTGAATGACTCATCCGAGATGAGTATTGTGAGCGTAGTCATCTGTTTGTATCACGTGGTTGCTCGAATTGTGGCATATATGCTTGGGGTTACGGTTGGGGCCGGCGCCTCCGTATGTCACATACCACGGTTGGGCATAAATCTCGCACAATCGAGCTAGGCGATCATCGGTAGTCAAAGTGATTTGATAAGTCTACCACCGAGATCTCGATATATAATGTATTTGGTAGTCAAAAGAATTTGCTCGGAAGGGAATTAATGCTTTCTTAACTCCCGAATAAGTGCATTATCGGTCCGAACAAGGTATATGATGATGCCTTGCGCGAGAGTTCAAACAATCATCCCAACATCCTCCATATCTAATGATAATATTCTTCCACCCGACGTCTAATTAAATCATACAAATGCACAATAATTAATTAAAATTCATTAATTATAAAACAAACATCTAAAATAAATAATACAAATTAAATATAAAACAGTAACATTGATCACGAATGTTTAATAATAAGAACAATAAATTATAAACTAAACTAAACTAAATGAAAATTTCAAAATGAGCGTGTATAAATCGTGATTCACCTAAACTAAATCAAATAATAATTCACATAAAATAAATAAATAATACAAATCAAATAATAATTCACATAAACTAAATAAATAATACAAATGCACAATAATGGGCGTGTATAAATCTCTAAACTAAATAATAATTAAATATTATAATTCATCGGAGACGGATATAACTAAACTAAATTAAATAATAATTCACCTAAATTAAACTAAATGTTATAAATTAAACTAAACTAGCTAAATGAAAAATTCAAGTGTATTATTACGTATTTACAATAATTAAACTAAACTAAACTAAACTAAATTAACTATAATTTAATTCAACTACAAAATCATAAAAATTTAATTTAACCCAACCCCACTTTGACCGACCAACCCCATTTTGACCAACCCCACCCCCCACTACCAACCCCACCCCATTACCAACCCCACCCCATGGCCAACCCCACCCCGTACAACCCCACCCTGTGGCCAACCCCACCCCCACCCCGTGCCAACCCCACCCAATACGGCCAACCCCATTTCAATAGCCAACCCCACCCAATGATGCACAACCCATACCAACGGCTAAACTAAAAATTCAACTCTTGATCTAAACTAAACTAAAATTAAACTAAACTAAACTATTTAATTTATCTAAACTATTTAATTCATCTAAAATTCATAATCAAACACGGTTAATTAATTATTCATACAAATTTAATTCATCTAAAAATTTAATTAATTATTCATACAAATTTAATTCATACAAATTTAATCAAACACGGTTATAACCCTAAATAATTATTAATTGAAATTAATTAAAATTCACCAAAATTCATCTAACAATAATTAAGGAATCATATATATAACAAATACATCAAAATATTGAAATTACCTTTATAATCCACTTATCCACTTAGAGAGCGAGCGAGCGAGAGCGAGTTATAATCCACTTAGAGAGGCGAGGCGAGGCGAGAGAGAGAGCGAGGCGAGGCGATAAAAGAATTGATAAAAGAATGAAATATATGTATAATTCAAATATTTATTGGCGTAGAGTTGTTGATCAAGTAAATTCACGATGAAAAGTTGTGTAGAGTTGTTGATCGAACTAAATTCAACGATGAAAAGTTGTTGATAAGTAAATTCGGTGATGAAAAAGTTGTTCATCGAATTAAATTCTTTGAAAAAGTTGTTGTGTATTTAATTTACAAAAGTGTTGATAAAATCATATAATTAATAATTAATAATCAAATTCAATTTATAATTAATTTATAATTAATTAATAAATTGATATAATTAATAATTAATAATTAATGATAAGGATTTAAATTTATAAATAATTAATAAAATTAATCTACGGCCAACCCAGTAGCGCGGCCAACCCCTAAGCGCGGTTTATAATTAATTAATAAATTCAATATAATTAATAATTAATAATTAATGATTATAAATAATTAATAAAATTTACGGCCAACCCGTGGCAACCCGACCGGCTATTGGCTAACGCACCCCCACCCCGCCCGCCTAACCCCCGGGCGGCTAACCCCAAGGCCAACCCTCCCTCACGGCCAACCCCAAGGCCAACCCACCCCACCCTGTATGCCAACCCACACCCCCACCCCTAGGCGGCCAAGGCGGCCAACCCTCCGAGGCCAACCCACGCCGGCCAACCCCACCCCACCGGCCAACACCACCCCGTGCCAACCCACCCCACCGGCCAACCCACCCCACCGCCAACCCCACCCCACCGCCAACCCCACCCCACGCCAACCCCACCCCACCGCCAACACCACCCTACCTGCCAACCCACCCCACCTGCCAACCCCACCCCACTGCCAACCCACCCCATGCCAACCCACCCACCTACCAACCCCATCCCACTACTGACCCCACCCAAGGCGGCCAACCCACCCCTTTAATTTAATTTAATTTAATTTAATTTAATTTGTACAATTTAATTTAATTTAATTTAATTTTTACAAATTATAACTTTAGTTTAATTTAATTTGTAAATTAAATTAAATTAAATTAACGGTTTTTGATTTGATTGATTATTGAAATGATTGTGTCTTTCTGCAGGTTCGTTGAAAAATATATTTAAAAAATGAAATGGGTATACACGGCATTGTTTTTTTGAGATTGGATATATACTGATTCAAGTTTTAAAAAAAAGTGTATTTCCATATATTTCCACATATATATATAAGATATAGATCATATAGGAATGCTAAATGTTGTGAGAAATAGGAATAAGTCATCCATTTATCACCATAAATCAATGATCCGATTTAATATAGGTGTGCTAAGCGTTACTATTATTTGTGCTACTGAATTAGTCATCCGAATTCCTTGTTGAGGCTAGTTTGAATTGGAATTTAATGTAAGCAGTTATTACCTTAATTTATGGGATTATATATCTTCTATTTATGGATAAGTATAGATTTGATATATCTATACTCACCGCACGGAAAATTATTCGGTGAAGAAAATATACATCTATTTTTGTTTAGAATTTTCGTCGTGTTTATCTCCATGGAATAGCAAGGTATTCTCGTGTTTATATTATATTGTATCACTGTATCGATTGATTTTTGTTGCACTTATAATGTATATTTATTGCATATAAACATATTTTCTTTGCAAACAATTTGTAACTTGTCAGCATTTTTGTAATGTTCGTCGTTAGTTTCGTTTGTATTGGTAATATTGTATTATAGTTTTTTTGCCTTTGTTTTATCTTGGTCGTTTTAGTTGTTTTATTTGTATATCTAAGTTTTTTTTATTGTTTTTATGCTTCATGGAACTTCTGTGTAAATTTCATGGATCTTTTGTGTAAGTTACTTTTACATTATAAGGTATATCCTATTTCGCTTAATTTGTTGCAGTATTAATGTATATTTGTTGCATATATGATGTATATTTGTTGCATATAAACATATTATCTTTGCGATGAAATTGTAACTTGTTAATATTTTTTAATGTGCGTCGTTATTTTCGTTTGTATTAGTAATATTGTATGTTTTACTTTTTGTATTTTGTTTTATATTGGTCGTTTTAGTTGTTTTATTTGTATGTGTAAGTATTTTTTCAGTTCTATCTGCTTCATGTAACATCATTGTAATTTTGTTTTACATTATAATGTATATCTTATTTCGCTTAATTTTTGTTGCACTATTAATGTATAGTTATTGCACATATAATGTATATTTGTTGCATATAAACTTGCCTGCGGTAACTTTTTTGTTTTCTCACTTTTATGGAATTTGAGGAGATTTCCATATCTTGTCTGCGATAACTTTTTTGTTTTCTCACTTTTACCCTTACAGGATTTTTACAGCAATAAGCAAGATATTGAGATTTCTTTAATTCCATATTTATGCACAAATCTCATTCATTGATTATATTGCAATAAATGGTTGAGATTTATTCATATTTCTCACACTTAATACTTTTCTCACTATAACCATACTTATATATATATATATATATATATATATATATATATGAAGGGATCATATAGAAGCCAATTTTAAATTAGTAATTAGAAATCCAAAAATTGCGTTCATTATATTAGATTAGATCTAGGCCTGAGATTCAACTTTTATTTTATTATTTTTTTTTTTTAAGGCTAGTATTGTCATTACTTCAATTATTAACGATCCAGATTTTTAGGGATCTAAATTTTTGATTATCTTCATTAATTATTGTTCAAGATTTTTGAAATCCTTCTTTAATTTCAAATTTCCTTCATAATTAATTAATTAAGATTTTAAGATTTTCATTTTTTATTATTTCATTTTTTTTTTATGAATTTCTGATTTTAAGTATGTTTTTTCCACACAAAAAACATACTCAAACAATATTCTAAATATACGCCTGCAGATTTCGTGAACAAACATAGACAAAAAACATACACATATCAGGTCTCTGTATCAAAGTTCGGTATTAAACAAAAAACATGCTAGTTTAGGACCCAAAAGCATATTCAAGCAACGATCGGAAGCATACGCATACCACTGGTGCAAACACACATGCTATCCAACGTCGGACCGCAAAAACACATATAAACGAGAAAAGAAAATCCCATTTTTTACGAGTTGTGGGGGACGTGATGCAGCAGAGTTTTTTCCTTCATATTTTTACTATTTTGACCTTTTTAAAATATTTTATTCATTTTTAATGTTTTAGAATGGGGAAAAATTATTTTTGGGGAGAAAAAATCGTGATCATTAGATTTAGAAAAAGAAGGGTTAAGAGTGGTTTCTAGTTACTAGGTTAAGGTTAGTTTCTAGTAGATCCTATCGCTATATATATAGAAATCGGACCAAATAGGAACCAAATTTAAAGTATAAAATATGATCTATTTTCAGCCATTGATTTGTGAAGATTTACGATGAATTCAAACACATGAGTTCGAATCATATGAAAGGCGATTTTTTTTGAACTCAGACACTTTCAAGGTGAATTTAGACAATTTAACGAATTCGTAGTTTATACGTTAATGATGATTTTTTTACAATAATCACTTCATATATATATATATATATATATATATATATATATGTTCATGTACATATAATTCTTAACATACATAAATGAGAACAAATCATATCCATTTGATTTGAAAATCTAATAGTTATTTTTAAATGTGCATCTGAATTACTTGTATGCACATTTCTGCATATAATTATGCATATGTGCATCTGTATTATAATTTGCGCATTGAATCTAAAGCCTTCATATTGATTTATCAAGAGTTGATATTTATCCTCATATTTACATTATAAAAAGTGTCCACACGATAACTACTATATATATATGTGTGAGTTTGATCAAGTGAGAACTCATCTTTTTGAGAAGTTGAGAACTATGCACAGACATATAAAATTGATGAACAAAACCTATAAAGTTGTGCATAACGAAAACATTCTAAAACTGTTGCAAAAAAAATAATTTTAGAAATTTTTTGTTATGCACAACTTTATACCGTATGTGTATCATCTTTGTCAGTCTTATATATAGTTCGCATAGTTCTCAAAAAAGATGTAGTTCTCATTTGATCCACTCAGGGAATGGATCAAATGAGAACCATATATATTTTGAGAACTAAGAACCCATCCTTACCTTTGATTTTATGTGATCTTGTGGTGTAAAATTCATCTCTAGCTATTATATTATTAATTATCGAAACTTGCTTAAGGTTAATTAAGTAATATTCTTCTTCTTTTTAACGTCTAATCTCGTAAATCATGGGATTTCATATCCCTTATTTATGGTATTGGTGATATGATATTTTCTTAGTGTTCATTACCGACTTTATCCTTAAATTTGAACTATGTACAAAAGCCCACTTTCTATGCATAGGAATATAACATGAACTATACACAAAAGCTCACTTTGTATGCACATGCTTATAGTGGGTGTTGCTATGCACATCTCGATTTACTACTATGCACATGTTGTAATTAATCCATATGGGGTATGCATATCTCAGTTTGCATATGAGGGTATGCATATCTCAGTTTACTACTATGCACAAATTCATATTAATCCATATTGATGCGCAAAGTAAAATGCAGATGTCGAAAGGAACTTAAGATCTGTTTTGCAGAGAGGTTGAGAGATGATGTAAATTAGGGTTAGAGGAGAGAGAGGGGGGCACGATAAATGAGGAAGTGAAAATTGATTCGTGTGAGTTAATGCAAAGAATTTACTGATATACCCTCAAACATTATTAAAATTGAAAAACGAAATGGTTGAATGAAATCTTGTCAAAATAAAATTTTGGCCTATTAATTAATAGTAACCGTTGGATTGAGTAAGCTAGATGGTTTAGATTAGTTCTTAGTTCTCTACATATGGATGATTCCCTCTATAACCAACCCCTATATATATAATTAACTTACCGGCTACTTGTTTCATGGCTTTAATTTGAGCCGCCGGTACTATAAGAATCGGTACTGAACATCTCCCCTCTGTTATATCCATTTCTGTACATTCAATGTACTCTGATCTTCCCCAAGAGCTCACATCGACGAGAAGATTTGGCACCTCAATGTCGGTCGAAAAATATTATTACTATGTTTCGAGAAAGTATAGTATATATATATATATATATATATATATATATATATATATATATATATATATATATATATATATATAGATGGTTGAGTTCTTGTAGTATCCGATCCCGGGTAGTATGTAGTTCTCAATTTAGATCATATATTTTCAACATGCGGATGCACCATAATTTGACAAATGGTAGCTTATTTTTCATTTTTTTTAATAATTTTCGCAAGTGACAAAATGGAAAGAGATCAAAACAATCTCCTTATTCTTATCTGACAGCGACGGTGGTGGACGATGACGACTGTGGACAACGTCGACGGCGACAATGACGAACATCGGATTTTTAGAGGAAAAAAGAAGAAGATGGTTTTGAAAAGAAAATTGAGTGATTTTGAGGAAAAATAAGAAAGATAATTTGAGAGAAGATTGATGATCGAAAGAGATTGTGACTATGGTGGTGGTTTCTGACGAAATTCATCGGTTATCGGAGAAGGATGAGGCAGAATTGAAGGAAGAGGATGAGAGAGAGTTTTGTCAAAAAGCACATCCATGCATATAACAAAACACACTCATGCATGTAAATAAACATAAACATGTATGTTAGCTATGAAACACAAACATACATATATAAAAATACAAACATGCATTTAAGAAAACATAAACATGTATGTTAGCCACAAAGCACAAACATGCAGACAAAACACTTTTATGCATATAATAAAATGTAATAATGCATATGTTAGAACATAAACATGCATGTTGGCCAATAAGCGCGGCGGAGTGCGCGAGCGCGCACTAATGCGACGGGCGAGTGCAAGCGTGAGCGAGCGCTGTGTGCGCGCTTTCAACATACATGTATGTTTGTGTTCAACTAAGTATATGTTCATTTATCTCAATAATTATGTTCAACTATATGCATAATTTATTTTCTATATTTAACAAATCAAACCAGCCAAATTAAGCTTAATAAATTTAAAAAATCACCACCATATGATCTATGAGTTGAGTGGATGAGATTGAATAATACATACTACCTCATACTCGGATACTATATGATCCCTCCCATATATATAGGAATTAGATCAAATATAAACCAATTTTAAAGTATAAAAATATGAATTATTTTTAGTTATTGATTCGTAAAATCTACGGTAAATTCATCATCTTACTTGATGAATTCAAACACATAAGTTCGAATATCATGAGGGATAAATTTTTATTTTTGGAATTCAAACACTTTTCACGATGGATTCAGACGATTTCATGAATTCGTTATTTATATATTAAAGAAGATTTTACAATAACCACTCCATATAATAATAATAATAATGATAATAATAATAATAATAATAATAATAATAATAATAATAATAATAATAATAATAATAATAATAATAATAATAACAACGCTATCACCGTACCACATTACCGCTAAACCATCGTTATGGACTCCAAAAGTTAGTTAGGTTATCCGTTTATTGGGAAGCATCCGAGCGCAGAATTGGTGGAAACAACGTGGGCCCTACATCCACAATGTGCGGCCCAATCACGAGGGCATTTATCCATCATTTTCTCTTATTTGCACAACAGCCCCTTCAACTTTCAATAAATGCAATGGATGCCAACTATTTCGATTTTTTTTAATCTTAGTGATAAGTGATAGGTCCAGTGGCGGAATTAAAAATATAATCGTAGGGCAATTATTTTTAATTTTAAAAGATATAAAATATAATTTTAAAATTAATTAAATAATAATAATAATTTAAATAAAAACATAATATTATTTGAATAGATTTAATTATTTATATTAAATTTCTTTTTCATTATGTTCTAATATCTTGCAAAAATAAAATAATAAGATAAACTTATAAATAACTAAACAAACAATGAATAATATCTATAAAAATTAAAATAATTAGAAAATTATAAATATTAATATTGTAAATTATATTATCTTACAAAACTCAAATCTTGATTTTCTTGTACCCATTACAAATGTACAATAAAATATAGAATTAACTCAAATATATAACTTATTAAAATAAATTTAAATAAATATTATCTATAACTATTATAATAAATTCATCATAATATTTTTAGAAATTGAATTGATTTTATTAATTTATATATAAAACTTTATTATTTATATATATAGAAAAAAGAAAAAGAAAAAAAAGTGAACAAGGGAGGGAAAAAAATGAAAACAAAGAACACAAACCTGGGCAAAAGAGAAGCAGGGCAAACAGAAGAGAAAAATAACGCTGCCCAAGAAGGGATTTGAACCCTGGGCAAGCACAATGATAGACAAAGTTAAACCAACTGCGCTAGCAGCACTATTATAAATAATATGTTATGGATATATACTAGTAATAATTTGTAAAAATGTTGGGGTAGAGCCCCTGCTTTCAACGATAGCTCCGTCACTGGATAGGTCCACTAACTCTCAAGTTCCGCGCATAAAAGGTGTCTCAACTATTCTCCCTACTAAAGAAGCTCATTTTGTAGTTATTTTCTATTTTTGTTCATCTCCTTTCCGTCTTGTGTTTACTGTAAAAGAAAAACTTTGTCATTGTATGTAGTTTTTGTTTTTAATATTTATTGTAAAACGTTGAATTATCTTTTCTTGCCTTAAATGATGCGTTGTGTGGTACTGTGATCATCTTCTCAAATTAAATTAGTTTGTTACTATATTTTGTTTTAAACTGGGAAGTTCTTCTTCCAAGAATCCTCACATTTCAGTCACATAAGAATGTGAAGGGATAAA
Organism: Salvia rosmarinus; assembly: GCA_036937905.1. Taxonomy (NCBI): domain Eukaryota; kingdom Viridiplantae; phylum Streptophyta; class Magnoliopsida; order Lamiales; family Lamiaceae; genus Salvia; species Salvia rosmarinus. The sequence goes on from CM072813.1 coordinate 21,637,505, forward strand.
TCACAGTTTGTAACTATATCTATCTAATAGAAAGATTGTTTCTAGAAAAGAAAAGTAGTAAGTTTCCAATGACTAAAATCACTTTTTATAATATATACATAAGTAATATATCATTACATTATTCAGCTATTGCTCTTTTTTTGTGATTAGCTACATTGTCTTATTTTCTTATTTAGGTGATTAAACTATGTTAAATGACATGTGTTGAATAGAAAATTCATGGGAATGACATTACGCGCATACCTTTAGATTGAGAGGGTGTTTGGGTCCCATAAAACAAAATGTTTTATAACTGCTTTTTGGAGAGCTTATAAGCTCAGCCAAACACCCTCTGAGTCCAATGCTTTAAGTGTGCTTTAACTTTCTTCTTCATTTTTTTCCCTCCAAATCGTCTACAAGCATTATGACATAGGAAGAAAATGTGTCCAAAATGTACCACAGCACTGTCAATTTCCCTCACGACAGTGGAAACTGGGAATGGAACATGTCGACTTTTTTCATGAAAACAACATGAAAGTGGGCCAAAAAATTGAAAATATATTGTATCATGTCAATGCTCATATATTGAACAGTACACTCGGGGCATGATCAATATAAATGAGACTTGAGATAAAAATTGATTGAGAAAAATGTATTTATAATTAAAATTAAGTTTATATTTTATATTTCTTCAATGACAAAACTAATTAAAATATATTATGATCTAAAATGGGGGCCATTTTGTGCAGGTGCACTCGACAGTCGACGCGGTGGGGTTGGGGATATCGTCGGCTCTATAACTTGAAAATAGATCACATGGTATATTAGAGAAGAAACTTAAATTCATCTGTGAATATTAAGTGATAAATCTAGTATATCGAGATTTACGTAAGCAAATAAAGAACACCAGCGCTTTTACGTGGCTCGATCGTTAATGAGATCTACGTCCCGGAGTGATTCCTCAATACTTTCACTATGTTTTGATTACGGTGAGTATAGCTAAAAGCTCTTAGTATTCAAGAAGTTGCTAACCCTTCTACCTTCGATCTAACTCCTATTTATACACATTTGGGGATCCTCGAGGCGGAACCGATCCTCCCATGTGGACCTGCTCCACCGCTTCATAGGGATTCTTAGCCCACTGGAGGACTCTTGCGCTACAGTGCGCCACGTGGAGGTGGCGCCGACTGGCCTGGGCTAGGTTTTGGTGGTGACAGGGTTTGGGGATGAGCCTCGCATAACCGCTGGCCACCATTAAAGTCGCCCACTCGTTTGGGCTGTCGGTGGGCCCGAGTGGTTGGTACTGGGCCATATCCCATCATAGCCCCCGAAAGTCGAGGAACGCCCCAGAAGTGAGGTGAAGAACGCGTGTCGCCGAGGATGTTGCTCGGTCACCGATGTTGTTGTCGAGGGTTTCGATTTCTTTGGTGTCGATTTGATCGGTTCGCTGGGTTCGAACCGAGGTAGATGGTTCATGCTCGGGCGCGCGCCGCTTGTTGGGGACCGAGGGTGGAGTCGCCGTCGCTCGACAAAGGTGTTACGCAATGAAGTCAAGTCCGACCGATAGCGACCCTCGTATGGGTTACACCGAGGTCCGATCCGAGCGGCACCACTCTTCCGGAGAACTCAAGGTCCGGCCGAGTGGTCGACCGGATAGGGATATCATGCCGATGATACCGAGGTCCGCCCGAGTGGCACCGCCTTCTAGGGATGCCAAGGTGTGGCATGAGCGGCCGACACGGAGGGCGCCGAGGTCCGATCCGGATGGGGATGTTCTTCAGGGGCGATGTCCGTTGGCGGGACACCGAGGTCCGACCGAGTGTGCCGCTTGGAGGAAAGCCGAGGTCCGGCTCGAGTGGCGCCGCTCGCTCGGAGGTGGGCGTGGGCGAGGTCCGGGTCCGAGGTCCGAGCCGTCGAGGTCAACGTAATCATTACGATCGGTCGGGCGGTCTGCCTTACCGTAGAGTACGTCATACGCGCCCGAGGCGGTTGGGCGCTCGAACCGCGTCGTGCGCGTCGCCAACTCCACATCCAATCGGGGAAGCACGTGTGAAGTTGAGGCAGCGGTTTAGCGCCCATTCACTTTATAAATAGCCCCGCTGAGGAAGCTGCTCACTTTTTCTCCTCTTCGGCTCGAGCAAAAGAGAATGCACTAAATTTTCGTAGTTTTCGTAATCTGCTTCCGATCTCGAGCAATGAGAGCCCTTCTTTAAAAAGTAAGTATGACTTACATCTTCTTCCACCCTCCTCTCGATGAAGTTATTGAGATTAGGGTTTTATGTGCCATACCTTGGGGTAGATCTCGAGTGTTAGCGAGAGTGCCGGAAATACCTCTACTGGGATGGATATAAGGCTAGGGACGTTAAATCGCCTCTACGACCGTTGCCGATGTAATCGAGGGTGGGAAGGAGTGCTATCTGCCCGGCGGAGGCTGGTGGTGCTCGCCGGGGCCCCGTGGACCGAGCTTTGGCTCACGAGAGGTTTTTTGTGTGCGTAGACGCCACGAGGGCTGGTCTTAGATTTCCTCTAGCTCCCATTTTTTTGCACATTCGGGAATATTTCCAAATTCCCATCCGGTTTACCCCAAACTCTATTAGGTCGGTAGTTGAGACGGGCTTTCTTGTTATAGCCTAGGCGAGGAGTTCTCGCTGAAGTCTTGATCACGATTTTTCGTCAAGTGTACAAGAGGAGTGTACTATTTTTCGCCTCGGCGACCATTTAAGGTGACCCACCCTCCAAGGTTTCAGCGGTGGCAAAGCAAATACTTTTTTTTACGGGCTGATGGGCACCCGAGCTATGAGTGGGGTTGGGTAAAATTAAGGATATAAAATTGAAACCCCTCGGCCACATAAAGGAGCGTACTCAACATGCTAGGTGAGGTTTCAGTAGAATTTACCGAGGATGACCTTAATAACACCGGTTGAGCATACACAGGTCCGAGACTCGGTGGGGTCCGAGATGGGTGAGGCACCCTTTCTCTTGTTTTTGTACATCCGATCTCGCCGAAGTTAACGCGATTTTTCTTCACATTGTGCGGTGAAGGCGGCGTTGCAGGAGGAGGTCTTCCCGCCAAGCACGCGAGCCTCAGAAGAAGAAGGCGGCGGGACGGATCCGCCAAGAACCCGAAGAAGGTTGATGATCTCGGTCGGTCGATGGCGGGGTCTTTGTCGGTCGAGTCGGGGTTCAGAGAACAGATTGACCCTCATCGAGCATGAGTCTTAGGCTCCGGATCGCATTCTCCCAAAGGTATAAAAGCCCTTCCATACCGGTTTTACATGCCCGTGATGTGTGTTAACTCAGATTGTGTTTAGGAAACGAGCTCGATGATCGGGGACCGCAACGTATTCTTGGGTACATCTCAGAGAGCTCGCCGACGGGATGTTGGAACAGGAGCTCATTCGCACGAGCAGACGCCGATCTTTGAGGCCTTGTTGCAGGGCGGAGGCCGAGGCGAGGGCCGCCGCCGAGGCCGCCTCAAAAGAAGGGCCTGGCGCTGGAGGCCGCTCGGGAGCTAGAGGAGGCGCTGAGGAGGTCATGGCGCGAAGAAGGAGCTCGCCGATGGGAGGTGTTTGGCGGCGGTCGGGGCCAATGTTGAGGGCCTTCGCCGCAAGCTCATCGAGTTGGAGAGCTTCTCGGGCTTTATCGCCGAACTTGCCGCCGTGCTCAAGCCCAGGTGGTGTCGGATCACACAGGGAAGTGGCGGCCGCCATGCCCGACCGACAAGGCCAAGCACGGCCGGATCGAGGTCGACCTCCGAGCCGAACAGGCTTACGCCGGGTGATCTCGGGGTTGGCTCTTCCCAAGGCTTTGGAGGCCACAAGCGCCCATCCGATCCTTCGACGGCCGAGGTCGCCGCCCGGTCTGGAGGATGAAGATCCCGAGCTCCGTGAGCTACTTGCCGAGGTGCGGGCGCCGGCATGGAGGAGGAGGAGGAGGAGGAGGTGGTCTGGAGCTCCGGTGAGAATGGGGCCAACCGCAGCAAGAAGAAGCAGGGACCGGTGAGGCGGTGGACAGCCCGAGGTCATGGACCCATTGTAATAGGTCGATCCGCCGGGTCACTAGGATCTTGTGCCTTGTAAAATTTCCACTTTTGAACAATAAACAATTTTTTTTTTTTAAACGCGATTGTCTTGCTTACTTGTAGCCTTGTCTCTCAATATTTTGGACTTGATCATGACTTGTCGACCAAACTAAAAGAAGTTCGAGGTGTTTTGGCCGAAAAGGACGAAGAAGCTTCGAGGAGGATGATGCACTTGACCGACCTGTTGTGGCGGCATGGATATCTCAGATCATCCGCCGATCTGAAGAAGAAGTTGCAAGAGGTCGATTGTGGCGGCTCGCCTCCCGGCCGAGAACGAGGCTCTCGTGTTAAGGATCGTGCATCTCGAGGTCCGAGGCGGACTTATCCGCCGACGCCATCCATGGGCGCTGATGCGGTGTGAGGAGGAGCTCGGAGGCGCAGCAGAGGCAGCACAGGTCTCCGGGAGCAGTGAGAATACGGTGATTCGCCGATCCGGTGGTGCGACCATCTCGAAGTTGATGAGCGGGTTGAGCCACTCACCGGAGGGATAGTCTTTGAGGACGAGGAGGGCCGAATAGTAAAACTTCAAGGATTGCCTCGACTCCTCGTGAAGTAGACTCGAGATCTATGAGATCGTCCGAAACGCGTCTGCCCAAGCCAAGTAGCCAGACCGCTACCGACCCCACTGGTGTCAGGGTCGAAGAACCCGATGATGGGGGCGGTTATGCTGACCACGCCGAAGTGCTGAGGCTACTTGGTCCGGCCCCAGGTGCGTCTCGTGGCCAGTCCGGAGCTCGGAGAAAGAGGGCGACGAGTCCGTCGAGGTCGAGCGGGAAACGCCCGAGGTCGGGTCGAGGCGGGGCACGCCGAGCGGCGGGCCCAACCTCGGCCCCGGAGCTTCTTCCTCGGTCTGAGACTTCGAGCCTGCATCAGTGTCCCCGAGCAGGCCTCGGGGATGCTGGGGTCCCCATTTCAGGACGGGGTGCCTCCGAGGTCGTACCGAGCGCACCGGGAGCGGGTCATTGGGGTGCTGGCCTCGTCGACTGGGTTGAAGGCACCGAGTTCATTCCAGGAGTTCATCGCCGACCGAAATTTTGAGCACTTCGAGCCTGCATCGAGTGTCCCCGAGCAGCCTCGGGGATCTTTGGGGTCCCCATTTCAGGACGGGGTACCTCCGAGGCCGTACCGAGCGCACCGGGAGCAGGTCATTGGGGTGCTGGCCTCGTCGACTGGGTTTAAGGCACCGAGTTCATTCCAGGAGTTCATCGACGACCTGGAAATTTTGTGCAGGAATGGTGTAGCTTCAGCGAGTCGTGGCGGAGTGGAGCTCGGAAGACCGAATAAGTTTGTATATAGCTTAGGACTTTGTATGTAGTCGTAAATATATTTAGACTCGATTCAAGTGTATATTTTCCCCTCGAGAGGTACAAACATAGCTTAGGACTTCGCTTTGGTCTTAAATGTATTTAGGCAGATCATGAAGTGTATATCTTCCCAAATAAAGGGCATAATTTGACGAGATCCGATCCGGATGTCTTTTGCATGTAGATATTCCATCTTAATGGGTAATATGTATGCGTGCATGTAGAGCGTTCAATTTAATGAGTAGTCTGTATGCACTTGACCGAGACGCTCAATTTAATGAGTAATCTGCGGTCGTTGGCGCTTAGTGAGTACCCTACTTAGTGGGTTTTCATCTTCGTAAGGCGTGCCCTTGTGAAGGTTTAAATGTGGTATATCCAAATAGATGTTCACATGTGTATAAGATGGCGGAGTGAAATATTATTCCGGAAAAACAAACGCTTTATTGAGAGATAAATAATATCGCACTTCGCAAAATAATAAGGGACTAACATGATCTTCGATCCGAAATCGAAGCTATGTAAAGTACCTCCTCAAATGAGTGATATGCCAGGTTCGGGGATAAGTGCACCGGATAGGTGAGCTAACTTGTAAGCCCCTTGCCGAGGTCCTCGTGAACGCGGTATGGGCCTTCCCATGTCGGATCGACTTGTTAAGACGCTCAACTCTGCTGGCTTCATTATTTCGTAGGACGAGGTCGCCTACTTGGAGTCGGAGGCTTTGACCCTTTTGTTGTAGTATCGTGCGACCGGCCTCAGACTTGGCTTCGTTTATGAAATGCAAGCTCGCTTCTCCTCGAGGCGTCGAGGTTGGCACAGGTCTTCCTCGTTCTCGGCCTGGTCGAGTGAAGAGTCGCGAGGGCTTGGTGCGCCGATCTCACCAGGTGACGGCCTCGGTCCCAGACCAAACCGAAGGGGTTTCTCAGTGCGAAGTCCGAGGTGTCGCTCAGAGACCGAGAGGACTTGGGGAGATTTTCAGCCCAATCACCCTTAGCTCGGTCTAGCCTCTTCTTCAATCCTTGTACAATCGTGCGGTTCATCACCTCGGTCTGACCATTCGCCTGCGGGTGTGCGACCGAGGTGAAACGTTGCTCGATCTGGAGCTCTTCACACCATTCCTTGAAATTTTTATCCACGAACTGGGTGCCGTTGTCCGAGATCAGAATGTGCGGTATGCCAAAGCGGCAGACTATGTTCTTCCACACGAATGTCTGAATCTTCCTGCTCGTGAGGCTCGAAAGTGGCTCAGCCTCGACCCATTTTGTGAAGTAATCTACAGCTACGACTAAGTATCGAAGCTGACCTGGTGCTCGGTCAAACGGGACAACGATGTCGATCACCCACTGCATGAAAGGCCATGGACTCTCGCGGTCGCTAGATCGGTGCGAGGACTTTTGGCCGTGACCGTGAGCGCGCCGCACTCGGCACTTTTCGACGAGCTCGGCCGAGTCTTGAATGAGGTGGGCAAGAATATCCCGACCTCGGCGTCTTTGAGAGAGCTCAACGATGTGACTTCCACAAGACCTCGGTGAATTTCATTGAGCACGAGTCGCTTCTTACGCCCGAGGCATCTCGGGAGGGTTGAAGGTAAGATTTGCAGAGAGCACCCTCACGTATGAGGTACTTCGGGATTTCGCCATCATCTTTTCGCTTCGGCCGATCTTGAGGTAGTCGCCATCTTCCGGATAGGCCTTTATGGGAGACATCCGGTTCGGATCTATCTCGGTGATGATCGGCGTGGGACTCGCGATCTTACGGAATGAACCTCCTCCATGGTGGACTTGTTGATGACGCAGACTAACTTGTCGAGGACATCGGCCGGCTATTTTCCTCGTGGGATTCGATGAATCTTGAAGTACCTGAATGAGGTCAAGATCTGTAATATCCCGCAGTTTTAATACTTAATTACGATAATATAAACCGTAATTAAGGTTTTAAGCTCGAAAATTAAAAATCTTAGTTAGTCAACGCTCAACTTTGACTACGCATAGCTGGAAAATTTCTGTGTGATATTCACTGATGCTTAGTGAATTAAGGAATATAATTTCTGATATTCCTTCGAACGTAACGTTCTAACGTCGGCTAAATTCAACAGTTAAGCCTTATATTATTTTTAAGCATTTAAGCTTAAAATTTCGAAATTTCCTATTATTATAGGAATAAATAAAGTTGTTACAACTTTATTTTGAACAATTTAGAGATAATTCAATTATGTGAATTTTAAGACGTTTCAAACGTCTACGTTTAGAGATAATTTCATAACTTAACCAAATGATCTCGGAATTATAAAATTCAAATTCCTATGATTATCTTATGATATAAGAGCATTATTTATCAACAAAATAATGCTAAGAAAATTTAGGAATAACATATGCCATATATGATGGGTTTCGAAAACCCTAAATTGTAAATTTAGGGTTTTGTGATCTAAATTTTGTTCTAAATATTTTTCTATGATTAAATTCATCATATATGATTATAATATGTCTCATAACTATGTGTTAGCTATTTATTACATGAAAATAAAATATTTAGCATGTGTTATAACCCTAATTTTCGAAAAAGTGAGCTTATATGTGTTAATTAATTTTAATTGCTACCCAATTGTGATCCTATGATATTTATTATATTAAAATAATATTATTAAGAATAATATATAGAATTATATCAAGTGGCACAAGTGGGGGTAACACTTGTACACAAGTGGACGAAAATTATAAAGATTTGATGAGATTTTATGTGATAAGGTTATCCTATAATTAATGAAGGGTTATGAGTCGTACCTTATCATGTATTAGGTGTAAGATAGAGTTAAAATCCAATTTGAACAAGTAACCTATGGAGACTTCTAGAAAGTGGCCAAAAATATCACTATTATGTGTGATTAAAAATTGTTTTACACCATGTGATGAATTGTGTAGAGATAAGATAAGATCTTATCATGTATTAGGTGTAAGGTAGTTGTAGTATACAAATTGGACAAGTAATCTATGGAAAATTCTAGGCAAAGGGCGACACACACACATACATGTACAATACTATGTGATAAACTTCATACTATGTGATAAGCATTATCCAATGCATTTATTAAGTGATAAAGTGATATAATAAAATATTAAAAAGATAAGATATGATAAGATTTGATAAGATTTGATAAGATAAGATATTTTATAAAATAATGATTAAACCCACTTTATAATTCCTATAAATAGGAGGTTACCCCTCCCATAGCATCATAACCGAAAATAGAGAGGAAATAGGAGAGAAAATAGAGAAAAAATGAGAGTGTTCTTGAAGCATTCTTGATCGTAGATAGAATAAACGTCGCCGACGTCGATCGAATCCGATTAAAAGGTTAGATTTCTTACGAGCTTCGTATATACGTTAGAATTTATGTTACAAGCTTAGTTTATACATGTGATTTTTGAAAATCATGAAACTTGTGCTAATATGTTTAGATATTGTACTTATATGATGTTATTAAGCATATAGTATAATTATATCACAAAATCAAGCATGATATCAAATTTTATATGTGGACCGAAAACTTGAAGGTGTAATATGTTGATAATTATGATTTTAATTGATGATTGGAGCATGAAATCATAATCTAGGGTATTAGTTATGCTTGTATGAATTTATGTGTAATTTTGGAACACTTTGGTACCTAAGTCTATGATTTTGAAAATATTAGTACATGATATTATGTTGAGATATAATCCATATTTGAGTGTTATCATAGCATATTGATAGTGTAGATTCATAAAATAGTGTTGTATGAATTTATTGGACCTAAGTCCAAATTTTCAAAAGTGACTTAGGAAGATTAAATTCACAGTTCACAATAAATAAAATTCATGTTATAGTAAGGATGCTTATAGATGAGTATGTGTTATGTGATTTTATTGGAATTTTGGAAATTGTTTGCTTAGTTTAATTAGTGGTTTTCAAAACTATAGGTTATATGTATTAATGTTATAAATTTATTTTATAAGGTATGAATGCATAATATGATCCAAAATGATGTTTAGACATATAGTGATTTTATGGGAATTTTAGAACAAGAATTACACATAAAATAATAGAATTACATAAAAGGAATTAAAAGTCAAAATGTTGACTTTAGTCAAAATTGTTGACCAAAAGCGTTGACCAAGGTCAAAGGGCACGAATTCGATGTCGTGATCTATGTGACGAAGACGTTTAGCAACAATGTAACTTCGTTACGTAAGTACATTAAAGCGTACATTATTTACTAAAGGTAGAATATCTCTTATAAATTGAAAAAATTCATAATCGACATTAATTGATTAGGAGCGTCTAAAATAAGTCCCGTTTGCCTTTTATTGACGCCGTAGAGCGTTATAGACTATGTTCATCTCTATCAAGCGATTTGAGCAGAGGAATGAATGGACGGATAATACGTCGTTGGTTCGGATCGAAGAAACTTACGCGACATGATGATATGGTAAAATTTCGTTCTTACATTGATAAGGTTTGACTCGAAGGAGAGGAGAAAAGCTGAAGTAAAAACCCTAAGTGACCTAAGAACTTTAAGTTCTCGAGGTGGGCTTCTTACCAAAACTTTTATGAGTTTTTTGGAAAATGTTTCTCGTTATTAATTGTTACATTTATCGAAAACTTTTGAGATACGATATTATCGCGAGAAAATATTTTATGTTTTGTATATGTCCATTCGGGTTGCACAGGCAATGTGAAGTTATTCTAATTCGGATCTGGGTTGGAGGTGTAAGTAGAAATTCCCGGCTAGGGTTGTGTACACATTAGTCGAATCGCCGGTTGCGATCAGTTTTCTGAATCACCGGTTGCGATCAGTTGCGTCCGGGTGAAGGGAGGCCTCCCTCCCGGCGCGTTTATCCATAGCCGACTTGGAATATACGTTGTGGTTGTTGTGATATGAAAATGACTGGCCAGTCGACTTTTGAGAAAATATTGAAAACGTATTTTGTAAGAACAAGGCCTTTTTCAAACAAAACCCCTTGTGTCTTACTGTGATGAGGGCAGTACTATTTTTTTTTAAAGTAAAATGTTTTCGGCAATGTGTCCACTGATTGCAAATTCTTGTACTCAGCCCTGCATATTTGTTTTTAAATGTGCAGGTTGAGCAGGTGATGGAACAAAGCGGAAGTTCAGCGGAGTTCTTTGTCAACTTGAGTATGGAATATCTTTTGGTTCGCCTTGAGAATGCATCATCATATGCATGTCTCACACGTTTATTCCGCTGCCAAAACTCTTGAGATTCTATTATGTTTCGTTTCTATGTCGGCGCTTTGTAAAAGTCATTGCATTACATTGAAACCATGGAACCACCTTTATATATATAAGCTATTTTGATTCATCATGATTCTCGTATCTGTTTGAAACATCTATATTTCTTCAGTAGATGAAATGAGTTGAAACTCTTATTCTTTCATATCCACTTAAACCGAACCCCTAGTCACGGTCCAATAAGGATAAGCCGAACCGGCCATGGTGAGTGGTATCGAGCGATTCGTTTGCTTTGAACCAAAAATATTCTTTCTATCAAAGTCCGCTCAATCACTAGACTTTCTATGAAGTAAATCATCTCGCTCAACGCCCTGCTCATCACGCTCAACCAAAGAAGGAAAATTGAGTTCGATAAAAAGGTATGTGTTAAAAGTTTTTGAAAAGTATGTTACAGTTTTGAGGAAGTATTTGTGAAAAATGTTTTTAAAGTGGACATGTCGTTAAATGAGTAGTTTTGAATTATGATAATTCATAAGAAAAACAAGTGGTTTGTCTGAAGAAGTTTGAGTTCATACCCGGTTGGTATGTGATTTTGTTTGAGTTCATACCCGGTTGGTATGTGATTTTGTTTGAATTCATACCAGGTTGGTATGTGATTTTATTTGAGTTCATACCCGGTTGGTATGTGATTTTGTTTCAATTCATACCGGTTGGTATGTGATCATTTTGTTGTGATGAAATTGAAATAGATTAGAGCTTATACCCGGTTGGTATATGAGTATTGATAATGGACATATATAAAGTTATATGTCAAGAAGTTTGAATGAAAGGTATGAAGCGAGTTGAATTATGAAATTGTGTTGAATTTGAAAGAGCGTTAGATGAGCTTTAAGTTTCACGAAGAACTTAGATTTTACGAGATCATAAAATTCCTTCTATGTATAGCGTAGTGCTTGATGAACCATGAGAACTTGAGAACTTAGAGCGTTTGAAGTTCGACTTGTAACGAGAATTGGAATGCTACGTAAAGGAATGGAAGTTTCAAAAATACTTAACATGGGCATAGTTTTCTCACTTAAGACTTTATCGGCATAATCGATTGTTGCTTACACGAATTAATCTAGTACGATAGATAAACTTGAGGAAAATATCTGGCGTGTAATATGTTTTATGATCCATGACCTATAAAGAAGTTATGTGCTAGTTATTAATTTAGAAGTTAAACGTTTGTTTTGTTTAAAAAAAGTTAAGAATGCCTCACTAGAAGAGTTGGGGCATAGAAGAAAGAGGAAACTTGAACACAGAACCCCAACAACCACCGCCTCGTAGAATAGAGGCATTATTTCTCAAGCAAAACCCGCCTACATTTAACGGGACTGGTACCCCTAATGAGGCTGAACTATGGGTAAGGGCAATAGAGCGAATCTTGATTTCTCGCATTATACGAATCGGGAAAGACTCTCTATGTTACCTTTCAATTAACGGGTTCCACAGACTTACGGTGGGAGACCGGAAGGAAAGTTATGTTGAGGAACAAATGGAGGAATTCACAGGAAGATTTTAAAGCGGTATTATATGATAAATATATTCCCAAAAGTTATAGAAAGAAGCGGAAAATGAATTCTACGACCTCAAGCAAGGAGATAAGTCGGTATGTAGAATCGATAGGATATTACGTGATATGTCAAGATTTGCTATGAATTTGATGAATACCAAGCGAAAAGATGGTCGACAAGTTTAGATCTGGACTAAGGCACGAGATTAGGATATCTCTTGCCCACCGTGGGCGAACGACCTATGCGGAAGCTTTAGGGCGAGCTTTGGACATAGATAAGCATTGTGGGAGAATAAACCATTTTAGCCCAAGAAGACAAGGAAAAGGAAATGGAAGGAAGTTCGTAACAAAGGCAACTACTACAACCAGCCGAGAGAAAGCCATGGTCGAGCAATCAAAAGGACCCAGTGGATCCAAGGGCAAGGCAAGGTCGTCAATAAATTTTGGACAAGGTCAAAACAACCAACGAAAACTAAGCGGCCTCAATGTCCACAATGCTATAGGCATCACATTGGTCCTTGCTTAGCCGGACGTGTGAACCGCTTTAGATGTGGTCGACAAGGGCACTTTGCAAATAATTGCCCACAAGTAGGACAAGGAATGGTAGGTAGACCTAACCCGCCACAACAAGCCCAACCGCAAAGGGAATCAACGATCGCGACGAGCAAAAGGGCTTTCGCCTCAACCAACAAACCGAAAATGACCGTAACAACCCGACAGGTACGAATATGCTTTCAACATACTTGTGAATATATTATTGCTATGAGAATTTCAAGACCACGATATTATATGCAAGCATTTTTAGAACATAGCACATAACAAGATAAAGGAATACGAATCTCCTTCATCAAAGGCGGAAATACAACATTAGTATAAGTTAAGCTTGAACTTAGATTTGGACATAGGATTCACCGTCTATGAGAATCGATAGTTGAGTGAATACAAATGAAAGTTAAGATTATCTGACGAATAAAAGGTGCAGGTACCAACGTCGGAATGGAAAATGCAATATGGAGAAAGAGAAAAGAACGCTATGAGAATGCATAAATTTCGAGGATGAAATTTCTTTAAGGGGGGTAGAATGTAATATCCAAGGTTTGATACTTAATTACGATAATATAAACCGTAATTAAGGTTTTAAGCTCGAAAATTAAAAATCTTAGTTAGTCAACGCTCAACTTTGACTACGCATAGCTGGATAATTTCTGTGTGATATTCACTGATGCTTAGTGAATTAAGGAATATAATTTCTGATATTCCTTCGAACGTAACGTTCTAACGTCGGCTAAATTCACGATTAAGCTTTATATTATTTTTAAGCATTTAAGCTTAAAATTTCAAAATTTTCTATTATTATAGGAATAAATAAAGTTGTTACAACTTTATTTTGAACAATTTAGAGATAATTCAATTATGTGAATTTTAAGACGTTTCAAACGTCTACGTTTAGAGATAATTTCATAACTTAACCAAATGATCTCAGAATTATAAAATTCAAATTCCTATGATTATCTTATCATATAAGAGCATTATTTATCATCAAAATAATGTTAAGAAAATTTAGGAATAACATATGCCATATATGATGGGTTTCGAAAACCCTAAATTGTTAATTTAGGGTTTTGTGATCTAAATTTTGTTCTAAATATTTTTCTATGATTAGATTCATCATATATGATTATAATATGTCTCATAACTATGTGTTAGCTATTTATTACATGAAAATAAAATATTTAGCATGTGTTATAACCCTAATTTTAGAAAAAGTGAGCTTATATGTGTTAATTAATTTTAATTGCTACCCAATTGTGATCCTATGATATTTATTATATTAAAAAATATTATTAAGAATAATATATAGAATTATATCAAGTGGCACAAGTGGGGTAACACTATACACAAGTGACTGAAAATTATAAAGATTTGATGAGATTTTATGTGATAAGGTTATCCTATAATTAATGAAGGGTTATGAGTCGTACCTTATCATGTATTAGGTGTAAGATAGAGTTAAAATCCATTTGAACAAGTAACCTATGGAGACTTCTAGAAAGTGGCCAAAATATCACTATTATGTGTGATTAAAATTGTTTTACACCGTGTGATGGTGTGTAGAGATAAGATAAGATCTTATCATGTATTAGGTGTAAGGTAGTTGTAGTATACAAATTGGACAAGTAATCTATGGAAAATTCTAGGCAAAGGTACACACACACACATACATGTACAATACTATGTGATAAACTTCATACTATGTGATAAGCATTATCCAATGCATTTATTAAGTGATAAAGTGATATAATAAAATATTAAAAGATAAGATATGATAAGATTTGATAAGATTTGATAAGATAAGATATTTTATAAAATAATGATTAAACTCACTTTATAATTCCTATAAATAGGAGCTACCCTCCCATAGCATCATCTTAGAAAATAGAGAGGAAATAGGAGAAAAAATAGAGAAAAAATAGAGAGTGTTCTTCAAAGCATTCTTCGATCGTAGATAGAATAAACGTCGCCGACGCCGATCGAATCCGATTAAAAGGTTAGATTTCACGAGCTCAGTATATCGTTAGAATTTATGTTCAAGTTTAGTTTATACATGTGATTTTGAAAATCATGAAACTTGTGCTAATATGTTTAGATATTGTACTTATATGATGTTATTAAGCATATAGTATAATTATATCACAAAATCAAGCATGATATCAAATTTTATATGTGAATGAAAACTTGAAGGTGTAATATGTTGATAATTATGATTTTAATTGATGATTGGAGCATGAAATCATAATCTAGGGTATTAGTTATGCTTGTATGAATTTATGTAGAATTTTTGGAACACTTTGGTACCTAAGTCTATGATTTTCGAAAATATTAGTACATGATATTATGTTGAGATATAATCCATATTTGAGTGTTATCATAGCATATTGATAGTGTAGATTCATAAAATAGTGTTGTATGAATTTATTGGACCTAAGTCCAAATTTTCAAAAGTGACTTAGGAAGATTAAATTCAACAGTTCACAATAAATAAAATTCATGTTATAGTAAGGATGCTTATAGATGAGTATGTGTTATGTGATTTTATTGGAATTTTTGGAAATTGTTTGCTTAGTTTAATTAGGGTTTTCAAAAACTATAGGTTATATGTATTAATGTTATAAATTTATTTTATAAGGTATGAATGCATAATATGATCCAAAATGATGTTTTAGACATATAGTGATTTTATAGAATTTTTAGAACAAGAATTACACATAAAATAATAGAATTACATAAAAGGAATTAAAAGTCAAAATGTTGACTTTAGTCAAAATTGTTCGACCAAAACGTTGACCAAGGTCAAAGGGCACGGAATTCGATGTACGTGATCTATGTGACGAAGACGTTTAGCAACAATGTAACTTACGTTACGTAAGTACATTAAAGCGTACATTATTTACTAAAGGTAGAATATCTCTTATAAATTGAAAAAATCATAATCGACATTAATTGATTAGGAACGTCAAAATAAGTCCGGCGTTTGCCTTATTTGACGCGTAGAACGTTATAGACTATGTTCATCTCTATCAAATGATTTGAACAGAGGAATGAATGGTCGGATAGTACGTACGTTGGTTCGGATCGAAGAAACTTACGCATCATGATGATATGGTAAAATTTCGTTTCTTACATTGATAAGGTTTGACTCTCGAAGAGAAAAGCGAGTAAAAACCCTAAGTGACCTAAGAACTTTAAGTTCTCGGTGGGCTTTCTTACCAAAACTTTTATGAGTTTTTTGGAAAATGTTCTATCGTTATTATCGCTACATTTCTTGAAAACTTTTGAGATACGATATTGATCGCTCCCTTTTTCACACGTAAAAGGCGTATATAGAAGGTAAGTCGAGTATCGTATTCACAGGGATTGTATGTCTGAAACACGAAGCTAAGCTTAACGATAATTCATCATTATTCATGCACAGAAAATTGGGTGAAAGGTTTAAGGGCTTCAAAATTTAATCCAAAGCAGGTGTAACCATACGAGAAAATAAAACAAAGCAATAAACACACGGAAGATAAAGCAGATAAGAGACTAACCCAGGGATGCATTAATCATATCCACAACGTATGTTTATCCTGCTCCTATTAGCGATTTTAATCCGAGACAAGATGGAAGATCACATATATAACCAACAACTTGATTACGACAATTGCGGCGATGAGATTACGAGTTTTCCTACCATTCTAGGTGAAAACAAGTAACTCCAAAAGGATCACTAAGAATATGCTTCCTACGAATATCCTATCTCGCCACGACTCAAGCGCTTCTTCGTATCATGCATTCGAGATCGATTGACAATTAATACAATTATGTAATTAACCGACAACTAGATATGCATCAAGATTGATCGTAAATCAACACATATAAATAAGCACCAAGAATCATGAATCGATGCCGGAAGGTAAATAGCGATAATGAAATCACAACATATAGGATCGAATCATGCAAACCCACAGGATCGGTATGGAATTTTAGCTACGCATAATTAAATTATCAAAGCAATAAATAATTAAATAAAACATAAATTAAGATAGATAGATAAAACCGTAAGAATCCACGAAGAACAATTGTAGCGACTTGAATTGGAAGAAATTTCAAATCTAATACTAAACTATGAAATTGGAAAGAAAATACTAAAAGAAAAGTTAAACTAAATTAAGCGGGAAAAGAATTTGCAAAGAAAATAAAGAATAAATTGTGTTACGCTGCGGAATGGTGTTTATAAGCTCTTGCTCTATCTCCTATTTATAATAAAACATAAGCTCCCTTTTTCATAAATTCCCCAATCCTATTCTCGACTGATTCAATCCTATTCGACTCGATTGATTATATTCGACTCGGATTAGAAGTATACATGGACTAGGTGTCTCAAATTGCTGAAAATTCATGATTTCTCGAGTTTTGCCCTTGCGACCTTGGGTCGCGAGCAAAACTCATGAATCATCTTTTCTCGGCTGCACGCGACGACATTTGTTCGCTCGTTCTCTCTCGTCAGGACTCCGAATTACAATTCGTTTGCGCCTATGAACTCCTATTGAGATGCTATTTAACATAGTTAACTTTGTACATCCATCCTTGTCAAATCCATTTCATCATATTCAACGTCGTTTTCAAGCGATTCTTCGCCGCATGAGCTCATGTTGGGCTATTGATTCCTCTTTATCGTGATCCACCTTTTGACATTAAAACCTATGCTAAAATGACATGAAATACACACGGCATAATATCTTCCTGTAAACATAAATATATCAAAAGACAACTCAAAAGATCACTTATCACTTAGAAGCGAAGCGAATATAGCTTTATAAATCATGTAAAAACGAGAACATCAACTCCCCAAACTTACCCTTTGTTTGTCCTCAAACAAATTAAAACAAGAGAGACGACGAGAGGTGTAAAGAGTCGAGCGATAAAAGCAATAAGCCTCGTGAGTAATGAGCAATAAGCGATTCACTCAAATGAATCAAATCACAACATCTTTCGTTCAACTCACACATCATCATAATCATAAGCACAAGCCTTCTCAAACTTGAATCCTCACGACATGGATATATATATAAGAAATCTCAAACACTCAAGTGTATCGAGGAGGATGTGTATACTCAAAGTTTAAAACACATGGAATCTACCATAAGCTTGCAAATCGTCTAATTCTCCATTGCTCAAATATGTGCTCAAGAACTAAGATCAAGAAGGTCTTTATATAAGGTTATAATGTAGGCTCTTTGGTAGGGTAGGATATATTTAGGCTAAGTGACTCATAATCCCATAATGAAAACATCATAAGTATCCTGAGACATAATTCCCAAACTTTCACAATTCATTTCAAATCTCTACACCAAAAGTCGTTTTTCTAAGAATTCCACAATTTTCATATAAGTGATATACTCATCTCAAAGCACTAGCTACTTACCCATTTATGTTCTTTTCACACACTTGTATCATTTATTTATTTATTTATTTTTGAACTTATATGGGTAAGCAACTATTTTTTATTATATTTCCTCAACAATTATTCTCTTTCCTTTGTTTTCTCAACCTTTCATTCAAGCAACCAAAATCACACTAACAACATAATTGACCCACGGCTATATGAATGAATAAGGTAGGCTCAAGCAGGCTCATCAAAGGATAATAATAGGTTAGTGTTTGGATAGTGTATAGGCTAAGAAAAGAATGCCTAATATCATTTCAAAATTCTTAAGCACATCAATGCGACCTCGAAAAGAACAGAGCAAGTTCTAGAGAAACACATGCTATTTCAAACTATTCACACGGGAAAAAAACAAGGCGAAAAGATATGGCGATCAGCTCAAGTCTCGGGTTTCAAAAATGCGATCAAGTTCTCAAAGGCTTAATACTCACAACAATCATAACATTCTTAGTCTCACAAAATCAATTACAATAGATTTTCTAATAAAACAATTCTCATCATCGTAATTTCGTCATTCAACTCGACCCACAAAATGCAGACACAAAACCCAAACACGAAAAACAAAACAAACACAAATAAAAAGAAAGCAGAACAAAAGCGAAAAACAAACCAAAACAAAGAAAAACATTGGGTTACCTCCCAACAAGTGCTAAATTTAAATGTCTTTAGCTAGACCGATACTAACCTCGATCAATCAAGCGATTTGGCGTGATCTTCTTACCAAATCTTTGCTTGCCTCCATATTTTGCGTTATTGCGAGACCACCACCGAGTGTGGAAGTGGCCTCCCAAACTTGAACAAGTCACCTGAGTTCCATGCCGAGTCCGTCTTTTCTTTGTAGCACCCTTGTCAACTAGTCGGTTGACATCCAAGCTCAATTTGGCTAGGGCTGCAATGGTGATTGAATGACACTCTTCATGCTACGCACTATCGTGTCGCGGGATGGCGTCATAGATTGAGATTTTCAACTTCTCATCGTTAACACGAAAAGTTAGATCACCTTCCCGCACGTCGATTAAAGCACGACCGTTCTTTGAAAAGGCTACCCAAGATTAGTGGTTGATTTTAAATTCGAGAATGTCTAAAATAACAAAATCTGTGGAAAGACAAAATCCGAACTCTTACCAACACATCCTCAACTATCCCTTAGGGTATCGATGACACATCGACCATCATTAACGAAATGGAGGTGTTCGGTTTGCCCATTTCAAGCGATTGAACACATTTAACGGCATCGGGTTTATGCTCGCTCCTAAATCACACAACACGTTGGGGGCGTGTGCTCGCAATCTCGCACTCAACGTAAAATTGTCGGGATCCTTACGCTTTAGAGGGCTTCCTCTGCAAGACGGCACTGCATTCTTCGGATAGGGTAATTTTTTCAAATTTCCCCAATTTCTTCTTGCAAGCGCGTCTTTTAAAAATTTCATGTATCCCGGCATGTTTCGCAGCGCTTCAAAGAGAGGCAAATTGATCTCAACTTTTTGGAAAATCTCTTTGAAGCAGCAAACTCCTCGTCATATTTCGACTTGACTAGTCGACTCGAGAAATGGGACCGGAGGAGTGTAGGTGCGAGTGGATTGACGGAGGCCTTTGCGGTTGACCTCGCGGCCATTGGGCGGTCGCGAGGTGTCCGTGGGCGGCCGGAATCCTCGCCGGCGTTCGAGCTTATGGGCGTTGAGTCGCCATGAACGGATCCGGGCGCGACTGTCGATGGCTCATGATCGGGCTCGTGATCATGAGCTCGATCATGATTTCTGCTCTCGGTTACTTTCGTGCTCCGTATGGCTCGGTAAGCTTGTCCTCCTCGTCTAGATGGCGAAACATTGATTTTCGGGTTCACTCCGTATTACTCGAGAAATTGGCCCGTCTTTTGTAGTGCATTCAACTGCACGGCTACTCAACCAATCGATTTTCCAAAATCTTCATATGCTTTCCCATAGCCGTTCTGATCGACTCGGATGAGTTATTTTCGCGGTGTTGCTTATAAATGAATTCGGTTCGTTGCCAATTGTTGGTTGCTCACAACCAATCACTGCATCATATCTTGAGACTTGGCTTCTTGTCTCTTGAATCACTCCGTTACGAGGCGAGAAACTGGCGAGGTGTTGAAAATTATTGGGGTTGGCGTCGAAATTTGGATGATTTACATTTTGCATTGTATGCGGTTTCCCATGATTCCTACGATTGATGTGGTTGATTCTTCTATCTCGATCGACTCTTCAAAAAGTGAATTGCTTCATATTTCGTCGTATTTGAATCGGTCTCGACAATTCTTTGCTTTAACCATTAGCATTCTCTCCGTTGGCCATTGATAACTATTTGCCGCCATCTCTTCTATGATCGTGACCTCCTCTACACGACGATTGATAAACATCTACTGCCGATCATCCACTATGCTCCTTGTATGCCATGTCGCCCACCTTAGAACTGTGTGATCTGTTGTTCTTTGGAGAATCCGTGTTGTGGGCACTTTCTCAATAGGCCCACAGATCGCTCCCACGACTCGAACAATGACTCATCTCCTAGCGGGAGAAGTGGGAGATCTCGGCGATGATTTTGGGCTTTGGTGGCGGAAAATACTTTGAGAGGAACTTTCGCAAAGATCCCCAAGCTGTTTATGCCGTGCGGTCCAAACTCTTGAACCACTCCTTCGCTCGTTGCGAGAGAGAATCGAACATGCGATCTGGATCGTGTCTTGTGGCACCCCATTCTGTTTGATGGTGTCACAAATGTAGAGAATGTCTCAAGATCTTGCATTCGGGTCCTCTGTGACTCCTCCCCAAACCGCTCTCCTTGTACCATCTTGATTAGGGCGGCTTTAACTCAAGTTGTTTGCATTGACTTTGGGCCCCGTCCGCCTCCTTGGAATTGCTCGGTGGGAGGTCGGTACATATAATTCGAGGTCTCGTCTGCGGGGTGAGAAGGAGTCCCGTATTCTCCATCCGAGGCTGCGTCTGCGAAATCGGCTAACATGCGTGCAGCTTGCTCGGGAGGAATGCCCGGATTACGTGGATTAGCCGCCATTGCGCCCGTCTCTTCTCTCGTCCTCTTCTCCTTTGAGAGCTTTCGATCTCGGGATCTAGTAATATTTCGGGAGGTCCACGAGATCTTGTCGCATAAACTACACGAGAAAAGAGAATTGACTACGGTAACAATAAATAAATAATATAATATATAACTTGAATTAATAAATCCAAATCGTCAAATTATTCCTATGCAATCTTAACAATCCCGCAACAGCGTAAAATTTGATCGCTCCATTTTATATAAGCTAAAAGGTGTAAGTATAGGTAAGCAAGTATCGTATCCACAGGGATTATGTCTGAAACACGAAGCTAGCTCAGCGATAATTCATCATTATTCAAACACGAGAAAATTGGGTGAAAGGTTTTAAGGGCTTGAAATTTAATTACGAAGCGGGCGTAATTCATGCGAAAATAAAACAAAGCGATAAACACGGAAGATAAAGCAGATAAGAGAGACTAACCCTGGGATGCATTAATCCTATCCACAGCGTATGTTTATCCTGTTCTATTAGCGATTTTAATCGAGATAAGATGGAAGATCACATATATAACCAACAACTTCAATTACGACAATTGCGGCGATAGATTACGAGTTTTCCTACCATTCTAGGTGAAAACAAGTAACTCGAAAAGGATCACTAAGAATATGCTTCCTCTGAATATCCTATCTCATTTCGACTCGAGCGCTTATTAGTATCATGCATTCAAGATCGATTGACAATTAATACGATTACGTAATTAACCGACAACTAGATATGCATCAAGATTGATCGTAAATCAACACATATAAATAAGCACCAAGAATCATGAATCGATGCACGGAAGGTAAATAGCGATAACAGTAAATCACAACATATAGGATCGAATCATGCAAACCCAGGATCAAGACAGAATTTTAGCTACGCATAATTAAATTACCAAAGCAATAAATAATTAAATAAAACATAAATTAAGATAGATAGATAAAACCGTAAGAATCCACGAAGAACAATTGTAGCGACTTGAATCCAAGAAAATTCGAATTCTAATACTAAACTATGAAATTGGAATGAAAATACTTAAAGAAAAAGCTAAACTAAATTAAGCGGAAAAGAACTTGTAATAGAAAATAAAGAAGAATTTGTGTTACGCTGCGGAATGGTGTAGAAAACAAGCGCCTCTCTACTTTTATAATGAATTGCGAGCTCTCCTTTCTCCTTAAATCTCGTTCCTCTCTTGAATGGGACTCGACATAGAAATCTATCTGAGACTAGAACTACGCCTCATGACGTTCGGGCATCCTTGATTAGCGAAGGACGCGAATTCTCGATGATTTGCTTTAATTGCTCCTCTCTAGCAAAGCTAGAGAGAGTCCCGCAAGGTAGGTCGAGAGGCATTCAAAAGTGCCAAAATCGGCTCTTCCGCGGAGGCTTTCTCTCTTCTTTCGCGATAGCTGGTCGCGAGGCATGATGTCCTCGGCTATGCATTGCGCGACTTATTTGTTTCGCTCAGTTCTCTCGTCCGGACTCCGGTGCGATCCGTTTGCGCTAAGGACTTCTATCGAGATGCTATTTAACATAGTCAACTTTTTACATCCATGTTTTCAAATCCATTATCTCATATTCAACGTCATTTTCAAGCAGCTTCTTCTTCGCATGAGCTCGTGTTGGGCTATTGATTCCTCTTTATCGTGATCCACCTTTTGACATCAAAACTATGCTAAAATGATATGAAATACACACGGCATAATATCTTCCAAGGTAAACAAAAATATATAAAAGACATTCAAAAGACCACTTATCACTTAGAAACGAAGCGAATATAGCACTTATAAATCATGTAAAATGAGAGCTTATCGGATATTGTCTGCGAGAAAATGTTTTATGTTTTGTATATGTCCAATCGGGTTACACGGGCACGAGGAGTTCTGAATCCGGATCTAGGTGGAGGTGTAGTAGAAATTCCACTAGGGTTGTGTACACATTATTGAATGGCATGGGTTGTGATCAGATCTTGAATCGTAGGTTGCGATCGGTTTTACGAATCGCAGGTTGCGATCAATTGCATCCGGGTGAAGGAGGCCTCTCCCGTGCGTTTATCCATAAGCCGACTTGGAATATACGTTGTGGTTGTTGTGATATGAAAATGACCGCGATCGACTTTTGAGAAAATATTGAAAATGTATTTTGTAAGAATAAGGCCTTTTTCAAACAAAACCCTTGTGTCTTCTTGTGATGAGGCGATGCAATATTTCCTAAAGTAAAATGTTTTCGACAATGTGTCCACCGAGTGCAAATTTTGTACTCACCACCGATACATATTGTTTTAAATATGCGAGTTGAGCGAGTGATGGAACAAGCGGAAGTTGGCGGAGTTCTTTGTCGACTTAGTATGGAATATCTTTTGGTTAGCCTTGAGAATGCATCTTCATATGCATGTCTCACACGCTTATTCTGCCGCCAAAACTCTTGAGATTCTATTATGTTTCGTTTCTATGTCAACGCTTTGTAAAAGCTGGCATTACTGTGAAACCATGGAACCACCTTTTATATATATAAGCTATTTTGATTCATCATGATTCTCGTATCCGTTTGAAACATCTATATTTCTTCGTAGATGAAATGAGTTGAAACCCTTATTCTTTCATATCCATAAACCGAACCCTAGTCACGGTCCAATAAGGATAAGCGAACCAAATTGTGTGACATCTCCTTTGCCTTCTCGGTATTCTTCATTCGATCCTCCTTGGCCTCGTATACACTGGGACACGGTTTACCACGACACAGGAGTCTCAGAAGATCTGGACCTTGTCCACTTTCAATTCCTTGCGGCGGAGTCACGAGATCGGTAACCGTACTCCACCTCGTTGTTGGTGGTCGGGAAGGTAAACCGAGGGCGTGGGTCACTTCTTTATACGGGCGAGGAGGAGGATGCCGCTCACGCCTGCCGTTTGCATGAAGCTCCGGTCACGTACATCGCCGGCAACCATCGGGCGGTGCAAGGACTTCCTCGATCATTGGGCGGGAGTTGGAGTGACCTCGTTGGTAGAGCCCACCTCGGTGGTTGGCCTCCACCGGGAAGTCGTGAGCTTACCCTTTATGGCGGCACAGGGGTGCGAGATGTCGTGCTCGCCGAGCTCAGTGCCCACAGCTATCGTCCGGATGACTCGGCTTTGATAAGACTTGTCTCAAGGGTAGCTCGGTTAGCACTGGACGGAGTGAGCTTGGAAGTAGGGTCGGGCGTCGCTTGGCGTTCACCAAGGCAGTGCTACCTTTTCGAGGTGGTGTACCTCGTCTGAGGTCCTTTGAGGCAGGCTAATGAAGTAGATGAGGTTGTCGTCCCACCTCATCTCGCACGAGATCTGTGATGGCCTCGTCGAGGCGACGAGATATAAAGAGAGGATTTCACCTTGTTTCGGGGCGGATAGGGTCGGCAGGTCGGTGAGATACTCTTTCAATTGCGCGAAGGCGTCCTGGTGTTCTTCCTGCCAGGCGAAGTTCGGAGCTCTCCTCAGGATCTTGAAGAAGGGAAGATGCTTCTCGGCGACGAGATAAGAATCTGCGAGGCGGTAGGCACCGATGAGTTTGTGGATCTCACGGATGGTCCTTGCACCGCATGTCGAGTAATTGTCTTCACTTGGTGGGATTGGCCTTGAGCCTTCTTGAGAACAACATCGAGGAACTTACCGGTCTTCACCATGAATGTACATTTACGGGGTTGAGCTTGAGGTTGGCCGACACGAGGAGTTGGAGGATAGTCTTGGGGTCTTGGTGTGACTCTCCGTTTTTGACTTTTGACGACGATGTCGTCGACGAGTTCTCGACAATCTCCCGATGTGGTCTTTGAATATCGCATCCACCATCCTCCGGTAAGTAGCCCGGCGTTCTTGTGAAAGGCATCTTCCGTAAGCAAAGACAGCAAAGTCGGTGATGAACGCTGTCTTGGGCGTCCTCCGAGACTCATCGAGTTGGTGGTATCCTTTATGCAGATTGAGCTGAAGACTTAGTGGCCCTGATGCCTCCACCTTCTTATTAATGTTGGGAGGGTAACAATCTTCGAGGCGGTGTTTGTTGAGGTCGGTGTAGTCGGCCGCATACCCCTCACGGCTTTCGGACCACGACTGGATTAGCCATCCAGGTCGGGTACTTGACCTCGAACAAGATCTTGGCCTTCTGGAGTTGAGTCACTTCGTCTCTTATGACCTGGCTGCGCTCTGCCGCGAACACCCTTTTCTTCTGCCGAACTGGCTTAGTAGCCGGGTTAATGTTGAGGCGGTGAGTTATGAGTTCGGGCGACACTCCGGTCATGTCGAGTGGGGACCATGCGAATACGTCTCTGTATTCCCTCAGAAGCTGCGTGACACGCTGCCGAATGTCAGCTGGGCCCTGGATGCCGACCTTGACAACTTTGGAGGGGTCGTCGTCGTATAGCTGAATATTCGGTCGAAGTCGTCCAGGGTGGCGGCAGGGGATACTGTAATTGCTATGCTTGAGGCGGTGTATCACAGGTTGAGACTCGTAGGCATTCTTTTCTTTGCCATTTGGTCTCCTGGATGCTCGGCCTTTGCGGGGTGGTATCTTGATTGTGGTGGTACAGCTGGCGATGACCCAGTGGCGTATAGCGATCTACGCCGAATGATGTTGTACGGAGAGGAGCTCGTACGGGAAGAATTGAATTGACTTTGTGACCGACACAGGAGCTCGTCCTGATAGCAGGAAGGGTAATTACTCGCCGGGTTGAGCCGCCTCACTGTGTGAAGCTCCATGGCGGGACGGTGCGGGATGTACTTAATTCCTCCGACCTCAGTTTACAGACAGCTACGGAAGATGATCTTGACGGAGGCACCGATGTCGATGTAGACCGGTGGGCGTTCTTGTTGCCCACCACGGCTTGTATTGTGATGGCTTCTTGGTGGGGCATGATTTTGACACCGGGTCGTCTTTGGAGAACACGATGCTCTCCCCGTCTCTGAGTCGCTTTTTTCGGTTCCTCGGGGGTGGCCTCGAGCTTCATTCTTAACGACGACCAAATGGTTCCTCTGACGATCGGTAATGGCATAAACCTGTTCCATAACGTTGGGACCTTTGTCCTCGTCATCTTCGGGTTGGGTCACCGTCAAGGTCGGCCCGTAGTTGTTGCCACCGTTATTTCTCCCCCTACGCCTTACGCTACGGCGGCTCGGTCGAGGTATTTTTAGGGCTCTCCTCGGCGAGCTCGTCAATCTGAGCCTAGGTTCCCGCAATCCTCGGTATCGTGACCATACCCCCGGTGATAGTCATAATATTCCTCCGTTGACCTCTTCTTGGATCCTCGCTTTCATGGGAGGGCTTTGGGAAGAGCTCGGCGTGAGCTCGAATATCTCCGCTCTCGATTTGAGCAGATGAGGTGCTTTGCCGCTGTGGGTGGCGAGGTCGAGCACGGACTCGAGGGCCCTTCACGATTCTCTTGAAGGCACTTTGGCGTTCGCCTCGACCTCGATCATCCGACTTCTTCCTTTCGGTCCATTGCCGTCCGGTCTCCTCTTCTTTGGTCCGATTCGTCTCCTTTGACAAAGTTGTCTACCGGGTTCCAAAGGCGACTAGCCGTCTCCCGCTTCTCACGGTGATCTCATTGTTCGTGGCCGGGTGGGATCCCGTTCTTGAGCGCGTTAATGATATAGAGATCGTTGCTCTCATCGATTTTGAGAGACCTTGATGAACCTCGAAGCGAAGTTCGACATCGTCTCGTCCGCCCTTGGCGGATTGTGAGCAGTCGGACGAAGGCTGTTGGGGTGGTATTTTCGATAGAACGCCATAAAGCGATCCATGAGATCACAGGCGATGTATACTATTTTGGCGGGCGGGTGAACCCGCGTCGGGCGTTGGAGATCAAGACCTCGGGGAAGATCTTGCACATATGGAAATCTTCCATTCCTTGATTCGCCATGTTAGTGGTGTGGCGAAAAGGAAGTCGGAGGGTCCCCAAGGCCATCGTGGCGGCGATGTTAGGTGCCCTATACGCGGGGCAAGGGCGTGTCAAAATCTCTCCGGAGAAAGGAGATGATTCTTCGCTCGGTCGAACCCCGGAGATTGTTGCCACCTCTCCTTGGAGGTGGGAGACCGATCTTGGCGTCTCATCGTCTCGAGGGGAGTTCGGCTCCGCCTTTCCTCTCTCCTATTCGCTCGGCTCGGGCGGCATGCCGTGGAGGCGGCTTGGCGCGGGTGACGGTGGTGAATGGTTGCGACCCCATGGCGAGGTGATTGACTTGGCGGATTGGTGTCTGCGTTCTCGGCTATTTTGCGAGGTGGCGTTGACCGTCTCGGTGGGGTGGGTGACGCGGGCGCCGTATTCGCCGATTCGGGCACTCGGGAGGTGCCGCTTCATTTGTCCTCTGGTGGAGGAAGCTTTGGAATCGCGAGTTGGCGTTATGAATTCGGTCACAGCTCGGCAAGGGCTTCAGGGACGAAACAGGCTGTCTGTTCGTCCTCGTTGAGGTTGGTGTCTTCCGCCCGTGAGGCGGCGATCTGAGGTGTATGGAAACGTTTTCCATGTTGCCATCGGTGTGTGACCGCTGTGGCATCCGCAATCTCCTTTCATGCTACCGGTGACCACTGAGTCGTCCTCGGTTGCAGTTGCCAAAGATCATCGGCGGTTCATGCTGTCCTTACCATTAATTTTGTAGAAAGCGAAGCTTTTTGTTCGATGTTTCCCAGACGGCGCCAATGATAAATCTAGTATATGCAGATATGCGAGATTTATGTAAAGCGATAAAGAACACCGAGGCTTTTCGTGGTTCGATCGTTAATGAGATCTCGTCCACGAGAAGTGATTCCTCAATACTTTCACTATGTTTTTATTACGGTGAGTATGGCTAAAAGCTCTTAGTATTCAAGAAGTTGCTAACCCTTCTACCTTCGATCTAACTCCTATTTATACACATTTGGGAATCCTTGGTATGAACCCATCCTCCCATGTAGGGACTGCTCCACTCGCTCATGGGATTCTTAACCGCGCTGGAGGGACTCTTCGCCTACGTGCGCCACGTGGAGGTGGAGCCCGACTGCCTGGGGCCAGGTTTCGGTGGTCGATTGGGGTTTGGGGATGAGCCTTTGGCATAACCGTGGGCCACCATTAAAGTGGGAGCCCACTCGTTTGGAGCTGTCGGTGGGCCGAGTGGTTGGGCCATATCCCATCATAAAGGTATATAGAATATTTGAAATAGTGAGATTCTAATCTAGAACGATTTTGCCTCCTTATCATGGGGATATATGGAAACAATATTTTCTTTAATTACCGTTATTATTAACTTATGGACCAATCTTTGTCCGTAGTTATTTTATGGTATGATCTTTGAAAATTTATAAAATGGCATGATCTTTGCTCCGTTATCGATGAGACTAATTTGAGGTCAATTTTAGGCGCGATTGCGGCCTCACCGGTGATCCGATAATGATGGATTGTTTGGAAAGCCATTTGAGTGTAGAATACATTAGGCTTCGGTTTCGTGGAGTTTGGTGACATATTTAGGCATAATTTAGGCGATGAACAAACATTGCTATAGATTACGCAATAAACTTGCAAGGCCGATCCGACCAACTCCGCGACGATTTGTGACCAAGACCACTCAAATTGACGGTTCGATGTGAGGTTTCTAACAGTATTTTTTGATTTAAGATTTTATCAACAAATTGACGGTCAATTAAGAGTTCTTTGAATATAGGGTTTGCTGTTATTTTATGATTTAAAAAAATAACAAAATGACGCCGTTCTTGCAGAGTTGGTGTTATGTGGCAAAATTAGCCATCTATGTAAGAATCCGTGGGCCCCAGTCACACTTCTATTAATGCCGTCAAATTAGCTAGCCATAAATGTATTAATGGAGTAAAGATTGCGTTGTTTTTGAAATATTTCAAAGGTCGAGCCATAAAGTAACTGGACAGGCAAAAATTGGATTATAAATGAATAATAACTCTTTTTGTGTACTCCGGATTAAGGATTTTGATTGAGCTCAATTATACCATAGTAATGGTCGTAGAATAGAAATGTCATACTAAAAACTAAAATAACGTCTAGTCCATAATTTAATATTTTTATTAATGAACCATGTTACAGTTGGTAGCTAATAAATAATAGGTGTGGGATCTCTTAGGTCTGCCATAATATGCATTAATTGATATGTGGCATGATGTTTGGCAAATAAATGTATGATGATTGCAATTTTCATTTCTCAAAAGTGTCTAAGTGAGCACTTAACGCATCAAAAGGTGTAGCTAAATCGACCTTGCTCGACTTATTTAAATGGAGTCGAATTCGAATTCAATTTACCAAAGACATTCAATGTTTTCATTTATTCAATTATATTCATGAGTCTCACAAAATAACTTTGGATAAATTTATTTCAATGCAAGATTCAAATAACTATACCAATTCGCGGCGTTAAACGCACTTCACATCTTTGATATATTTTCCTTCTAAATATTACTTCCTCCGTTATTTGATAAGGAATTGCTTTCATATACATCTGTCCATACTGTATGCGCACATAAAATAATATAATTAAACAGCCGTGGTTTATGTTAATCAACGCTGATTTATAGCATCCGTACTGTATGGACGATATACATGAGTTTTTATGTTTTATAAGTTTCCTATTTTGATTTTCTTCTTGTTTCCTAACAAGTGTTCCATTTCAAAATTCGAGAGTAAAATTATAATAGTATTCCTATTTTACCCTTATTTATTACTTTTTCAATTTGATAGTTGTATATATATATTTATCATGGTAATTAATAATATATATATATATATATATATATATATATATATCTCTTGATATGTGTAATTTGACGATTAATGATAATTAAAAATAACAGAGGGTGTATTTCATTTCCTAAAATAATCGCTTATTACTAAAGCCAAATATTACTAAATAAAACCAAGTTCACTAAATAGAAATATTGACGCAATACAACACGAAGCTCTCTCAGGAATCACTCCATTGTCCACAAAATAAAACCAGGTACACTAAATTGAAATACTGTCTACAAAATTTGTTATTGTGTGGTTTATAAATTATTTTATAATAGCTGGTCGATATCTAATTTTACTCAAGCACACCTAAGTCAATTGTAAGTTTATATTCATCATTAAATAAACAGACTAATTTTTCAATGAAGCTTCACAAGCGATAGAATCATTTATTAATTGTCATCCACACAAATATAATTGAGTCTTGGAGTGAAGGAAAGAATGAAATTCCCCCCTTCTAACATTTGTAGTTCATATATTTCAAAATTCATGTTTCAACTAGGGTTTGAATTTTCGGATTTTGAATTTGATATCTTATTAATACTCAAGTAATGTACATCATTAATATTTACTATCCTTTTTGGTGAACTTGGACATCCTTGGACATGATTCTTATCGAGACACGCAAAGATTTGTCAATAAATAATAAGTACTTCCTCCGTTGTTTTTTAAGTGTCTCATTGATAATTTTTTCTTATTTTTTTTTAGTTAAGTGTCCTAATTCGTAATTCAAGAGTAAAAATACGATTAGTTTATTATTTTACCCTTATTTAATATTATTGAAATTTGATAATTAGTTGTGCTCTTCTGCCTTTGACAAACCACAGGGGCCGAAGTCGAAGAGCCAATGAGCTAGGCTACCGAATCGGTATCTGTAGCCCCTATGACGTCGTGAGACAGTTCGGTTCCTATCTACCGTTGGTGTTAAAGGGAGAACTGCGAGGAGCCAACCCAACCCTATTTCGTTTCGTTCCGCTCTTCATTTAACGAAGAGAACTCCCGTATGAGGTACCAACCAACTTAATGATCTCCATTTTCGAATGGTAAGGAACCAACGATTCCTTTCGTTGTAAGGATAGCCTTCCGACGCACTGGTTATAACATTTGCATTTTTCTTACATTCTACGTTCCCGACACAAGTGTCCTAATTCGTAATTCAAGAGTACAAATACGATTAGTTTATTATTTTACCCTTATTTAATATTATTGAAATTTGATAATTAGTTGTGCTTATGTATTTATTAGGGTAATTAATAATGTTACAAAAATAAATATTTTTTTTATTTGATTTGTGCGATTTAACGACATGAAACACTTCCAAAAGAATGAAAAGAGTATTCGGTTTGCCCACGGATGATTTTCCAATAGTTATGTTGCAACCACTTCGGTTGTAATTGAATAACCAATCCAAAATTTCATTATTTCAACGGAAAGAAAAAACTCAATTGGATTTTATACCAGTTAGATTTTTAACGGTCATAGGATTCTTTAGCAAAAAAATACTTCTGCTCATGTCAACGAGGGCTGTTAAGGCACATTTTATATTTTGTAATTTAGTTTTTATAAATAATATCAACAGGTTTAAGCTTGTTGGATTTGTTTTTTGGTTTTAAAATATACATTGATCAATTACAAAGGGAGGATCATTTACTATAGTACGGCCCATGTTTTATTTAATTATTTAGCCCATCTCAAAAGGCCCAATTATGTTGGATTCTTTCTATAATATATATTTCAATTTGTTAGGCCTGTTGGCTGTTGCAGTGGGCTTATTTTGCGGCACTTGTAATAATATAATGGAAAGTCATGATCGATAGGCGGATCAGGAAGTTGATGATGAGGTGAAAATGAAAATAAATCTTGAGTATTAAATATCATAAACGCTAAAATATTTTATGTTTCATAAATTGTCTTCATGAGATTTCAATATACAAAATTCATCAATAATTAAGTTTATATTTATATTTTTAATAAAATTTCTTTCAATATAAACTCTTCTTTAACGTAAATTTTAGGAAATCCATCAATCAAACCATTGACAAAATTTGGCTGCGATTGAACTTGAACTTTGACAACTTCGAATGGGCAAAGAGCAATATCAGCAAACACTTGAGCAGATGCAGCGCTGAGGAAGAATATGACACCTTAGTTGGCTAATTTTCCCGACTCGTATGAATCTTTGAGGATTCAGACAAATAGGATATTCCAAAAGCATCAATATACGTCGTTCAAAATATTAGGCACACAACAATAAGGAGACATAAAATTTTAGCGTGGAAAACCTCTTAAAATGAAAGAGATGAAAAAAACAACGGGACTACTAGAGTCGTTTAAATCCACTATAATCAACAATGGAACAGTACACAATCTTCTCTAAATTATATTAGAGGCATACAAAATATCATACACTCGAAAATAAGCACATCAAGATGTATGGAATCAAAATCGAGCAAAGATCAATAAATATATTATCAGAAATTCTCCTCTATTCAGATCGACAAAACCCGACCTTCGAAACTCAAAATCCGATCTTCACCGTCCAAAACGTTGGCCTAGATGTTGTGAAGCTTCTATCCAAAAATCACAGTGATCTAACGGTTCAATCCCCAGAAAACGGAATTTTTCTGAAGCTGCGCACTGAAAATCCGAGAGGGAAAAAAAGGCTACAAATTTTTCTATTTTGGCTACTTCAATTTCTCCCTTCAAAAATAGTGGTTGACCCTTATCATTCTTATAACCTTCTCATGGGTAAAAAATATAAGAAAATCCAACAATAACAATTTTGTTTTAATTTTTTAATTATTTTGGACTAGGCTAATTTTGAATTAGACTTAATATAATACATAAACGGAAGAAAAAGTTTGGGGCTTGCATTGGGCTGGAGCCCGGTGCAGCTTACCCCTAGATCCGCCCCTGGTCATGATATTGCATGTTCTGAACTATTTATTCCCTTGATTGTAATAAAATTCTTTTGTAAATGCAATTACGTGATATATTATCATTTCTCTGGATATATATACACATCAAATTTTGTGAATTGCATATTTTCCGATGTGCAATAATTTATATTTGGTCAATTTGGAACGATTTGAGTATTTATGCCCAATGACGATATATCATATGTTACAATTCCTCATACATGCACAACTAAGGAATAGGCTAATATTTGTTAAATTTGGGTTTTAGAATCATGGGTTATTTAACATCATTGCAATTCTTTTATCAAACGTCTTGTATATATGGAATCACAGCTATTTAACTACTATCTTATTAGAATTTTTTTCTTTAGATGTTGGTATTGTTGAATCTAATCATGGGATAGCATAAATTATTTATTCACGCTGTGATATATATATACTTGATCAAGTTGTAACTCCAATTTTTGCCCCCGGCCACAAAACCTTTCCAGAAACGTCTCGTCTCGTCTAGACAAACAAAATGCACTTCTTTGCCAAGTAGGTGGAAGCCCAAATTTTATTTTTTCAGCATGTTTCGGTCCCTTTTAGTATTTTTGATATATTTTTCTTCTTTGTCGTCCCATGTAGGGATATCAATGAGTGAGTTTTAGTCAGATCAAAACCAATAAATAAGTAATGATTTTGGTTGGAACCACCCATTGAGACTTCGGATCCGGATCGGACCTAAACCATCAACTATGAGTCTTAAGCGGTCTGGATCTGAACGGGTCTGGAACCAGAACCGAACAAGAACTAGAATCGAAACTGTTGCTTTATAATTTATTGTGTTATGAGTGATTTTGAATCGATATGGATAAAACTAGCTCATTGACAAGCCTATTTAAACTTAGACTTGTTAAACGAGTTTTATTCAGACAAGAACCAATAAATAAGTATCGGTTCTGGTTTTGGACCGGACCATCAAACTATGGATCTAAACGGTCCGGGTCTAAAGCGAGTCTGGAATCAGAATCGAAACTAGAACCACTGCTTTAAAATTTAATGGATTTTAAACGATTCCAGATCGGTCCGGGTAAAACTCACCTATTGACATCCCTAGTCCCATGCCTTGCCATGTCAAAGAATTTTCTTCGCGATAATGAAGATTAACATAGAGCACATAAAATGGACCTCATCATTAGTTAGGCAATTAAAATCCCACACCAGCTATCCCATGCCTTGCCATGTCCAAGAATTTTCTTCGCGATAATGAAGATTAACATAGAGCACATAAAATGGACCTCATCATTAGTTAGGCAATTAAAATCCCACACCAGCTATAAATAAAAGGACAAATACCCTATTTTAACTTGGCCCCATGGTCATCTTCACAATATCTCAGAGTCAATCTCTACAAAATAACAATTTATTACTCACTCTGTCTTAATTATATAGGTTGATTAAAAATTTTACAATGATTAAGAAAATTATATAAATACCTTTCTAATATACTCATATTCATTCTTTGATTATTAATTAATGCATGAATTAATAATAGAATTAAAAAGGGGTATATTAATAAATGAGTTAAAAAAATATTACCATTTATAAAAATAATCCTATATATTTTGGACATTCAAAAAATAAAAACAAATCTACATAATTAAGACGGAGTGAATACGATATATGTTCAATTTATAACAAATTAATTTTACGTCGGACAAGTTTCCGGTACCTGAAAAATGACCCTAATCAAGGTAGGGTGTCATTTTATTTTTATTTAAAATTAAGTGTAATCTTTACCATTCACCATAACATTGTAAAATAATTATCTTATCAACTTCGTGAGCACATATTTCTTTCACTATCCAACTAGATAGTCATCCATATCGACACATGGTTTTCGATTCATAAAAATGGATATATATAATTAATGCATCAGAATGTTTTCCCTTTTCAAATGTGGACCACCTCTAAAATAAACAAATGGTATTCTATGAGATTTTGGTCCACCAACTATATGTAATCATACAAAATACAAATTATATGTGTATTCTTAGAGATGTCTAACGAATGAGCTTTTCTTAGGACGATCCGAATCGCTTAAATCCATTAAATTTTAAAGAACGTTACGGTTCGATTCTTGCCCAGAACTGCTTTAGACCCGGACCGCTTAGACTTATAATTTGATAGTCCGGTCCGTCCGGATCGATTACAGTTTGTAACCGTAACCAATACTTATTTATTAGTTACGGTTCGAGTAAAACTCGCTTATCGACAAGTCTAAATTTAAATAGGCACAACGAAGCTAGTTTTATCCATATCGATTCGAAATTACCTTATAACCCATTAAATTATAAAACAACGATTTTGATTCCAATTACGGTTTTGTGGGTTACGGTCCGATTCGCTTAGATCCGAACCACTTAAGACCCATAGTTGATGATCCGGGTCCGGTCCGGATCCCATATTTAATGGGTTGGTTGCAACCGTAATCATTATTTATTTATTGATTTTGATTCGGGTAAAATCCATCCATTGATATCCTGGTAGTTACCAAATCCAAAATCGACGACAGTTGATGATGGCGTTGCACACAGCAGCATCTAGCTATTTAGTGCGTGTACTTTGAAAAATATCCATAGCAGTAATAACATGTTACATTGTCCCATTTGTCTGCATGCATTCACACGCTGCTGCTGCAAATTTGCCCTTCAATTCCAAAATATATATGGATATATGCCCTCTCCTTCCTCTTCCCTAGCTTTCATAAATTCTCTCACACATACACATACACACACACACATATATATATATATATATAAGGGTTAATATAAAAATTATTTTTATTATGAGAATAAAAAAGTGATGAATTCGTTGTGAAAATTGATGAATCTATTGAGAAAATTATTGAATCTAAAAATAAAATTTTCTTCTCTCATAAAATTCGAACTCGCTGAAAATTTTAGAATTTTGGATTTAATAACTTTCTCATCTGATCATTAACTTTCATAACAAATACATTTGGTTCATCGCTAATTCTTATGATTCTTATTTATAGGATAAAACGGTTATTATTTGAATATATATATATATATATATATATATATATATTGTTTATGTAAATACAATTATTAACATACATAAATAAGAATAAATCATGTTTGTGTGTGTGTTGGTATAGTGGTAGAGTGGTTAATGTCGGATCAAATATCTCGGGTTCGAGTCACCGTGACATAACCTTTAAATTTCAGTAATTAAAAAAACAAAAACAAATCATGTCTTTATATTTGGAAATATAATGATTATATTTAAGTGTACATCTCATTTAATTATATCATATTTCTAGATATAATTGTATATTTATGTTTTTTATTATAATTTATGTATTGAATCAGAAATCTATATTGATTTATTAAATATTAGTATACAAAAGATAACCATTCCATATATTTTTTATTTATTTTAAATTTATTTCGTGTGAAAGTACTGCAGCCCCCACGTGTGTCTACGACGCGTGTGATCCATCCCCCTATCGCATCAACAGCTTTTCCTGTCCATTCTTTGGACTCTAGTGCCACAAAATGTCTTGTCTTTTTTTTTTTAATTTAAATTATTTGGTATTAAGGAATGCATATGCATGTCCACCTGGCTATTTACTGCTCTCCTGCAATACAAGACAAAGTTGGTGATGAATAAGAGAGAGTAGGTTTTGCTTTTGTTTAATCCCTTCTTCCTTTGTGTGGTGGTTCTTGATATTTTTTGTTACCGTGATTGAAGACAGTTAAGAAGGAAGGGGGTGAGAATGTTCGATGGGGGCGAGCAGCTCCACCAATTCATAGCTTCGTCGAGAGCTTCATTACCTCTCTCTCTCCCCTTCCCTCTTCATCGAAACCCCTCCTTCTCCGCCGCCTTCGACCCCTACGCGCCACCGCAGCACCAGTCCTCTACCAAGAAATACCCCTTAATCTCTACCGATCTCGCCCTCGAGAGCGAGAGATCCACGGATCCATGGTCCAACGACGAGCTCCTCGCACTCCTTAAAGTCAGATCGAGCATGGAGATTTGGTTCCCGGACTTCAACTGGGAACATGTTTCGAGGTGTATGTGTGTTTATTTATTTTTTATAATAATTATTGAGACAAAGCATTTTTGAGTTTCAGTGCCAATTATTTTAGGGGAATTGTGATGACAGGGAACTAATATTTTATGGTACTTGTATATATGAGTACTGCCGAAAAGAAAAATTATAATAATATAAAGGTGCAGTTACACTTTCTGGAATCTTGAAGTTGAAGATGAGTTTCTTTTAGTGGCTACTTTTCACTTTTGCTTCTTGTTTTTGAGCGTTGTTGCATATGTTATACTCACTCCAATATTTATGTTACATTTTTCTTTTTGAGTTATAATGGTTGGTTTGTTTTTAAAAAAGTAAATATTTTTATATTAAAAAGTATTTCGAATTTCATATTATCTATTGTTTTACATATAAAATATAATTTCTTTAATATATGTGTAAAAAAGAAACATACGTACCATGAATATTGGGACGAAGGGAACCATGAATATTGGGATGGAGGGAGTATATAATTTTTCATGAGATCCCCTATTTCAAATCGTGTTTTCGCTTATTAATAACTCATCCAGGAAGCTCGGGGAGCTCGGGTTCAAGCGGAGCGGAGAGGAGTGCAAGGAAAAGTTGGAGGAAGAGAGCCGGCACTTCAACAGCAGCAAGAACTACAGAATCTTGAGCGAGCTCGACGAGTTCTATCATGGCGAGGAAGAAGCTCAAATCTCGGCTCGTCCAGAGGCAGACGAAAGAGATGAAGAGAAACTAGAGATAAACAACAAAGGCGAAGATATTATAATTCCAAGAAACACAGATGTAGTCGCGAAGAAGAGAAAGAAAAGAGACAAGGTGGAGACGTTCAAGGGTTTCTGCGATGCGGTGGTGAGCAGGATGATGGCCAAGCAAGAGGATGTCCACAAGAAACTGATCGAAGACATTTTCAAAAGGGACCAAGAGAAGATCGCGAGAGAAGAAGCGTGGAGGAATAAGGAAATGGATCGGGTCAGAACCGAGATAGAGATCCGGAGCAAGGAGCAGAAATCCGCCGCGGAGAGGCAAGCCACCATTATCGAGTTCCTGAAGCACTTCACCACCTCCGATGAAGTCAAGGCAAAGAACAACACGATGACCTCGACGTCCAACTCCAACTCGCCCATCCACCAAAACTCGAGCCCTAGATCGACGGAACATTCGTCGAGGTGGCCGAGGGATGAGGTGGTGGCGCTGATACAGCTGAGATGCGGCGGCGGTGGCGAAGAAGGGAAGGGACCGGTGTGGGAGAGGTCATCGCAAGGGATGATGGAGATGGGATACAAGAGGAGTGCGAAGCGGTGCAAGGAGAAATGGGAGAACATAAACAAGTATTTTAGGAAGACGGACAGCAGCAAGAGGAGGTCTGTGAATTCGAGGACTTGCCCTTATTTTCATCAGCTCAGCTGTTTGTACAGCGACGGTACCATTGTGGCGCCCAACGCCGCCGCATCCTCAGAGAAGAATCAATAGGTGGTGCTGTTCATTTCCAACGTGAGATAGGGATTCATGTGTTGGATGTTGGAACGAGTAGTACTTTTGGTCGCGTAGAGCTGCTTGCTTATTAATTTCGGTGAATAAATTTTGTACTGTAGTGGTGGTAATAACTTTAGTGTCTTTTATATATATATATATATAGAGAGGGTTGGTTATGGTGAAAAGTTCTCCTTCACGTATGCGAAAATATAATAAGAATATCTTTCATATTTGTGAAGACAATCGTAAATACTATATATTATACGTAGTTTAAGACATATTTCATCCATTCAGAAGATATACGCTAAATATATTAGTTTAACATATATTTCATTCTGATTAATAGCACAAAAGGGTTCTAATGTCAGACATTAACCCGTGTAGCACACGAAATACAAATCAGAAGACACCAAAATTAAATCTCAACCATTGATATAACAAATTAAATGTTGATTCATTCCTATTTCCTACCAAATTATCCATTCCTACCGAACCATCTCATATATATATATATATATATATATATATATATATATATATATATATATAGTTTGGTTCAAATGAGAACCATTCTTATCCTAAAACTAAGAACCAAATGATTTTTGAATTTACGAATTTTTGAATTCATTAACTTTCCCAATGATTCATCAACTTTCACTTTGTGAATTCATCATTTTTTGGTTCTCATGTTCTTACGATAAAAATGGTTCCCACGTTAACCTTCCCTATATATATATATATATATATATAGTTATGTTCAAATAAGAACAACTTTTATTTTAAAAACTAAGAACAAAATGAATTTATTATGAAAGTTGGTGAATCCGTTGAGAAAGTTACTGAATTCTAAAATTCAAAAAATTTCACCCGGGTTCGAATCCCATGAGGTACGAAAATTCTATTTTTTTAGACTCGGTAACTTTCCAAACGGATTCATCAATATTCACAATAAATTCATTATGTATTGGTTCTCACGATTAAAATGGTTCTCACGTTATCCCTCCAATATATATATATATATGTGTAATTTTCTTTATTTCGTTCTCTGATTTATATATATGAGTATTATTTGTAAGATCATTTTTTTGCATTTAAATAAGTGTAGCGACTTATATTATCAATCCTACAATACAATTACACTTACATGTCTAAATTACACTTATATATGTACAATATTTTAGATTTATAAAATATATGTGTGGATGTAATATATTCTTATTTCTTATATTTATAAGTATTCTCATCAGAACCATCACTTTACATATATATAAGGGAGGGTTAACGTGAGAACCATTTTTATCGTGTGAACTAAAAAATGATGAATTCGATGTGAAAATTGATAGATATGTGGGGTAAGTTACTGAATCCAAAAAAATAAAATTTTTGCCCCTCAAGTGATGCGAACCCTGGTAAAAAAATTTGAATTTTTGAATTCAATAACTTTTCTAACAGATTTATCAACTTTCATAACAAATTCATTTGATTCATAGTTTTTAATATAAAATGGATCTCATTTGAATCAAACTATATATATTATGGTTGTATGTCACACACACATATATCCAGGGGGTAGAGCCACATAGGGGACTGAGAGGTCCATGGGCCCCCAACTTTTTGAAAAATAATTACTAGTATATGTCTAATTCATTTATAATCAACACATAGACTTAGACCAGAGATTTGAAACTCTCAATTGAAAGGTGCAGATTTGATTATTGGTAATGCAATAATTTTTTTTTGTCACTTCAATTCTTTTTTTCTCTTTAATTCTCCTTATTTTGTGCTCTTATTTTTTTCTTTAATTTGTATTATATAGATAAAATAAAATATATTTTTTTCTTTAATTTGTCCAATTTTTAAAATCTCTCCTTACTTTGTGCTCTTTTTTTCTTTAATTTGTATTATATAGATAAAATAAATAAGAATGTAAATAATAAAGCTTTATATTTGAATTAATATGATCAATCAATTTTTTAAGAAAATTATGATAAGCTTATTCTAACAGAATAACTAAAGACATACAAATAATTTGAATTCTCATTTTAAACCATAAAGATGTTGCTAATGATAGAACAATCAAATATAGATCGATTGAATATATGCTAATGATAGAAAAATCAAATATAGATTGATTGATCACATCTTTATTATCACAAGCTTTTTTTTCCAGAAAGTCTAAGAATAAAATTTATCATTATTTATCCAACTTTATGTCGAATATGTATCGTTTTAGTCCAATTTTAAACTACACTAAAATTCTAAATGTTATGTAATTTTCATCATATTTTATTCCAATCATACACATTTTATGTACAGATATTCACTCATATCAAATTTCGTACGAGTACGAAAATGCATCATCGTTATGCATATGATTTGCTCTTATGATCCATGTGATGATGATCGTGTTTTTAATTTTTTTTACGTTATCATATAATTCAAATAATTTAAACTATTATTGAAATTGCTATAACTTTAGTTTTTAATTTTATTTTTAAAATTACACTTATGATTTTTCGAAATTATAATTATTCGGACCCCGAGTGAAATATTTCTGGCTCTGTCACTGCATATATCTACGAAGATGAAGATCGGTGAGCAATTTCAGAAAATCGGCACAGGTCAACAATTGTATCTGTTTCCTTTTTTGTTAAAAAGGAAAATTTATTTGGTCAACTTACGTGTGTGCTCATCTATGGGACACAAAGAAAAACATATCAAAATTCTCCCTATTTGTGGAGTTTAATTATTGATAGGATATGGCCCAACTACTGTGCCCAAGCATCGTGCCCAATACAGTAAAGGCGGCGTCGAGCTCGGCTGGACAAGTTCGCCCAAGACCCCTAAAGCCGGTGGGAACGCGGTGAGCTCGGCCGTATCTAAATGAATCCTAGTTCGAGAAGGGATAGGATTAAGATCCTATCCTAGATCTCGAATCCTATTTAGAAGACCTCGGATTTAAGATCTAGGTCTAAATAATTGTGTATAAATAGAGGCTAGATTAGGCGAAATAGATCATTCACACTCTTTGTAATCACTTCACACATTCAATACACGAATACTCTCTCTCTCCCGTGGACGAGATCTTATTCATAGATCGAACCACGTAAATCCTCGTGTTCTTGCGCATTTATTTCCTTACGAAATTAAGATCGATCATCGGGCGCCGTGCATGGGAAACGAAATTTTGTGTTTCGATCAACCACCGTATAAGGAAATAATCATGACCGGTACACGAAGCCATCATCCGGGACCGTCGCAAGCAACAACAACGCCGACGGCGAAGGGAACGCCGAGCTCACGGAAGAGCCCAATCGGAGAAGAAACCCCGAAGGATATGTCCAAAGTCTCGACGAGCACGGACACCCGCCTGCGGGAGGCAAAGTTACCATAGCGAAGGAAATCGCAGAACAATCGAGGGAACATCCGCTCCAAGTAAACCTCGACGACGCCGTCGAGGGTTTCGAGAAAAATAAGGAGAGCTTTCTCCGGTGACTCAACGAATGTGGTCGGCCACGCCCCAAGACAGAAACGCCGAAGCCTCATCTAGGTACGAGGCATCACAACGAGAGGTCGGGGCCCAAACCGACCGCGCAAGGAACGAGCAACGCGGGAGAGGACGTCGTGACCGCCGCGAAGCCGGCCCCGATCGCCAGAATGAATCCATTCAGCGAACTCCGCCCCGCTCTCCAAGGGACGAGCAGCGCGGGAAAAGGCATCATGGCCGCCGTGAGGTCGGTCCGAGTCACCTAAACGAGTTCGATCGTCGAACTCCGTCCCAATCTCCAGAGGACGGCTTCGATGGGTACGGGAAAATAGTCACCCCGTTCTCAAATAGGATACTCAACACTTCTCTCCCGGATAAATACCGGGTACCAAGCATCGCCCCCTATGACGGGCTGAGGGATCCACAGAACTTCCTCTCGCAGTTCCAATACAACATGATCAACCAACGTCTCAGCTCAGTTCATATGTGTAAACTCTTCCCGGAGTTACTCGTCGACAACGCCCGCAGGTGGTTCGACAGTCTACCTACGGGAAGCATCGGCTCTATCGTGACTGATGGCGCCTTCCATGAAGGTTCTTCCATGGAGTCAAAACGTCGTCGGCACACCTCCTCACCATAAGGCAAAGCCGCAACGAATCCATCAAATGACTTCATAGCGAGGTTTAACAAGGAGTGTTTGAAGGTCAAGACGTGAACGACTGTTAGTCATCTCGGCCTTCCAAACGGCATCTTACCGGGGCCTTATACGAGAGATCATCAAGTACGAACCCCGTCTTTGCGACAGTAGTGGCGATAGCCAACCGGTTCGCCAAAGAGGACGAGGGCGACAAGAGAAAGTACGGGCAGACAAGGCGGGGCCCCGGAAGGAAGAAGAGATGAAGGAAGGAAGATCGAAACCAAGGCCGTGAAGCGCTTGGAAAGATTACATCGCCTATACGGTCCAGCTCGGTCCGCGTGGCGCCTCGAGCGACCTCAATACACCCGCTGACGGCCGAGGGCGAAATCTACACTCCATATGAACTGCTCGAGAGGCCTCGACCACGATGCGAGGAAAGAGCGCCGAACCGTGGATAAATCGCCATTCCATGAAGACTATGGGCACGACATCAAGAGTGCAAAGAGCTCATGGGGAGATAGAGATGTTGGTTCAAGATGGACCCCAAGAAGTACCAAACACGGGGTGCCAAGCCGACCAGAGAGAAGAGAAGAGAGAAAGAAGGAAGAGGAATGCGCCACAAAAAAAGCCAAGTGCGACATCGATGAGGAAGGAGATGACGAGTCCCAATATGACGGGGTGATCTCCACTATTACGGGGCTCCCTCGTGGAGTCACGAAGTCTTCCTCAAGGCCGGGTTCAAGTCCTGAACCCGTGAGCCTAACAACAAGAGGTTCGAGAAAGGACGGGCGATCACCTTCTCCGAGGACGACCCGTACCGCAATAGTACCCCACCAAGATGCACCGTGATCCATGCGATGGTCGCAAATAAGTTGGTGAAACGCGTGTACATTGACAATGGTCGGTAAGCATCCTTTTCAAGGAATGTTTTGACAAGCTAGGGATGAAGAAGCGCGCCGACAAGCGCCGCTGCCATTCAAGCTTCGTCCAAGAAGAGACGCGCCCGGAAGGGATAATAGAGTTACCCGTCACGGTGGGAAGTCACCAACGAGCTCCACCAAGGTGGTGCAATTCTTAAGTAGTGAAGGCCCACCGCCATATAACATCATACTAGGCGAGATTGGTGAACGTTGTAAAGGTGGCGGTATGCTCAACGTACCACCGACAATGAAGATACCCACCGCGAGGGAACGACCGTGATCCGAGGTGATCAAAAGCAAGCCGAGGAATGTATGCGGGTTGCTTTACGGTGCGGGGACCTCGGTCCGGACCCACGAGCATAGCAACTAAAGGAACCCGAAGAGTTGGAGTCAAGAAGTACACTCCCCGATAACCAGGCGGAAGAGGTCGCATTGTACGAGGATGAGCCCTTAAAGGTCGTCAAAGTTGGTCTCACCAAGGCACCTGAAATAAAGAACCAGATCATCCAACTCCTACGGGAATTCCGAGATGTGTTTGCTTGGTCTCCCCTCGACATGACCGGAGTCTCACCAAGTATCATCACTCACCGGCTCAACATCGACCCGAACATGAAACCAGTTCGACAGAAGCAAAGAATTTTTGCAGCCGAACGGAACCAAGTCATTCACGACGAGGTGAACCAGCTGTTAAAAGCTCGCATACTGTTTGAGGTCAAATATCCGACCTGGATAGCCAACCCGGTGATGGTAAAGAAAGGAGGAGGGGGATGGCGAATGTGTATTGACTACACCGACCTCAACAAACATTGCCCAAAGGATTGCTATCCCCTTCCCAACATTGACAAGAAGGTCGACGCGCTAGTCGGATACGAAGTCTTCAGTTTTTTGGACTTATACAAAGGGTATCACCAAGTCCTGATGGACGACGAAGACGCGGCCAAGACAGCCTTCATTACCGACTTCGGAGTCTTTGCGTATAAAAAGATGTCATTCGGTCTCAAGAATGCGGGGCCACCTATCAAAGGATGGTGGACAAAATATTTAAGCCCTACATAGGTCGAATGTGGAGGTATCGTGAGACGACATCGTCGTCAAAAGTAAGGAGGAAGCCGCATGTGTTATCGACTCCGGATCGTCCTCGGCCTTCTCCGAAAAATCAACTGGCGAACCCCAGTGCACATTTGCGATCCGGTGCGGAAAGTTCTTAGGGTCTTGGGTTTCACAAGAAGGGCTAAAGGCCAACCCGCCCAAGGTCCAAACCATTTTGAAATGAACATGCCAAAGACCATCCATGACGTACCTGGTCGACGGTCGCATAGCAAGATCGAGCCGCTTTCTTTCAAAAGTCAGCGGATAAACGGCTACCCTTCTTCAAGATACTCAAAAGGCCCCGAAATTCTCATGGGATGATGTACACAAGT
The DNA here is from genome assembly GCA_036937905.1 of Salvia rosmarinus. Classification (NCBI taxonomy): domain Eukaryota; kingdom Viridiplantae; phylum Streptophyta; class Magnoliopsida; order Lamiales; family Lamiaceae; genus Salvia; species Salvia rosmarinus. Next base: position 21,682,368 of record CM072813.1, read on the forward strand.
CCGCCTTTGAAGATCTCAAGAGCTATCTCGCCAAACTCCCACTCTATCCGGTCCGAAGAGGAGAGGTCCTTTCTCTACTCGCCGCCCGGACGAATCCATAAGTTGATCTTGAGTGCACGAGGAAGGAAGTCACTCGGTGTATTTCATCACCGAGCACTAAAGGCCCTAAACGAGGTATCGCCCTTGAGAAGCTTGCCTTAGCATTGGTAAACGCGAGGAGACTACGCCCATACTTCCATGCACATCCCATACAAGTCCTCACCGACTACCCACCGGCAAGTATCGACGGGCCCAAGCCTCGGGAGAATCGCGAAATGGGCAATCGAACTAGGCGAGCACGATATATCATCCTTCGCCCGCCAGCCATCAAAGGTCAAGCCTCAGCGGATTTCTGGCCGAGGCTAACTTCGTCGAAAACCGAAGCCCACCGAGTCAGACGGCGATGCAAGCCGAACCAATGGATGAAATACCAAAGGAGTCTTGGCAACTCTACGCTGACGGGCTTTGGGAAAGCGGTAATGAGCAGAATCTTACTCCTAGGCCCGGACGGCTAAGAGATCACCTACTCACTCGGTTCATATTCAAAATACGAACAACGAGTAGAGTATGAAGCCTGATCGCAGGACTTCGCCTAGCTCAAAATCTCCAAATACGAGCCGCATAAGTTCACAACGATTCTCGTGTCGTAGTAAGCCAAATGTTGAAATCTGAAGCAAAAGCAACAGGATGAAGAAATACCTTGAAAAGCAAAAGCCTACAACGGATTTTCTCATACTTTCAGATAGTTCGCATCCGAGGGAGCAAAACAGCCGGTGACATCTTAAGTAAATTGGCCTCGGTCAACGAGCCCGCCAAGAGAAGAGGTCCAAAGCGAAGCATAGGCGATGCCGATGACGGAGCCGAGGTCAACGTAGTCTCGGATGAAGAACCCATTGGATGACTCCCATTCGAGAGTACCTGGAGAATGGCGAACTGCCCCAAGACAAGCTGGAAGCTAGGAGGATCCTGAACAAATCTATGCGATATACAATTGAGCAGGGGGTCCTATACAGAAAGTCATATCTCCAGCCTCTCTTAAGGTGCTTGGGTCCGAACCGAGCTGATTACGTTCTGCGAGAAGTGCACGAAGGATCATGCGGAAGTCACATCGGACCCCGAGCCTTGTCGAAAAAAGTCATGAGATGAGGATACTATCGCCAATGATGTTCCAGACTCAATTGACCTTGTGAAAAGGTGTCAAAGTGTCAACTCCACGGAACGCACTGAGGCTACCGCACCGAGCTCACCTCAATCTGAGCCCTTGGCGCTTATGCAATGGGGATCGACATCGTAGGCCCTTTGTAAAGCACCGTGACAGCTCCAATTCCTAATTGTTGCGATTGACTACTTCACGAAGTGGGTGGGAAGAGCCTTTGGCAAAATCACAAGCAAGAACGCCTCAACTTCGTGCGGAAGAACATAGTGTGTCGACGGCATCCTCATATCCTCCCGTCGGACAACGGAACACAATTCACCGATAAGACATTCGAGAGTGGTGTCGAGAGCTTGGATCAACAAAATTCACCTCGGTGGCCCATCCTCAAGCAAATGGTCGGACCGAAGTCACCAGCAGGACCATCGTGAAGGGATCAAGACTCGTCTCGACCGAACTAAGGGCCTTGGGTGGAAAATTTACCATGTGTCTTATGGTCATACCGAACAACACCTAGGACCTCGAGCGGAGAAACGCCTACGGTTTGGTGTATGGAATCAAGCGGTGATCCGGTAGAAATTGAGTACCGAGTCCTCGCACCATTGACTTCTCTGCCAAGCAAATGAGGATAATCTACGAGCTGATCTGGATTTACTCGAAGAAAAAGAGACCTCGCCACATCGAGGAAGCTCGGTGCAAGCAACAAGTAGCTCGGTATTACAACCGTGTGTTAAAACCCGACAATTCCAAGTGGGCGACCTCGTACTCGAAATAATGAAGTCACAAAGCCGTACTGTTCGGCAAGTGGAAGCCACATGGGAAGGACCTCACGGGTCGGCGAAGTCCTCGGCAAATGGGCTTATAAGTCGCCCAATTATCCGGTGAGCAATTACCCAACGCATGGCACATCATTCATACGAAGAGATATTATGCATAAGTGTCAAAGGTCGAGTCTTGTTCGGTCGTGTTTTCGAGTCCTGCTTAATCGAGTCGAGTCTTACTTTGTTATGTCGTCTTTTATCAATAAAATTCTATTTTTGTGCATGTTTTATTTGTCACTAATGCATAATTAATCTTCAATATTATTCTATACCCCTACGGAGGACAAATTCCCTCGACGGAGGTCGATTACCTTCGTTTCATACGAGGATGGATTTAAACGCGTAAGGGACCACCCTCCCGATAACCTCGGCAAAAAACAGAACCATTCCTACATACGAGATCGTTACCTTCGTTTATTTCAAGACGGTTCTCTATGTAGGCGAAATAAGGGACCACCCTCCCGATAACCTCGGCAAAAACAGAACCATTCCTACATACGAGATCGATTACTTCGTTTATTTCAAGACGGTTCTCTATGTAGGCGAAACAAGGGACCACCCTCCCGACAACCTCGGCAAAAAAAGGAACCATTCCTACATACGAGATCGATTACCTTCATTTATTTCAAGACGGTTCTCTCTATGTAGGCGAAATAAGGGACCACCCTCCCGACGACCTCGGCAAAAATCATTAATTCAAGACGAAACTCTACAAGGACGAACTACCCTTCTTAAAGCGGATTCCTTCAAGACTTCATATATTACTTTAGTTCAATATAAAGTCAATACGAAGCAAGTACATCTTTCTTATTTTAAAAATAAGTTATGCAGATTACATATTACGAGGGAGGAGACCGGGAAAACCGAGCCAATCCACAGAAAATCGCGATTCAACGACTCATCTATACTAATCCTACCTCTACCTCGTCCTCGATCTACACTATGGGCTCTGCTAGATCGACCTCGGCCACTCGATGACGCCTGGCTTCGGCCCCTTGATGATCCACGTCGTTCAAGGGCCATAGCACGCCTCTCTTGAGCTATCCACGTCGGATCGTCAAAATTCGGTTCATTTATTCTAGACTGAGAAGCTCCGGCAGAAGAAGAGGCCTCTGCATCCCGTCGAAGCATTTCATCGAGCTATGGTTGTCGAGCGATGACGGTCTTGTATATACCTCCGAGACTTTTTAATTCACCGTACTGTTCCGTGAATTGCCAGGAGGTCCGACCATATTCACGCCGGTACCTCGCACAACGGGCAGCGGCCTCGACAACCTTGGCTTCAACTTCCGAGATAGTCATCCCACCATTTCGATGGATGGCCTCCTCGTACTCGGCATGCTCCTCAGCTATTAATTTAGCCTTCTCCTTGGCGACCTCGAACGACTCCTCCAATGCAAAAGACGAGCCTGGAGCTCGTCACAGCTCTCCTGGGCAGCTCTATGTTTGATAACAGACTCCGACCGCCTGCACATGGCCCAATTGTCCCTTTATATGGAGGAGTTCGACCTCTTTAATTCGAGCCCGCGACAAGTCTTCAATTCGATTCAACCAAGGAGAAGCATCAAGCATTTCAACGACAAGCGAATAAAAGATAAGTGTTTTCATATAAACTTGTGATTCTATTAATATGCCCTTAGGCGAAACCATGTACATTTACATTAAAAAAAAAAAGGGGGATCAACTGACCCTCCGGAAGCTTCGGCTGCCCACCTCACCGCCTCCGAGCTGGAAAGTCTCGGCCTCCTGCCGCCTAACCGCTAGTCCGCCGGCCTCCTCAGAACCGCCAAGCACTCACGCCCTGATACCCCAGTGCAGATCCCCACCCCTTTGTAAGATCGTCTATTAGGCGTCGGTCGGGATCTCGGTCCACGGGCAAAGCGAACAAACTCCGCGGTCGCAGAATCAGAAGATGAAGTCGGTCCGCAGACGGAAGCTCCTTCGTGCCGTGGACAAGGACATCGAAATAAGCCCGCCTCGGGACATCATCCTCTATCTCCTCATACCCATACTTGATTTATCCAGTTGGTAGTCCTCGGCGACTTCTTGATTGATCCGAGACGGCGCTTATTGAGGACCTCGCCGCATCACCAACCACCCGAGAAGCCCCAGAGAGGAATAGCCTCCGCAAATGCCCAAGCATCTCCCCGCGAAGCTCGCTACCTCGGCCTCCCGACGCCGAGCCTCCTCCAACTGCCTTCATAAAGGCGACCTCGGCCTCCGCCGCGGCCACCGCCTAGCCCTCGCCGCCTCCATCGCCTCTGTTGGATTTGTATCTTGAAAGCGTTTGGTTGAGCTTGTATACAATGTTTCTGTTACCACTATTACAATCTCCTATCCGAATTGAATACTTGATTGCATATATCGTGTCCCCTTATCTCATATATGTTAGATCATACGAGTGTGTAGAAGATCACGTAAGTCCGTATGATTGGTCAAGCTTAATGAGATATAAAAGTTTCCTGGTGAGACAACTTAAGGACGAGTTGTCGGTTTAGGCCGCGAGATAGATAAGAAGTGACTTGACTTAGTTGCTTGTTCATGCTTTGGCACGTCTCGACGTATTGAAGGATCACGGTGAGATGTGTTCTTCTTTCGACCGTCGTGAAGAACCAAGATCTCGGTGACTTACGATGATCTAAACCTCGATAAGGTATTAGATGAGTATGAGTTCTTGACCATCACTTTGACTTGTTATGGGTGAGGTTATATGTTCTAACCCAAGATTCTCCGCATCTTGGGTGGTGGCGATCTTGTATGTCACGCTAGTTATCATGTCGAGTCACGTATCCGTTTAGGATGATGACGCCCCTTAAGGAGCTCAAAATGTTTATTGTACTAAACCCCGCAGTTGAGTTAGCTCAAGTACAATAATAAGGTTGAGTGGTACTACTTAAGGAAATGAAGTTATTAATCGCTTTAAGCGATTGATTGCTATAAATGATTAATGGACGTTCGATATCTTAAATACGGGATTCGTAATGTCTAAGTGCAAGCCCGACTCAACTTCGTAATAAAGGGTAAGTCAAGATTTATTCTCTAGTGGCATGAATATATGTTTATAAATTAATTTATGTTTCGGTGAACATAAGATAATTAATTTATTTGAGGCCCATCTTTATTCCTTGCATTTGATCCTGGGTGGCCCATCCAGCCCGTAGCAAGGAAAATCGGCGCCTCATGCTCCCAAAGGCAAGATTTTATTCTCTTTATCCCACAAGGATATAATTATATTTATGGTATATGCATAGATCCTTTCCTTATGGGATTAAGGTAGTGCATTATAAATATAAGGTAAGAGATAGAATCAAGGTTAATCCTCACTTTTAACCTAGAATTTTCGCCCCTCATAGTATTCTTGAGAGTTTTCAAAATTGGGAGTTAGAGCAAGGGTGATTTTTCCAAGCATTCTCCATAGATCGTCCTCACTCGACGTTGGAGATTGGGCAATCGGATACGATCCGGAAGGTCAAAGCACGAGTCCGATCCGCTCGATCCATTCATCTCGCTCCATCGACCCGGCTGCATCCAAAGGTAAACACGTGAAACCCCTACGTCGTTGCGATTAATTATATAGACGCATGCCAGGTTTATAATCAATGTATGGTGAATTAAATATCCAAGATAGATCCTCGGGCGAGGGCTTAACATATGTTTTCCTACAATTGGTATCGAGCACAGGATCGAATCTTGGCTCTGTTGGATTAATTCACGTTTGATTATTACGTGCGTTTTATTAATTGTGGATCATTGTTCATCGTGGCTCGCTTATTGTTTTGTTGGTTTTGTTTTACACCACGAGAAAATCCGTGGTTAGATTAGATTTTATTCGTAAATCTTATCCGTAAAAGAAGAACGAAGATGAAAGAACGAAGAACGAAACGACGGAAAAGCAGTCTCGGCGAGACCCACTGGATTTCTTCGAGCGAGCCTCGCGGTCGCGAGGGCGATCTCGAGGCGGGCGGCGGGATGTGCGTTCACAGACGAGATCCCCGGCGCCACGCGAGCGAGCGAGTGGTCGCGAGATACGGCCATGAAAGCAAAGCGAGCGAAAAGCGAGCGGCAGCGGGCGCGCGCGAAACCCGGCGCCATGAGCGTACTTCATGGTCGCGAAGTTTCGACCGGGCGACAACATCTCGGCAGATGTTCGGGCGACGGGCGTAGCACGACGCAGCGTGCTCGACGGTCGCGGTCGCATTAGCGATCGCGAGGTAACCCGCGAGGGACACGCGAGCGGGCGCGCGAGGCTGGCGGCGCTGGGCGGGCCTGCCCTGGCGCCGCCCAAGAATAGGGCCGACCCGCCCGCACCCATTTTTCCAGCCCAATCCAGATTTTCCGTCCGTGCGGGCACGCGAGGCCCATTTATTGAATCCGTCCGTGCGGGTGCACGCGAGGCCTGTTCAAGTTTAATTACACTTTGTATATCTATGTAATAGATTAGATATAAATGTGCGTGTTTCACGATTGGGCGCGATGAACGCTTTATTTTATTTTTATCGCTCATATGCATGTCGTGGATGTTTAAATTATGCAGAGCATGCTATGTATGTTTATATTACGTTGACAAACCTATAAGTGTTTTACGAATTGGATGCGCATAGTAAGCATGCTAGGTTTATCGCGTTTATCAAGCATATTTTAGAATTTCATGAGCATGTTTTACATGTTGAGTTCTATAGAAAAGCATGCTAGGATTACGTGATCTGCATGGACAAACCTTTTGAATAAAAAGACTAAGCAAGCAACCCGACTAATTAATTTTTCAAATTAAAATGTCAAGACCTCCACTTTTTGATCTCTAAACAAAGTGAGACGCTTTGTGAGTAAACGATCCACACGCAGCTTGCTTGCACTTGCTTATCATAAGTTTGTTAGATGAGATTTCTAAATAAAACATTTTAAATCTATTGAGAAGTGGGAGTTTCATGTGTAAACGTCCACACGCGTGGCTTGCATGTGCGATTTTCATAAGTTCTCTAGAGATAGATATAAAATGAGATAACAAAAGAATTTTAATTGGAGCGGTATGGTCCGAGTGAGTATGCCAATTCTAAGAATTCATTTCTCACGTTAAAATTGTGGTCATTGCTTAGACATCACCTCAGTACAACTTCCGCCAAGTCCCTTCTTGCGATAGTGATGTGGTCTAGTAAGGTCAATCGTTAATTTCATTTGTCATAAGGATAAGTTGACATGGATTGAAATTAAACGACTAAAAGGTATTTTTAGTGCCGTCGAGGGGTTCATGTGTAAACGCCCACACGCGTGGCTTGCATGTGGGATTCCTTGGCGATTGGAGGTTTCAATTAATATTGTTCTATCAAAAGGTTACAATATTATTATTACGAATTATTTGCGATCGTATGCTTATGTGTTTACATTATCGTTTCAGATATGTCTCTTACACCGATTATCAATATGCTCGCACAAAATCCGTTATCCGGTCCAAATTTTATCGAGTGGAAACGAAACATGGAATATGTTCTTATCATTTGAAGAACACATGTTTGTTCTCACTACTCCTAAACCCGATGCCACATCGACGATCGACTAATGAGCACCGAGAGTCAGCGGACTTTGGAATAAGTCAAACAATATGGCTAAATGCTATATGATGACTACGATGTCCAAAGGCTTGCAGTGCAGACATCGATCGATGGTAGACGCGATCGATATTTGGTCAAGTCTCGAGAGTAAGTTTGGGCGATCGGATCGGACGATCGCTTCCACACAATGAGAGAAATCTTGGCGTGTAAGATGGAAGAAGAAAGTTCGTCCATGAACATGTCTCCCACATGACTCATCTCATGGATAGTCTTGATCGGTTGGGAGGAGGTATTGACGAAGCCAAGGTCGATATCATCCTCAATACACCGCCCAAGTCTTTGAGAACTTTCGAATGCGATCATGAGCAAGACCGAGTTTACACTTAGTCGGTTGCTTAATGATCTCGTGGTGCGGAAGGAGTTATGGGAAAAGGAGACATGCTCTTGCTAGCACATCTAAGGGCCCAAAATTTTCGTTGCAAAATGGAAATAGAAAAAGGGTACCAAAGGTGGTAGAGGCAAGGAAATAGTGGGAGTAATGGGAACAAGAACATGGTTGCCACCGGAGGCTTGAAGAAGCGAAGGAGAAGGCAAGTGCTTCAAGTCTTGGCAAGGCGGGCATTGGAAGGCCAAGTGCCCTATGATCGAGGCTCAAGTACGCCGCTTGCTTTAGTAACGGAAACATGTTTAGCGACTTGTTCTACCCATTCTTGGGTAGTAGATACTGGTATATCGATCATGTTTGTTACACCTGCGGGGTTCCCGCGACAAGGAGTCTGTTTGATGGCGAGATAACGATCTCCATGGGCAACGCGCGAAAGTCGAGGCCGTTGCAGTTGGAGATGTTACTTTATGTTTTGAGAAAACAGTTTAGTTTTAAAAGACGTTTTATATGTGCGGATTTTCGCGGAACCTTGTTTCGTTTCAAATTATTTACTCATGGATATTCATTATTTTGATAGTGGTGTTTCTATCATAAGAAATGACGAAGTTATCGTGTTGGCACATTATATAATTCGCTTTATACTATTTCTCGCCAAACATAATACCTATAACTATGTTGCATCTTCATCAAACCCTAAAAGAGAAAGTTTTCTTCGCAAGATGACTCTACTTTTCTCTTGATCTTAGATTAGGTCACATCAATCTAAATAGGATCCAAAGACCGCTAAGAATGGGCGTTGGGTAATCTCACGGTTACTCCGGTTCGATCCGCGAATCACGTATAGAAGGTAAGATGTCGACCGCACCCTTCAAAGCGAAGGGTTATAGAGCCAAAGAAATGTTGGAGTTAGTCCATTTCGACTGTGTGGACCAATGTCCACACAAGCTCGTGGAGAATACAGTATTTTGCCACTTTCATCGACGATTACTCAAGGTACGGATACGTATACCGCTTCACCGCAAGTCCAATGCTTTGAGAAATTCAAAGAGTTTAAGGCGGAAGTGGAGGCGGTTAGGTAAAGTATCAAATCATCTGGCTCGATCGCATGGCGAATACCTCGATGTGAGTTTATGGACTATCTAGTGAAGTGTGGGATTACCTCCAACAAGACTTCACCGGGCACCACAACAAAATGGTGTGTCGAGCGAAGAAATAGGACTCTTTTGGAAATGGTTAGATCTATGATGAGTTATGCTACATTGCCTATTTCATTCGGGGTATGCCTTAGAGACGGCATACTTGCTAAATCTAGTACCGTCAAGTCGATCGAAAAGACCCCTTCGAGTTGTGGTTTGGGCGTAAGCTCAGTTTAAGCCACATAGGATATGGGCGATCCAAAGACACGCGCTTGAACAAGAAGGCGACAAGTTGGAGGCTAGATCCGACGCAAGGCGTTTATCGCTATCCTAGAGGAACGAAGGAGGTTTATTCTATAGTCCTAAGGATCGGAAGGTCATTATTAGACTAATGCCCGATTCTTAGAAGAGGATTATATGAAAATCATAAGTCCAAAGTTGAAATCATTCTTCAAGAATTAGAAGATGATCGTATTCCACCACCGACAGGCGAAGGTACGAGATGTCGAGTCAGTGGGAGGATCGACACCGATACTTCAAGAAATTGAAGTGGGTCGAGTTCCACCGAGATACCGACCGCATAAGTGGTACCTACACGCAAGTTGTGCAAGTTAGAGAACCACAAGTATCCGCACCCACCATTGCCATTGTGCTGTGAGAACCTCGTCAGTGGGAGGGTTGTTCGTCAACCCGAGCGATTTATGTTCGTGGGTGAATCTTGGATTTAGTCCCAGCAGACGAACATGCAATAATCGACCCATGGACATACAAGGAGGTGATACAAGATATTGATGCAAGATCATGGCACACCGCTATGGACTTAGAAATGGAGTCCATAACGGCTATGGATGTATATGAAAGACACCTCTACCGGATGGCAATGAAACCATAGGTAGTAAGTGGATATACAAGAGAAGAGAGATTCCGATGGAGAGGTTTCGCTTTTAAAGCCGTGCTTGTGGCGAAGGGTACACTCAGTTGAGGGCATCGATTTCGATGAAACCTTTCACTCTGTAGCAATGCTCAAGTCCATCGAATTCTTCCGCCATAGCGACCCAACTTAAACCTAGAGGTTTGGCAAATGGATGTTAAAACCGCTTTTCTAAACGGTTACCTTGAGGAAGGTAGAGACATCTATGCAAGAACTCGAAGGTTATGTGGTAAAGGGTGAAGAGCATCTAGTATGGAAGCTTAAGTCCATTTATGGACTTAGCGAGCCTCCCGATCATGGAACTTACGCTTTGACGAGGTAGTAAAGTCCCATGGATTTACACATTGCCTAGCGAGAGTTGTGTGTATCGGTTAGATGTCAACGGTGATGTGGTATTTCTTGCACTTTACGTAGATGACATCCTTCTAGTTGGCAACAACGTGAAGTCGTTATCGACGTAAAGAGTTGGCTATCCAATCGTTTCAAATGAAAGACTTAGGAGATGCGTACATTCTTGGGATCAAGGTTTACCGAGATCGCAAGAAGAAAATGTTGAGCTTATCTCGGGCGCCCTACATCGATCTTGTGATTACTCGCTTTAGTATGCGCACCGCCAAGAAAGGATTGCTACCTTTCGGACATGGCGTTCCTTTATCTAAGACGCGATCACCTATGACCGCAAAGGAGATAGAGAAAATGAGACAAGTTCCTTACGCCCGCCGTAGGAAGTCTCATGCACGCAATGCTATGCACGAGGCCCGATATACGCTATGCGGTGGCATAGTAGCTAGATATCGCCTAACCTCGACAAGCTCATTGGATCGCGAGAAGCATATACTCAAGCACCGAAAAGGACTCGAGATTATAGGCTAGTTTACCATGCAGATAGTCTAATGCCTCCGGGTTATCTGGACTGGATTTCAAGTCGACCGTGATGAGAAAAAGTCAACCTCGGGCTATGTGTTTACCTTGGGAGGTGGGCCGATCTGGAGGAGTGCAAAGCAACGATGCATTGCGGACTCTACCATGGAAGCGAATATGTAGCCGCCTTGAGGCTTCTAAGGAGGTCAGTATGGTTCAAGAACTACCTCATGGATCTAGATGTGGTACTGGTTTGCCCAAGAGTATCATAGTTTACTTTGATAACTCGGTGCGATGTGGCAAACTCGAAGGAACCACGGACCCACAAAGCGACCAAACACATAGAGAAAGTACCATGTCATACGAGAAATCGTTAGACGAGGTGACGTGTTGATTGAAAAGATTGATATGACGGAAAATCTAGCGGATCCATTCACGAAGAGCGCCGCAAAAGTCTACGATGGACACGTTAGAGGAATGGATTGCGCTTGATGGCACCCACTTAGAAAGGAAACTTTTGTATAAGTGGGAGAAGCAAAGTGATGGTTGTTTGTAATAGCTAGTAGAGACACATTGTATACTAAAAGTTTGCTTTAGTATAAGTGGGAGATTGTTGGTTGTATATCGAAAGCGGTTTGGTTGAGCTTGTATATAATGTTTCTGTTACCACTATTACAATCTCCTATCTGAATTGAATACTTGATTGCATATATCGTGTCCCCTTATCTCATATATAAGTTAGATCATACGGTGTGTAGAAGATCACGAAGTCGTATGATTGGTCGCTTAATGAGATATAAAAGTTTCTGTTGAGACAACTTAAGGACGAGTTGTCGGTTTAGGCTGCAGATAGATAAGAAGTGACTTGACTTAGTTGCTTGTCTATGCTTTGTACGCGTCTCGACGTATGAAGGATCACGGTGAGATGTGTTCTTCTTTCGACCGTCGTGAAGAACCAAGATCTCGGTGATTTACGATGATCTAAACCTCGATAAGGTATTAGATGAGTATGAGTTCTTGACCATCACTTTGACTTGTTATGGGTGAGGTTATATGTTCTAACCCAAGATTCTCCGCATCTTGGGTGGTGGCGTCTTGTATGTCACGCTAGTTATCTCAGTCGAGTCACCGTATCCGTTTAGGATGATGACGTCCCTTAAGGAGCTCAAAATGTTTATTGTACTAAACCCCGCAGTTGAGTTAGCTCAAGTACAATAATAAGGTTGAGTGGTACTACTTAAGGAAATGAAGTTATTAATCGCTTTAAGCGATGATTGCTATAAATGATTAATGGACGTTCGATATCTTAAATACGGGATTCGTAATGTCTAAGTGCAAGCCCGACTCAACTTCGGTAATAAAGGGTAAGTCAAGATTTATTCTCTAGTGGCATGAATAAATGTTTATAAATTAATTTATGTTCGGGTGAACATAAGATAATTAATTTATTTGAGGCCCATCTTTATTCCTTGCATTTGATCCACAGGTGGCCCATCCAGCCCGTAGCCAAGGAAAATCGGCGCCCTCATGCTCCCAAAGGCAAGATTTTATTCTCTTTATCCCACAAGGATATAATTATATTTATGGTATATGCATAGATCCTTTCCTTATGGGATTAAGGTAGGCATTATAAATATAAGGTAAGAGATAGAATCAAGGTTAATCCTCACTTTTAACCTAGAATTTTCGGCCCCCTCATAGTATTCTTGAGAGTTTTCGAAAATTGGGAGTTAGAGCAAAGGGTGATTTTTCCGAAGCATTCTCCATAGATCGTCCTCACTCGACGTTGGAGATTGGGCAATCGGGATACAGTCCAGAAGGTCAAAGCACGAGTCCGATCCGTTCGATCCATTCATCTCGTTCCATCGACCCCGACAGATCCAAAGGTAAACACGTGAAAACCCCTACGTGCTGCGATTAATTATATAGACGCATGCTAGGTTTATAATCAATGTATGGTGAATTAAATATCCAAGATAGATCCTCGGGCGAGGGCTTAACATATGTTTTCCTACTACCGCCGCCCGCCGCCCGACCGACCGCCGCCGCCGACCCGCCAGATCCGCGCTTACTGCTTGACGAGGTCCCGGATCTTTGCCTCTCTCGCTAATCTCTTGGACGAGGAGAGTCTTCTCCTCCATTCCCCGAGCATACCGGGCCACCTCACAAACCGCTAACGGCCCTTTCAAGAAGACGTTATGAAACCGGACATCCGGGCCATCCCATGACATCTTGGCCACCTCGCCGACACGACCTCAACCCCCATACGTAATCTCATCAAGTCGAAGAATACATTATTTATATTACTTCACAAGGAAGAAGGATAAGTGCGCCACCCGGGAAAGGAAGGGGAGCTCGGCGAGCCAACGACGACGCATTTGGTCGGCAAGAATCATGGCCTCGGGATAGCACTTTAACCTCTTAAAGCGCTAAGAGGCTGCGGCTCAGAGACTTCAAGCCTCCTCGCCGCTTGTGGATAGCCTCGACATCCTTCAAAATCGAGGAGGAGAGCTCGACCTCCTTCAAAAGAGAGGAGGAGCTCGACACCGCGCCGACTCCTTCCTCTTCTTCCTCTTATCCCCGATCAAGTTCATCGCAAAAAATATGAAGTCAACATATACACAAAATAATCATGCAACAAAGGATGTAAGAGAGGAGGGCCTCACCTTCACCGACTCCACCTCGGTGGCGGGATCATAAAAAGGGCTAAGCCCGCGGTGCGAGCTCGGCCTCGGAAAGGCCTCATCCACGAGACCTACTTTGTCCGGTGCCTCCTCCGGGCCACCGTCAATCTCATCAACCACCACATCGGCGATCTTCTCCGATCGCCATGTAAACTCGAGATCCATCGAATCGACAAAAGAAAACTTCTTCGCGGTTCGAGATCTTCGACTTTATCTTCGCTTTGAACTTACGACGGGTGATAAATAATACCACCCGAACCACCCTTTAGTTGCAAAAACGAGAACAAGCCCCAAAGTAAAGGAAAATTATGCCGATAGCATAGACACTCAGGCCCACCAAATGCCGGAAAGAATTTGGCGTAAGTTGAAGCAGTGATATGCCAACATCTGTTGAAGTTCGACATATACACGAGGATAGGAATACGAAGACCAGCCCGAGGTCGCCTTCGACATCTGTGACAAACCCCGCCGAGGAACAAGCCCTATGCTCCGGACGGGGCAACATAAATTATATCGTAAATACGGTATTGGAGACAATCTCCTTTATATCGGAGGTTGTTAAAATGGAAGAAAAGAAGACACTTTACCGAAATCCCGAAGGGAGACATAAAACCGCCGCGAATCCGACGGCGCATGCATACACGATCTAAGCTCGGAAGATTTAGAAGAAGAGAAGCCATAACTTACTTTTGTTTTTTCAAGATGATGGTGATGAACTCCGAGACAACAATGGCGGCAGTTATCGCTTTTCGTAAGTTTTGAAAGTCTAAAATTTTGAAATAGCAAAAGTGATATGAAATGGCGATCGAGAAGATATTCCCCATTATACGCTTTATCGGAATCCAACATTGCCGCAGATTAAATGCGCATTAAATGCGTATCATGTGTCCTGTACTCAACGACGGCAGAAAAATCCCGTGTTCGGCCTCGGCTTAACGCCTCATCAGGTGACGCCAGACAGAAGACCTCGGCTTAACGCCTCGTCAGGAGAGGCCACCAAAAACCTCGGCTTAGTGCCTCGACAGGTGAAGTCAGCCAGGAGACCTCGGCATAACGCCTCGACAGGTGAAGTCGCAAGGAGACCTCGGCATAACGCCTCGACAGTGAAGTCACCAGAAACATCGGCTTAACGCCCGCCGGTGAAGTCACCAGAGACCTCGCTTAACGCCCGTCGGTGAAGCTAAAGAAAACCTCGACTTATAGCCTCGGCGAGAGATAGTACCAACAGACACAACCTCGGCAGATGCCTCGCAAACGCTGCAATGACTTGAAACATTGACACATACCAAGTCGATCGATCACGCCCGCCCGCATAAACAACCCAAAACCAATACGACCTCGCCTGCGTCTTTTTGGGGGTTGTGATAGGATACGGCCCAACCACTGTGCCCAAGACATCGTGCCCAATACGTAAAGGCGACGTCAAGCTCGGCTGGACAAGTTCGGCCCAAGAAGACCCTAAAGCCGGTGGGAACGCAGAGGCTCGGTCATATCTAAATGAATCCTAGTTCGAGAGGGATAGGATTAAGATCCTATCCTAGATCTCGAATCCTATTTAGAGAAGACCCGGATTTAAGATCTAGGTCTAAATAATTGTGTATAAATAGAGGCTAGATTAGACTAAATAGATCATTCACACTCTTTGTAATCACTTCTTACACATTCAATACACGAATACTCTCTCTCCCGTGGACGTAGATCTTATTCATAGATCAAACCACGTAAATCCTTGGTGTTCTTGCGCATTTATTTCCCTTACGAAATTAAGATCGATCAATTATGTTTAAGCTTGCGTCAATATAATGTCACGTATTGTTTTAAACCCATTCTCGAAATATTATCTCAAATCAACCATTTTAATGTTAAATTGAAATTCCGACTGTCAGTATTTACACACAAAATTAGATCAAGAAAATTAAAGTTATAGGTTTCATTCTAGAAAAGGAAATTTTAATTAATGCTATTATTCACTCAATTCGAACTATTTATAAATTAATTTTGATAGAGAGTTGCACGTGTGGACGTCCATATAAAAAGACCACACTTTAACGATAATTTAAAAGCATCCACGAGATCCATTTCAAAATTTTAAAAATGTGGAGTATTATGGATATGCTTTCAAAGCCGACATAAAGTTCAATATCTATTATTAGGTGTTATTCTTTTTTATTGAAATATTAGTACTTACTTTTGAATATATGTATTTAAGATAATTATGTTTTATATATAAAGTAATTGTAATATGAAATTTGAAATATTTTTAGTGTAATTTTTTTTTTAATATGAACCAATAATAATAGGACAGTCCAAAATAGTGTACGAGTCAATATTAACGAAATGGATGAAGTATTATTTTAATTAATCATGTTCTAGAAGACATACTGTGTGTGTGGCAGCTCAAAATTTTAATCAACCTAGCTTAATGACTCGTGCTATAAGCAAGCCGGACCCTGAGGGTCGATGGGCCTGGACGATGTCATAGAGATAGAAGATTTAGAAGGCCCAAAAAGTTATAAACAAACAATTTTATTATGGAAAAAAAATATAAAATGTGTTTTATGATGTAGCAGTAAAATTGTTATGATGTGTTCATAACATAACAACAATGTATTAATATATATTTTTACTATAGATGAATGTCCCATTAATAAATTTGAATAATATTTTATTTTCTAATAAATCTGAATCTTTTACTATACATGAAGGAATATTAATAAATATGAACCATAAAAATCTGAATCATATATAGAAAATATATTTTTTTCAAATATTTTTTATAGATTAAGGGTCATTAATAAATATAAATCATATTTTCTTTTTTTACTAATAAATATGAATCATATATAGAAAATTATTTTTTTCCTTAAAGAAAACCTTCATAAGGCATATAAAATAACAAATAAATCTGATTTGGATCATAAGAATTTTATTTTGAAAACAAAAATCAAAGCAAATATATCCCTATCATACATGTTTTTTAATTATAGATAAAGGGCCTATTAATAAATCTAAATCATATTTTCTTTTTTACAAAAAAATCTAAATCATATATAGAAACTGATTATCTTTTTCATAAATAAAAACTTTTAAAATCGAATAACCGACCCATTTTTTTGTTTCACCCCGGCCCCTTTTTTAATCAGGACCAGCCCTAGCTATTAGTAGAATATAGATTTATCATTATGTTATTCCCGGATTAGTTTTATTAAGAACTATTTTATTCAAACTTACTTCATGAACTCTAACAACTATTTATCATGTGTTTATTACCATTATGTTTAAATGATTTTCTACATATTAATAACTTAGTATTCCACAATTTCCCCATCGAAAGTTGTAAATGTTTATCTTCCCAAATTTCAAATGTCAGTTCTAATGCTGAAAATCTTAAAATAATATAAATTGCAATGGATAAAATATGCTGGATTGTCGATCAGAATTCAAAATTTCCAATAGATACCCGTTGGAATTCGGATCTTTCACTTAGTGATGATTCTACCTTAGTTTATTTTGATATGGGAAAAATATTTTTAAATTTCTCAATGGAAATATTGGTGGACAAGTTACATGACTTTCAATATATGTGTGTGTAAAAATTGCATGATAAAGACGATGATACCATTTCTATATGACAAACATATAGGTACCAATTTCACGAATAAAAGAACATAATTAGTACGTTCCATATTGATATATAACCAATGTTCAATGTTTAATATTGATAACTAACCAAATATAAATGTAAACTACCAATCTTGATTCAGATGCATGAGCGTTAAATAATCAATTTCATAAGCATTTTAGATTAGTGCTCACATGACAGAGATAACCAGATACAAAAGATAAATTACATATGTGGATCCATACAACTCTATTTCTTCTCTTCTTTTTTTTCAACTAAGCCCCAATACGTTGACTAATTAAAAAAACACAAATTCGTTTACGTTTACTCATATCAATATTAGACCATTTGTAAACAAATATTGATTACTAAACGAAAGACAATATTAATGAACTGAACAATGCGAAAATTCAATATTCACAATGAACATGTAAGGACTAGATGCAACGAAGGTGCGGAGATTAATTTCAATGAAAATGAAAGAGCATACACCAATTTACAAATGAACTTACATAAAGCCAATTATGAGAGGGTATTAAAGTGTGTGTTGGCGTAATAATAGAGTGGTTAATACCCGTGGTCAAATGCTTTGGATTTGAGTCCATCGTGATGTTACCTTTAAATTTCTATTTTTAATTGAAAAAAAGAGGGTGTTAATACTTGCACACACGTATGACGTGTTTAGGTGTATGCATTTATAGTTCATGCGAATATCTATAATTGATTAAAAATTGCAAAAGTTTCCAAGTGAAAAACGTTGCGGTAAATGTTACGTCTCCCTCAAAAGTACAATATTGTTTTAGCGCTTATCCTGCAAAAATCAATATAACCACTAAAACCCTACATTTTATAGTCATTTCCAAATGACGAATTAAATTATAATACTGATTTTAGTGGATTAAGTACCAACACAATTCGGAGGAGAGGTAAAATCTCGGTTTTCTTACAACTTTTTTTGTTGTTCCTGAAAAGGTAAAACTACAAACTTTAATAGCTTTTTGGCATCTTTTTTCCTTCTTTATCACAATTGAACTGATTCTCATTTTAAATGTAAATCACACAAAACTGACAAATAGCAGACGATGGGATAGTCACTAAGCAAAAGCCATGCCAAGTTACATGAAGAATATACAATAAAAACGAGATGGAGATTGCATTATCCAAAGAATTATTATTAAATCATACAATTGTGTGACAAAAAAAATCCATTAATCACTAGTTTCCAATTGTTTCCTCTTCTACTTTTATGCAACTAAAAATTATGAAGGGAACATCTCAATCACAATTATAACATTAAATTGGAAAGAACCCCACTATAGTTATTGCGCTCTATACTTCACTATTTCTATTTTTAACCCATGTAATTTTTTTATTAATTCTTTTTCTTTCTCTCTATTTTTATGAAGGGGTTCAAATCAAAATGTAAGTGCAGGGTGCAAATGTTTACATCTTAAAATATAAAGAAAAGTTCGAAAAAACTAAAAATATTTGTAAGTACAAGGAGCAAAAGTTGCACTTTTCCCATTAGATTATCCAGACTCATATAGCATTAAGTAAGCATGCAGTTGAATTAAATATTGTAACGTGCCTAACCTAATCATAATGAAGCACCCTAATTTGAGAGATCTACTAAATTGGTAAACTTAACTCACTGCGTTATATTAGTAATAAAATTAGGTAAATTTAATACAGAAAAGATCAGTTAATATCAGTCTCACAAAAATTTAGTAGAAACAGAGACGAGTTCATCAATATACAGACAGACCCTGTACCTGTGTCGATTCACTAAATAAACAGGTATAAAGAGAATGGATAGTTATCCCGATAAATAAGTAAATTTATACTCCTACAATCAAGGCTTATGTAAACATATAATAACTCGAGAAGCAACTAAACGTGAGTGCGGTCAAAATTGATGAAACCTTTGTACCAAGCATACTTTTCAGTCCATTTGATGGGGGCAGAACCATTAGGATAAGTAGGTCATCAGGTGAAATCTTCGGTAAATAAATGGGGAAAATCAACGAGATTCAAGTCGGTTGTGAAGCTCTGTTCATCATTTTGCTGTCAGGTGAGTGGACAGAAATTAAAGAATTCAACATTTGGCATTCCCGACTCACACAAAATTAAAGCAAGTAAAATGAGCATACCTTTAGCCAGGGATTATAAATTGGGACAACTTCTATCAAGAAAAGAATGGATTTCCTTCAGTGGTGAATGGTTTAGTTTAGCGCCTTGTGGAATGCAACCTGCCAAGAAAGAAAGTATTTAATGATTTATCTATCTGGCATGCTCCTGAGGTACCAAGAATTGGTTGCTTTGCAGTAATTACTTGGATGGCTGAATGCAAGAACAGAAGTAAGTTAATAAAATTGGCCAAAGACGATGAATCATAGGCGATCAATATAATCCAGAAAGGACTTTTAAAATAAACTAGGGATAAGGAAATCTGGATTGAGAGAAGAGCAGATGTTCCCATGTATATCTTCAGTACACAGAAATTATAGCCTCAAGCATAATAAAACTACACAGAATTTCATTTCTGATATTGAACAGGTTTCGCTTTGCATGGATTCAGCCTCTACAAATTAGTTGATATGGTGATGAGAGAGTACAATGTTAGATCATACCGAGGTTGATGTCTTCAGCAGCTCCCTTATGGCCATAGTTGCGTAACATGAAGCTGGGAGGGTAAAGCCCAACTTGAGGGCTGTCTGGCTTTCCTGTGCATCAGAGGCACCTAAAGATTCCTCAGTTTGTATGTAATCTTTTATGCCTGCTGGCAGCTCGGTCTCATTGTCACATTTTTCTGCCTCCAATCTGCAACCAGGAAGATTTTCCTTTTCATCGACAATTGTGGGCGCAAGTGACTTGGCAATGATGTCCAAATCTGTCTCTGCCAGGGGTAGATTTGCATCTTTGTACTTGAGCAATTCCCTGCAGAGTAAGAACATTAAAATTTCATATTCAAGAAGATCATCAGTTCTATAAAAGGAGTGTAGTCAAGAAAAGAATACCACTTAAAATCCTTAGGTTTTTGAAACACCCGCCTGTATGCTCCAGTCATATTGGTTAATGAAAACTCCCTACAAGCAGCAGGCAATGTGGAATGGTAAAGCATCCTCGCAAGCCAACTAAAAATCGAGAACAAAATGTACTACAGAAAATTTGAAATATGTGTTTGGTGGGTATAGGTTGCAGAAAGGAGAGAAGAGAATCAGTGAAGATTACATCAAATAGAAATAAAGATGATATTCCAGAACAAGAAAAGATAAAATTGTAATGCTGACAATAGAATTGCTTAGTGTCTCAAAGAAAAGAACACTAATATATGTATGAATAAAATCCTTCCTCTTCCTCTTTTCGTTCCAAAGTGAAATAAATCTGTTCCCTTTTATTATGTCCAAAGGACCTCTTTGCAACAATGTCCAGCTTTCAGAATCACCTGTCGGCTGTCGCCAATCCTTATCTAAGGCCAAAACACTCGGGGGTTCTAAGTTTACCACTTATCTAAGACCAAAACACCCATTCAAATTTCGCTAAAACTTGAATAAAATTCAGCACTTAAAAATTAAAATAATGTGAATAACTCACTTTGAATTGTGTGCACACTCTGTCAAGTTGATACCATCCTGACATGCAAGCACGTTCAGATTTGTGAGGAAATGCATATGAGAGAGTTATATAAACTAGTATTTTGCAAATGCGATGCAAAGACTTGATTTTATATGCCACATTGTTATATATCAAAAGAAAATACAGCTAATTGTAAAATAGATTGAAATATTTAAGCATATAGTGCAAGTCCAATTAAATAACAAATTCTTATATCTGCTATGACATGTCAAAATAAATATAACAATAAAATGTACACCTTTAATAAAAGTGAAAAAATCCTAATAATTGGTTAAGTTTATTTATGTATTTATTAATGCTTGTTTACATATGAACAAAACATAGTAAGTGTTCTTTTAGCGAGACAAAATCGAATAGTTACTTTTTTTCTACATTTAACAGACTAAGATATTTTATGTGCATGTACATAATCCATATAAAGTAACAAATGCATTTCATACAATGCCTCATGCATAGCGTCTTATCCATGATTTTTTGTATTCATATATACTTAATTGAAAGGATCAAGAGTAAAAAACTTCACCTCTTTTGCCAAGTCATGATAGATTTTTCCGATTTCATTCGATGGATAGAATACCCTTGACCTGTTGAATGCATTAAAGAAGCTTAAGGCAGCCTCATATTTCAAACCCCCTTAAATTGGGGACTGTTTTAGGTGACAGAAAAGAACACTAAAGATTTCTAGGTATCAGACAAACTTTACCCAGGTAAAGGAAGGACAATGTCTTCAATAGAATACTTCTCAGCAGCAATATCCTCCTCACTTATAACCTGTACATGAGAAGGAAGCAATACAGATTCTCTATCATGATTCATGACGATAGGCAAGTATGCATCTAAAAATTACAAGACCTCTCATTATTACTAAAAATAGCCAATGTCGATTCTTGTAACTGATAACAAGATGCATGAGCATGACATGTCAGAAAATTCCACCTTCTCCCCAAGCTAAACATTAGAAAATTACCTCTCAGGTGAAGGCATTGAAGGTTTTAATATTTCTATAATTTGTCCCTTTATCTAAATACAGTTCTCCATACTAGCAATACAAGATTGGCTAATTCATCAATTTGTGAAATTAATATCTTTCTACTCTCCAAAGTCAAAGCTGGCGTATAGAGATCATAGGTTACCCTTCCAATGTGTCACTATGATCCAACTACTTTAACCAACTCCTTCAAAAAAAACTCAATACTCATATACAAGTGGGGTCAAAATAAGACCTTGTCCAAAAGCAAGCCATCGATAGGATAACTGTTCAACGCTTTACAACCTTAACAAATGCTGCTAAATATTAGCTAGTTCACAGTTCACAGTTCACACAGTCAACTAATTAATTTGATAAGATATAAAACATTTTAGCATATATTGAAGATTTATATCAAATGGAGAAAATATACACTGCAAAACCTTCCAAAAACTGAAAAATGTTCAAAAAGTAGAGGTGATTAAACTTCCACTCTCTGAGCAAATCTGAAACAATTAAGTGCCTAAATTCAAAATGGTTCTGAACCGAGCTAAGCTCATATTCCAGCAACCAAAATAGGTGCTTATTATCTTCAATAGTTCTCATGTTTCTTTCCAACCAAATGGAACAACAGTCAACGCGGAGTGACAGTCATAATTGTTTTTACATATTACATTTTGGGCAGAGAAAAGACAAACCGGTTCCAAGCTCCAATTTTAAATTTAGCATAAAATACTTCATTGTTATATCATTAACAGTTCCATCTTTTGACCAAAAAGAGGAGGTCACTGAAGTTTTTTTGAGTTTCTGCTTATGGTCGGGCAGCTAATGTTAGGATTTAGATGTAAATAAACCTCTATATTTCAATCATCCTTTGTTATTCTGAATCCAAAAATGTCAATGTCTTCTAATTGGAAAGAGCAGGTCAGGTGATGAGGTCATATCAAGGAAAGGACTAAGCTCTCTGTTTCTAAGTGCATGCTTATTACTCAAAAGTTGGTAAATATTGATTATGCAAACTTAAAAATATAAATGGTTATAAAAGCATTCTGTTGCACAATTCCCTGTTGTTTACTCAAACCCTGTTGTTCAAGTCCAAACCTTATATCATCACTAGGAACAAAGTTCACATATAATGAGGTTAGAGTGTGATAGAGACCAAGGCTCCACTTCTGCCAAACATACCAAAATCAAATAACAAATGAGATTTCAACAGGTTTAATGTATGGAAATAATGTTCATTAATTTTAGTTTGAAATATCCATTAAAAGCTGGCTTAGAAAGACTTGCAGAACGGTACCTTAACAGATGCATTTTTCACTTCAGAAAGATCAGTCACTGGTATGTCCTCAAGATCGCAATCAATGTGTGTATCATCACCGCCATCATCTTCACACTCCAAAATCGATGTTATTGTTTCTTTGTCACTCTCTTCTTCTTTGCAGTACACTAAATCACCCAACACAACCTGGTGAAATCCTACATTTGTTTTATATGGCATAGAAGAATCATTAATTAAATATCTGATGCATCTGTCTATCCAACAAGTAAAATCATTCAGAACCTGAGTTTCTCAAAGACATCAACAGAATAATATGTCAGATAAGGCAAGGACTTCTGTTGGTATACTTGAAGAAAGCTAAAACCAGTAAAATATCTTTTGTTTCTTTCCTTCGACCAGAATTTGCAAGTACAACACCACCTTTTAGTTGCAATTACTAAGTCATAAATTTTTCGGCAAAGCATTTCCGACTTGCACTACTAAGCTTACGCCATTTTACTGAATAAACAACATAGATTTATGTCTTAAAAGATTAGGGATGTCAAAATTATGCAAAATCTTACTAATATTTCTATTGAGTTCACATACTTAATTAGTTTTGAAATCTTGTGAAATCCAAAATCAAATTTAAAAAATAATTATTAATAAATATATCTTCATAAGATAAAGATCAAATCAATTTCTCTAGAAACATATAAAATCTTGATATTAACATGTACTGGTTTTAAAATCCAATAAAATCACTCCACCCCAGCCCTAGATCCCCCCATATTCTCTGACCCCCTACAACTATAACTAGGGATCTCCATGCCAGTTCAAAAACACACCAACTCATTTTTTTAAGAGCTCAATAATTAGAAATCTCACTACCAAATCCTCTCCAAGGTTCAACCCTTTCTTGCCAGATTCAAGTCTTTCTTTGTGATTACCGAAAGTGTCTATGAGTTAGTATTTAATTTGAAATTACCCCAAATTAACGTAATCAAGCCCCAAAATTGTTGCAAAGAAGATTGGAGACCGAGTACAAGAAGACCCATCGAATGTCATCAACAAATTCGGTTGAAATTGAACCAAAATTTCGGTTTTTTTATAATTTCTACAAAAATTGGTTATTAGGTTCTACCGGCAGTTCGGTTTTTGACCGAACCGACCATTCTCTCACCCATAGTTATCGGCAAAAGAAAGATGGCAACTGGAGTTTACACGTCAATCAAAGAGAACTAAACAAAGTGATTGTTCACATCAAATATGTTATTCCCAATAGATAGGAAATGTTGGACAAACTGCACAAGGTAGGTTGGTTTGGCAAAATCAATTTGCATGAGGTACCACCAGCTCCGGTTGCCTCCAAAGATGTCCACAAGACGGCTTTCCGTGCACATTCAAGCTATTATGATTTTTTGGTGCTTTCATTTGGTCTTACCAATACCTCAATCACTTCCCAGTCTAACTATGAATAATTTATTTTGTACTTACCTTGGCAAATTTCTATAGTTTTTTATCCTAATTAACAGTGCTATGCAGACAGCTCATTTAAATCACCTGCCGAACGAGATAACAGAAAACTCTAAAGCCTACATACCATAATTTTGTACTCTCATACTTGCTGCATGGTTCCATAAATAGCTCTGATAACTATGCACAAACCTGAAAGTTGAAACACACCATATCACTAAATGCAAAGAATGAGATTCAATTACAAAACATTTTAACACAATTTGTACAAGTACATAGCCATCAACCTTCTTACAACAACTTAACACAAACATCAAATACAAAGATACAAACAAACGCAAGCAAACAATCAAATCATCAAATTTTAGCACTTCAACACTATTTTCATTAACAATTGTTAATGTCATTTGGAAATTGGAACTGTTAAATCGAAGGTAGAAACATGATTTTGGGATAAAATACTCTATATTCACAAACTCATCAAAGCACCTATTTATACAAAAGAGTCCTAACCAGACTAGGAAAACCAAAACAAGAGTCCTAACTAAACTAGGAAACTACTAACTTACTCTACAAGCAATACCATAAAACAAATATATTTCTAACAGGAACATAAATTTTTATAGAAACCATGAAACTTGAACACCTAATTCAACAAGAACTTCATGATACAGGGTGATATATGAGCAATCACAAGGAAGAAAATGCACAGAAGCAACTAAGTGAAACACCAACATAGAACATGTATATGGTGACCGAATCCCACGATGTCTAGATGCCCTTGTCAGAACACTTTTCCACGGAGCTGGAATGACTAACTTCGCAGAGGGATAAAGGTGTGATCAACCATATGTTTGAATAAATAATGAACCAGATAATACTTACATAGAGGTAAAGTACCTGCTGAGAAGTCTATTGACCTCATACAAAAATTGTATTGTACCATTTATAGGAGTGCTTATCCTAAAAATTATGGACGGGCAGTCCTAAGCTTTGATCTTTATTTTTTCATGGTTGTTTTGAACTGTGCTAAAATATGTAATATAGCCACCGACTTGTGAAATAGCAGAATTGGCATTTGGCCTTGTTTTGAGAAAAGGGATTTTTATTTTTGTCAGATGCTTTGACAATGGTTCTTATTTACCTCAAAGAACTTCTTTGCTTCTAATTTTCTACTTAAGCTGACTGCCAACTCACTCATATGTCAGAACTCATTACGTGTTGAAAATTCTGAACAATAATCAGTTTTGAGGTTTAGAGTAATTGATGCTGTGAGGCCCAATGTTTTTATCTGCAAACCAAAATTTCGTAAGGTACTCTTTTTACCATAACATATGGGTTCTATCTAACTAATATGATCCTGGCACTACTTAACACATCTAGGTATCTTTCAAGCAAGTAAAGTCAATATTTATAAATCATGATAGTGAAAAGTAAAAAATGCAGATAGACAATAAACAACATGAAGCCTGCGATAATACTCACATCATTCTAAGTGTCCTAGGTATTGCCAACAAAGCTTGTAAGTCATTTCCAGGACACTTTTGGAAGCATTGCAGCTGAATATCAAGAAAATGAAGTTGTCACAAACAAGAGATACAGACTCAAACCATAGAAGTATGATTCAATCAAGTCAACGAGATCAATGAAATAGCTTGAAGCAAAAGCAAAATATATATACATTGCTAATACGTTAATACAATGACTTAAAGCTTAAAACTGCTGCTTCATCATAAGCTTAAACTGTCGCTTTTCATCTTACTCTACCTATAATGGCTTATCCATACTAGAACTATTTTACATATTTATGTTACATGAGTGCATACAAACACGAGCACTTTGATGTGAAGTCAGCCAAATAGGAAGTGGTGATCAAAAGGCATGCTCAATCTGAGGGGCCATATGAATGAAGCACAGATTACATGACAACTTAAATATGGGTATGAGTCGTACGACATCAAGTATAGATATTTCAGGATGTCGAAGATCTGAGGATCTGAGGGTTCTGCAGGCCATGAACCCCTTAAAGTATATTCTCGTAAGATGGTATTTTGAGGCTGTAATGTTGTCTCAAGGACCATTAGTGAGCAAGCATAATCAGCCAGGGTTATTAGCTAAGAAGCACCGATACGTGAATGAGGCCACCGTCCCCGTCCCGGGGACATACTGGGTACGAAATATGCCAAAAATACGTATTTTCATGTTTTTCTCTTTTTTTTTAATAAATAAGTCAAAATACGTCAGAAAAATACACGTATTAAATGGTCAAGTACGTTTTGGGCCAGGTCAAGTACGTTCAAAAGTTAATTAAAGATGAATTTAAACTTACCCATCAGCCCAAATCCACAAACTTGAAGAAACCTAATCGAAATCGCCGCTGTGCCGCCCAGCACCGCGCCGCCCCACGCCTCGCAGTCCAGCACCATCGCGCCTCGCAGTCCCTTCTCGTCGCGTCGCGCACCTCCTCAAGCCGAAAGAGAAAGAGGCCGCGGATCTAGTTGTAGGATATAGAGGGAAGAGAATGAGAAAGAGAGAGAGAGAGGCGGTGGCGATGTGTGCGTATACTTATCTGTAGAGAGAGAGGAGAAGCGGTGTGTAGTGTATCTGACTATCTGTAGAGAGAGAGGCCGAGAGACGAATTAAGAGGGAGATAGAGGGTTGTGTGGGTTGGGCTTTCATTCTAAAAAATGGGTTGGACCTTTTTATAAAAGAAATGGTGTTATTTAATTAAAATAAGTTAAATAACTAATAATTTT
Organism: Salvia rosmarinus; assembly: GCA_036937905.1. Lineage (NCBI taxonomy): Eukaryota > Viridiplantae > Streptophyta > Magnoliopsida > Lamiales > Lamiaceae > Salvia > Salvia rosmarinus. Next base: position 21,709,642 of record CM072813.1, read on the forward strand.
TCATTAATACTTGTTATATCTATATATAGCATAAGAATATGAGCTATATCGCACATATCTTGTCCATGTTTTTCACAACCAAAATCACCTGTTAATGTTACATAATTTACATAATATCAATAAAATAAAAAATATTATAAATAAATATAAACATATTTTGAACATATTCGTATCCTGATTTTTGGGAAATAGATGTATTTTGTATCGTATTGTATTTCGTCCCCGTGCTTCTTAGGACTTATTAGAAGATCCGGCAAGGTGGGTATTAGTTGTGCACAAACCCAGCCTAAAATGCCATTACCAGCCTTTGATTTTCCCAATTGCTAAGTTATCAAATAGTGATCATTAGATGAGGTAGAAAGGAAATAAGAAAATAATGAGAGACAGAGGATGGAGATATTGTCTAATGCTAGTCTTAAATCTTCCATGCTTCAACTGCCTTTTACACACACTTTAGGAAGAATTCAGTGTAGGAAGATCATTCTTTTTCAAAACATATTCCCCGCCATTGTTTCATTTTTTTGCCTTTATTCATTGATGCAGAAGGTGGCAGTTAAGTGTTAACATGTAGTTGGATGGCACATTGTCATAAATTATGGTATAAAATGCATGATACAGAACTTACAATAGCACGTTCTGCAACAAGATATCGTGGTAACTGCCTCAAAGTACCCTCAATGTCACCACTCTCCTTGTAATATTCTCTTATCTTTCTTGTGGCATCCTTCTGTGACCAAATATCTTAGTCAAGAAGAAACATACAATAATTTAACAATGCCATTCTTTTCCAAGAATATGGAATCACGCGAACAGCAATGCAAAAGGATATCTCCTTCTCGCGGCTCCAGAACCATGCTTACAGCAGCTTTCCATTCTCCTTGCAGTAATGCAGCTCCAATGAGATGAGTTGCTATAGAACTGCTTCAAAGCGCTGAAAACACCAAGTGCCATGGTCAATTTGTGCAGAAAGAGACAGTTTTCAAGTTCATATAGAACAAACACCATCCATGGTAAAAAGTTGATGGCTTAAGTCAGAGATATAAGCAGGTATGTTTGAGATCCTGAGGAGAGTTAATATCTCTTAAGTCTTAACTGATTATGATGTCCTTTATCGGCCTTTATCAGCTTTATCTCAAATAAGGAAAAAGCTTGCTCAAGGAATTCATGCTTCGAAGTGGGGTATTCTTCAAAGCACACAAGATAAATCGGAGAGACTTTGATATAATCATGTTCAGAGAGTAGAGAACAGTGAATTAGATAAATCCTGCATTATTTCGTATTGCACATGTGAACTATCATAATAATAGACACAGGTATTTGGTGATTCCTGAGAATCTAGAGTGGGTTTTGTCAGTCATCAACATCAGAATGCATTCCTTGGTCCAAATCAGGTTATCTAAGTTAAAGTGAATTAGGAACATGAATCCCTGGACAGTTACAAAGCTTTGAACAATCAAATATTATATACCAACAGTTGGACAGGGGTAAACTATGAGGTTGGATGTAATAAGTTAAACTTCAAAGTAGCAAATGAAGTTTGTCCTTTGTAGGATTTGTCAAAAGTGAGTGACTTCCCATATGCTAAAAAGGAGCCTAAAATTGCTCTCAGCTCCGTAATTTAAATGATTTAACAATATGCACATAGTTCAACTCAAAGCAGGAGTGTATACTTGGATCCATTAAATAACCTGCAAACCAAAATAGTTGATAAATCCATTTTTCCCTAAGGCAGTAGCAGCTGCTCTGATAATATCTTCATTCTCAGCACTGATGCTTCTGCACACATGGAACATTGACTTGTAGATTCAATATGCATAAGCGCATAGTATATAACACAATCAGAATCTTGAAATTTCATGTCTTCCAAGATGATCACCGTAATGTAATTGTGAATCTATTTCCTTGGAGTTGCCCAAGAACAAGTCCTTCATTAACATGGCTAGAAACAAAGAAAATCCATCATAACGGTACAAAATAATAATACACAGTCCGTTGCATGTCATGCGCTCACCAGAAGTTTCCAACTTTAATACCAATCAATTTTTCATTAAGTGCAGCTAACCTACTTGCCCGCTGCTTGAAAACAGTAACCTAAATGCAAAAACAAATCAAAGCAAAGATGAAGTAAGAAGTAAGTAAGCGTCTTGGAACCTTAACAAGAGAAAGTAACGGAACAAAGAAAGTTAAGCCACTCTATATCCTCTTTATGTATCAACCAGTATCATCTTCAGAAATCCAAATTTTAGGTTTTGATTCCATTCATAAATTATTGTTTTCTGTAATTTTCATCACAATGGATTCGAGATGAATATTTTTGAGGAGTTGGACAGGGTGAGAGTATTTTGAATATTATTACAAGTCGTCGTACCAGAAATGATAATTTATTATATCTAACTATGACCAAAGAAAGAAGGATTTCTTGAAACTGAAGAACTCAACATGTAGGAATTCCATCACTAGCATCCAGAATTCAGTTTAAAATGTTTGTGGGTTTGTTTTTTTCTTCTTCATTTTTGGTTGAACCAAGGAGGGGGGGGAGGGGGCTTTCAATATAAACATATCCAGAAGAAATTATATGCAGTAGAAAGAATAAATGAAATTACCCTCTGAGTGGATACTGAACGTTTATCCTTTGTGCCAGCATAACCAAATGACCTGGGCTGCCAAAAAAGGAATTGGAAGAAATAATAATTTCAGGCTGTACATCATAGGAAGCAAACAATGTAAGAGAAAATGAAATAAATGGAACAAATGTTGCATCAATCTATTGAGCAATAATATCCAGACTAAGCGGTGAAGCAACTACTGAGTAAAGCAACTTCCGGATCACCATAGCAAATATTTTAAGTACCTTAGTGCCAAGCATCTTTGCAAGGAGCCCTAGGGCCTCTTGTGTATCCTTATTCTCCTTGTAAAGATGAAACCTGTGAATGCAATAACAACTCCTATAACTTGATTTCATGACTAACAGGAGCTATGATGAGCTTTAGGGGGAAAATGCTTTTTCAAAAATCAGCTTATCCTTATCAAACTATCAGAAGTACGAACTCACTATAAGAAATGAACATTGGCTACATGCTTCATGCTTGCACAGACACTGAATCATAATCCACAGTTTCACCCATTGCCACGAAAAATTAGAGAACATAAGATGAATTGTGAACATATAAACTCAGGGCACCTGTACCACTACAATGGGGATAAACCTTAAGCAACCAGCTAATAGAAGCTGGCAGGACTCCAAAAAAGTGATTGCAATGACGATTTAAGTAGAATGTTGGCGTTACTTTCACCTTGTTAGATGGCATATATTAGTCCAAACTCCAAAATGACTAAGTAAGAAAGTTATTTCAGCCATAAAGTACAGGGAAACATGAGTGATCAAAGATTTTAAGCTGCACCAGTAGATATTCAGAACTAATTTAACATGGGTGATATGTATACTACATATTGTTAATACTCCCCTTCCGAGCTAGGGAAGGTTTATAAATTTTTACCCCAAATGCAGGTAACTGCAAGGTCTTCACTTTATAAAGTATACCAAATAGGAAAAACAACAATCTATGACAAAAGTTTAACAGTTCATGCCTCGTTGAAACATTGAAAGTGCTTTCATTACCTGAATACCCCACTATTGATATTGACAACCTTGGAAGATGGAAACATCTAGGAAATATAGGGGAAATTTTATAAGATTTGAAACCTTGCTTTCAGCACCTTTTTAGATGGAAACGACTCTTTTGAAAAATATTACGTAACAAGTTTAAGAAGCTTATAAGTAGTTCTGAGGGAAAACTGCATCTATACCCTTTTAGTATTCCCTACTTTTGACTATACATCCACATCTTATGAACACCATGAAAAGCACAATCTGGTTTCTCAATTTTAACATGGGACAAGGGTGAAAGAAAATATCATTTACACCTTCAGCCTTTGCAATGATACCATGCATCTCCCATTGTCCATATTACTCCAACACATAGCTCCCAAATAGTAACTAATATTAAAATGGTTTTCATGTGTCACGCTCCTTGGTGAAATTCAAAACATTATTTGAGGACATTCAACAGCTTGTTATTTTGCTCTAATCACATAATTATCATATACTATTTTCTTTTCTATAGCCAATGGTCCAGTTCTGTTAAGGAAATTGGAGACACAAATGCAAGGTCAGATATTTTTGGTCAGTCATAATTCAAAGTATTATACATATTAAAAAAGTAAAATAAATTGGATTAAGGAGGCATCGCCTAAGAAACTTGCCAAGGTTTTCTGGCCAACTACTATCTGAGCCTCTAGAATCATATGGTTTATCATTTCGATCTTTTCTTTTCCTGGAGTTCCTTCCCTTGCCATTATTACTTCCTGAATTCAATCGCACACGAATACACTTTGATGAAGAATCAGGCCCATCCACTGTGTCAGTAACAAGGAATTTCATTCTCTCCTTGAAGAAGTTATGAACAGCCTGAAGAAACCGTGCTTCAATGAAAAAAAAAGAATGATATACCAATCTAAGACGTCCTACACTCAGCAGAATTTGTTCATCATACCGTTCGATGAGATTTGTCCGAGCTCGGAGAAAGAACAATAGATTTGTCATTGTTAATAACTCCTGAAACAACTTGATCAATGAGTGTTTTCAATTTCTCAACATCAGAATCACCAGCAAGAACTCTGAATGATTCTATCTCATGGGTATAATCTCTATCCTGTAAATCAGCTATTTTTCCTTTCTTTTCCACAGCAATCTATCAGATGAAATTATGAGTCAGTATACCACATAATCTTCCATGTATGATTTCTCGTGAAATAACTAAGAGCTAACTGCACACCTCCAATGGAGATTCCAGCGCAGTTAAATGAACAACTTTTCCATCCAAACCCACTTCATTTACAATAAAATCTGAATATCTGAAAAGGAGCAAAAAAGTAAGTGCTTATACCAGCTTCTGGTAATAATTGCATAAAATTCTAGTGAACCCACTTACTTGAAAGATGCAAAATGAAAAATTAATGGCATTCAGTTATATTTCATAATCATAAATGCGCAGTTTTTTTTTATTTGTTACGCTTCAGTCAAACCCACAATTCAGCAGCAGGTGTGGCTGATCAGTCTACAACACAGAATCCAGAAGCTACAGTTCAAAAGTCATCAAGTCAACATATTTAAACACGATAAGCCTCTGATAGGGAATAATTTTCAAGCCACCTTTAGCAACTGTAGAAACTATCTTATCTACAATAAGCATCTACAGCATTGTTTACTTTGGGGATGGTGGATAGATAGTTTAGTAGATATAAGGTTGGGTATGATAAAATCAATTAATATACCGTATGTTTACTTTGAATTGTTAAGGAGGAAATGATGGATAAATTATTATGCCACCTCTTTAGGTGGATATATATCCTCCATCTAATCATTCCGAACAAAATTTATCAAAGGCATTTGGTTATCAGCCATTTCAATATCAAAAAAAGTAATCATTGGATATAGTTTAATATTTTTTGATAATCTACCCTATCCATCAAAGTAAACAAAGCCTAAATAGTTTAACTGGATGATTTATAAGTTTTGGAAACATAAAGAAAAGGTGCATGTATGCCAGAGAGCCTCACTATATGGAAAATCATATTAGTAGCCATCCATGATATTTATAAAATTCTATTCTCTGATCATTGATTCAAAAAAGACTGTTACAATGAAGAATCACAGTAACCAATAGCATAACTACAATCAATATTAAATCCCGATAACTGCTGCTATTGATCTTATGCTTTACACTTTGTAGACGCTTACTCCGTGAACATGCAATGTCATGTTAAAATGCATTAGCAGTGTAATAAATTCAAAATTGTAAAGCAAAATACCTCTGCTTGAGAATTCCACGGAAGCCGGGAAGTTGAGAAATGTAGCAGAGTATCCCAACTTGGGATTCTTCGACGGAAGTCATGCTTATCTCCGGCCGGCGGGAGAAGGGTTTTAGAAAGGGGGAGATTTGTTTAAAAAATTTCAGTGATGTTATAATTTGCCTTCTCAGCATTAGCGGTTACTGAGTAGGAGGGAATTTCTAAATTTTTATTTACTGAGACTCATTTTTAAACTACACAGAAGTATAGGGTTCTGTTTAACCTAATTCCAAATAAAGATTTATGTACAAGCAGACACGTGGATAATTGAAGAGTTAATGTCAAATATACTGTAATATGGACATTTCATGGATATATATTTTTTATTAGGAAAAAATTATAATTTTATATCTCAACATTTGATTTTGGACACATAAATTAAGGAGAATTATGTTTTTTATGTAAAATAGAATGATTCACGAAATTCAAAATACTTTTGTATGTAAAAATAATTCATTTTTTGATATGAGTTATTTAGAGTGAAACGATCCAAAAAAAATGTGAGTTGCTTATAACGGAACGAAGTGAGTATTACAATTAATACATTTACTATCGTTTTTTGGTCAATCATACCCCACTATACAATTTTCAGTGGTCGAGTGTTGGTTCAAGACGCCGGATATTCACATGGAAAATTCATATCTTTCATTCAAAGTGATCATATTATTTTTATTCCATTTTTCATCATTCTCATAAATACCCAACGTATCAATTATCGTAACGATGTACTTCTATATTTAAAAAATCTGGTATACCTTTGCAATTTTACATCGGTTGTGAGCTAGTTTTATCCACCTAAAATTCGGGGGATTGCATCGGTGAAACAACATGTGATGATCGTTTTCAAATTAAAAACATAATTAAAGGAAACCTAATATGTTATTCACGTGTTAGTTTTTATTGACTTAACATGTGAAGACAATCATATGTAGGGGTGTAATCGAACCGAACCGAGTCGAATACCATCGTGCTCAAGCTTGGTTTGTTTAGTATCGGCCGAGTCTCGAGTTTTATTTATCGAATATTTCGAGCTCACGAGCTTATTCGACCTTTAATCGAACCCAAACAAGCTTTCTAAATTTAGATATATGTTTAGAATATTGATTATTTTATTTTAAAATAAATTATTTTATCCATAATAACACAATATATTTATTGATTTCTTAGAACAAATAAAAATATTTAGAGATTTAACACAATAATTACTAATTATAGAAAGAAAATGATTATATATAGTTAATAATTTTATATTTTCAAAGTAAATCGCTTAACGAACTTGTTCACGAGCTAACGAGCGAATACTATCATGCTCAAGCTTGGTTTGTTTAGCTAACGAGCTTCACTAAACGAACTCGAACGAACTTTTATCGAGTAGAGCTCGAACGACTCACGAATAGCTTGGCTCATTTCTGACCCTAATCATATGATGTCTTTTTCCCATATATATATATATCAATAAAGTTTATGCGGCCACATTATGGTTGACACACACCTTTTTACACCTATTCGAAAAATATTAAATTATTAAATTTAAATTTAAAATTTTCATTCGATAGGTGCAAAATTGTAATTCCATAAGATGGTTTTAATGTAAAATCAATTTTTAATAGATTAAAATTAAATAAATGGTTTTTCATTTAATAAAATTGATTATGGTACCATATTATGGTCGAATAGCATCACTCTATATATATAGGGGTTGGTTATGGTGAAAGCTCCTTAATGTACGAAAATAGGAATAGTAGCACATCTTTCATATTTGTGTAGACAATCGTAATTACTATATCGCACGTATTAGTTTAACACATATTTCATCTATTTGTAGCACATATGCTAAATATATTAGTTTAGCACATCTTTCATTCAACAGAAGACAAGAAGAGTTCTAGTCTTTGCACAATAATCCAGTAGTACACAAAACACAAACTCAGAAAGACAGAAAATTAAATCTCAACCATTGATATAGCAAATCAAAGGCCCAGATTCATTCATATTTCCTACCAAATTATCATTCAATAAAGCTATGCGGCCACATTATGGCTGGCCACACACCCTTTTCCCACTTATTCTGAAAAATATTAAATTATTAACTTTAAATTTAAATTTAAAATTTTCATTCGATAGGTGCAAAATTATAATTCCATAAGATGGTTTTAATGTAAAATCAATTTTTTAATAGATTAAAAATTAAATAAATGGTTTTTTCATTTAATAAAATTGATTATGGCCGGCCACATTATGGTCGAATAGCATCACTCTATATATATAGGGGTTGTTATGGTGAGAAAGCTCCTTAATGTACGAAAATAGGAATAGTAGCACATCTTTCATATTTGTGTAGCACAATCAGAATTACTATATTGCACATGTTAGTTTAACACATATTTCATCTATTCGTAGCACATATGCTAAATATATTAGTTTAGCACATCTTTCATTCATGATAACACAAGAAGAGTTCTAGTCTTTGACAATAATCCGTGTAGCACACAAAACACAAAAGCCTAGCACACCAAAATTAAATCTCAACCATTGATATAGCAAATCAAAGGCCGGATATATTCATATTTCCTACCAAATTATCATTCAATAAAGCTATGCGGCCACATTATGGTACACACACACCCTTTTCCCACTTATTCTGGAAAATATTAAATTATTAACTTTAAATTTAAATTTAAAATTTTCATTCGATAGGTGTAAAATTATAATTCCATAATATGGTTTTAATGTAAAATCATTTTTTTAATAGATCAAAAATTAAATAAATGGTTTTTTCATTTAATAAAGTTGATTATGGCCGGCCACATTATGGCCGAATAGCATCACTCATTATCATTTCCTACATGATCCATCTCCTATATATATATATATATATGGGATATGGATCAAATGAGAACTCAAATATTATGGAGAAATAAGAACTAATTTCAGACGTTGATTTTGATGTAATCAGTGGTTAGGATTAATCAATCTAATTAAACCGTGTTATACACATTATAACATATATAAGGATATTTATGTAATATATACTCATGCGTCAGTTTCTATATCCCTTAAAAAACGGGATTATAGATATATTTGGTATCATTTTCATTATTACCATAACTGTTATTTTATGTTTGTAGATCATTATATTGTTAATCATCTTCTTTAGTTTTTATGTAATTGAATATCTAATATTTGTTCACGTAATTATTCATTTTATGCACGATGTGCAATTAAAACGTTAGTTTAATATATATGATACATAAATTATTCATATTTAATAATTTTTTATGAATATAAAGAAATTATTCATATTTCATAAAATTCGTCTTCCGATTTCGTATGCATAATAAACGTATTTCATATGCATAATAGACGTATTTCATATGCATAACCATTTATCAGAGGGAAATGAATACAATACGTCTTCCGATTTCGTATGTATAATAGACGTATTTAATATGCATAATAAACGTATTTCATATGCATAACCATTTATCAGAGGGAAATGAATACAATACGTCTTCCGATTTCGTATGCATAATAGGCGTATTTCATATGCATAATAAACGATTTCATATGCATAAAATTGGAATGGAGGCCGATAGAGAAAAAATTTCGATCGATGTTTTGTAGATTAATAATGGGCGTGAATAGTTAGGGCAAATTTACCATTAGGAGATGAGAGGAGATGAAACGGTTCGAGTAAATTTCGGAGAGAGAGAGAGTTACGTTTCGTGTACTAAATTTACTAAAACACCCTTATTCAAAGGTAAAACCGAAGACGTGTATTAATAATTAAATTGAGTAGATTTACTTTATTTACTGATTATTAATCTCAACCATTAAATCTACTAATCTTGATGGTGTAGATTAGTTCCTATTCTCTACATAGGGTGGTTCTCTATAACCACCCTATATATATATATATATATATATATATATATATAGGAGATGGTTCATGTGAGAATGTAAATAAGTGTAAGAAATAGGAATAGATATGTAAGTCTAGCATATCTTTCATATTTGTGTAGCACAATCAATTACTATGTTGCATATATTAGTTTAGCACATATTTCATCTTTTAGTAGCACATATGCTAAATATATTAGTTTAGCACATCTTTCATCGCATAACACAAGAAGGGTTCTAGTGTTGCACAATAATCTGAGTAACACAATAATACAAATCAGAGACAATCGAAATTAAATCTCAACCATTGATCCAATAATCAATGCCCAAATTCATTCCTATTTCCTACCAATTATCCATTCCTACCGATCCATCTCTCAGGATATAGATCATATAGAATACTAAGTATTGTGAGAAATAGGAATAAATGTTGTCCATTTATTAACATCAATCGGTGGTCCGATTTAACTTTCGTGTCTTGAATGTTGTATTGAAAATGCTATGATTTAGATCGAAAATAATGCTAAGGATATTTTGTAAATTTAGTAATGTGTAAACCGTTACTTACCTATTATTGTGGGATTACATATCTTCTATTTATGGATTGATGTATATTTTCGACGCACGGAACATATTCACTGCAAAAAACCATAATTCTGTTCTAGTTTCATAATTTACTTGGTGTTATAGGCTTCATGGAAAAACAAGGTAAATTTTCGTGTTGTTCTAGGCTTCATGGAAAACCATGTTAATGATATTCTTGTTTATGTTGCACTTATAAGGTATATTTGTTTCATTTCCAATGAATCAAAATATGTAAGTTGCCATTTTATTGAATGTGCTTCGTTTGTTTCTTTGAAGCAGTAATTTTTTTTTCTATTTTTATTCCTATTTGAAGTTTACGTTATTCATTTATTTTGTCTGCTTAGTTTATATTTCTTGAACTTCGATGTGTTTTAATCAATCTGGTAAGCCTTTTGTTTCATTATGTTTTTTGATTAATGGAACATCAGTGTATATATTAATTTTTTCCTTGTTAGCTTAAATTATGTTGCACTATTAATGTATACATGTTGCATTTACTACGTAGTACCTTTGCACAGTATTTATAAATCAGAATTTTCTTTAATGTGTTTCTAATAATAAGCACTTCATATATTTTTATAAATTTATTACTATGTAAAACGTTACCTACCTATTATTGTGGGATTACATATCTTCTATTTATGGATTGGTTTATCCTAAGGATATATTGTTTTCGACGCACATAACACATTCAATGCAAGAAAATATAATTCTGTTATAGTTTCATAATTTTCGTGGTGTTCTAGGCTTCATGGAAAAGCAAGGTAAATTTTCGTGGTGTTCTAGGCATAATGGAAAACCATGTTAAGTATAAAATTGTTTTTGTTGAACTTCTAATGTATATTTGTTGCATTTCCAACAAATCTCCATTGCACAAAATATATAAGTTGTCAGTTTCTTGAATGTGCTGCATTTTTTTATTTGAAGCAGTAATAATTTTTTTCCGATTTTTAATGTATATTTGAAGTTTTCGTGATTAATTTATTTTGTCTGCTTAGTTTATATTTCTTGAACTATGATGTATTTTAATCAATCTGGTAAGCTTTTTTTCAATTATGTTTTCTGATTAATGTAACCTCAGTGTATATATTACTTTATTCATTGTTAGCTTAAGTTATGTTGCACTATTAATGTATACAAGTTGCATTTACAACGGAGTACTGTTGCAAAATATTTATAAATCAGAATTTTCTTTAATGTGTTTCTAAATTTTTTATTGTATTGGGATATTTTCGTTTGAGGTTGATTTTTGTTTATATTAGTTGATTTTATTCTTAATTTATCAGCAATGCTTATTTTTTGAAGTTTTTATTCATATGATTTATTTTTTAGTTTTGTTTTACGGCTTAGTTTACTAATATATATTGCATTTGTATATAACAATATAGCACTCCCTATATCTTATTGCTGCACATAATCAAATGAAAGGGTATAATTTTTTGTGTACTTAGTGCGTTTCCATATCTTCTATGTATGATTTTTTTGGATATGTTCATATTTTATAGATTTGTATTGCCTTAGAGAAAAATTCACGATGCATAATAATTAATCTCTCATTCAAAATATTATATTTTTCTTAATATTCGTTTGTGTTTACTTATTTATCAAACAGTACTGTAATTTTTTTATATCTTTTAATGTATATTTGTTTCACTTTATTTTTATTGCACTTTAATGTATATATGTTGCATTCACAACATAGTACCTTTGCTTTAAAATTATTTATTTCGATTTTGCAGCTGATGTGGGAGGTACGCAAAAAAATTCCAATGACCTTATTTACCCGAATTGTCCTGATGAGCTGAAACCGTTTGTGGGAAAGGTTTTTATTACCTTAAATGAGGCTGAAAAGTTTTATCGAGAGTATGGTGTGTTGTGCGGTTTTGGAACGCGTATGGCAACTTTAGTCAAGTACGATGATGATACTGTAGTTTGGCGTTATATAGTTTGTAATAAAGAGGGTGTTAAAAAAATAGTTTCCAATTCTCCAAGTAAAACACAATCTTCTATTACAAAATGCAAGAGGATGTCGACAAGGTCAGGATGCAGGGCGCGTGTTGCATTCCGTCTAGATGCTGGTGTAGGTTATGTTGTATCCATGTTTGTGGAGGGGCACAATCATCCAATGGTGTCAGATGGTTACAAACATCTCATGAAGTGTAATAGAAAGATTAGTTCTGCACATGAGATGATGATTGCTAAATGTCGTAGGGCGAATATAGGACCTATGCGTTCATTAGACTTTTTAAGGAGCTAGTTGGAACTTTTGAGGATGTTGGTTGTACTGCCGTTGAATTAAAGAATTATGCGCGTGATATGAGGGCATTCTCTAATGGTGTTGATGCGGAGATTTTGCTACAGAAGTTGGAACGCAAACGTGAGTTTTGTAGTGGATTTAAGTTTGAGTATTAACAGGATGAATGGAATCAAGTGAAGAGCCTTTTTTGGGCAGATTCTCTTTCTATTGTAAATTACCATATCTTTGGTGAAGCTGTGTCATTTGATGCCACTTATTCGACTAACAGGTATGTTCCTTTTAATTTTGTTTTCAATTCCAACATTAAATGGATAATCGTTTGTTAGAAGGATAAAATTTTTTTCAGTGATAAGTGTGTTTGAGAAACATATAGAAAAACGATTTGCTAAGATTTTGAAACGCCATGCTATGTTTTTTTTAATGACAATTATTAATTAGTGTTTTGATGACAATTAATAATGTTTTCATACCAGTGTTATATGCGAATGAGTGTTGTGTAGATATATTTTCAAATTATTTCTGTTCAACATTTATTTAAATAGTGTTCTACCAATTTAGCAATATATGCAATAATTCACTAAATCTGTTCAAATTAATTAATTACATCATTTTTTTCATATAACAGGTATAAAATGATATTTGCGTCGTTCATAGGTAAAGATAATCACGGTAAGTGTGTGACTTTTGGGATTAGCTTATTAACTAGGGAAGACTTTGAATCATATTCATGGTTGCTTACAAAATTTTTGGATTGTATGAATTTTCCTCCGAAAATGTTGATAACAGACGAGGACCCCGCATTGAAGAAGGCATTGCGATAGTTTTTCGAACACAAGACATAGATTTTTATGTGGCATATTATGCTAAAGTTGCCGAGAAAGTTCCAAAGATTATTGGATGATGATCCCGACTTCAAACAAAGATTTAACAACCTTGTTTGGTCAGAGATCAATGAACCGGATGCATTTGACCAATTATGGAATGAATTTATCAATGATTATGGATTGTCCACTCATAAGTGGTTTGGTAAGATGTTTTCTTTGCGTTCTTTTCGATTCCAACATATTTTCGAGATTGTGAAATGAGTGGTTTATTTAAGACTACATCTATGCGAGAGCAAAACAGTTTCTTCAGGCAGTATCTTAATGCGAACTCGGACTTGGCTGAATTCTATATTCATTTCGGAAGTGCTCTAGATGCCCAACACAATACACATGATCAGTTCAGCTATAAAGACGAAACAGGTATACCTGATCTGAAGATGCATTTTCCTATAGAACGTCATGCAGCCTCTATATATACGTACAATATATTCTTGAAGGTTCAATCTGAGATTGAAGCTGCTATTCATGAGTGTCGTATATTGTCTATGAATAATCAATCTGATTTGACAAGTTATTCAGTTGTTGATAATGGTGGATTCAGATTTGAAGTTGTTCGTATTTTTTCGGAGGACTCGATATCATGTTCATGCAAGTATTACACACGCAATGGCTTGTTGTGCAGTCATATTTTTTTGATGATGTTGAACATGAATATGAAAGAAATACCAGTTAAATATATTTGCAATAGGTGGACAAAGTATGCATGCTTTGATGTTGTTAGGGAACGTAACAATAGTCGTTATTCAGATGGTAGTGGGAATAACGAGTTGTTCTTTGAGGCTTGTAAATGCATCGGATTGGTTGAGGGGGATCCCGTCCGCAAAGCGGAGCTTTTGGATATATTTAAAGAAGCCTCCGCGAAGTTTTCAGATGGTGTGCATCATGATGTTACTGATAAAGATAAAGATGCTATGTTTGAGCAGTATTATGGTTCAGCTAAACCAACAACATTTAGATTACTTCCGCCTCCGGTAGTTAGTACTAAAGGTAGTGCCAACAGGAAAAAATCTAACAGGGAGAAGGCTATAGAAGCTGCAAGCAAGCCTAAGAGGAATTGTCGGAAATGTAATACTTTAACGAATCACGATTCCAGGAATTGTCCTGAGAACAACAAGGTTTAGATTTGTTTTGTTTTTATATAGGTTGATTAATTTATACAATTTATGCTACACTACATTATTTCTGATATTAATTTTCAATTCATATATACCATGTGTTCATCGTTCTGAGAAACCATATGATACAATTATATAAAGATGTGATATATTGAAATTTGATAAGTGTTAAACATATATAAATAATGCGTACATATAAGTATGTGCTATATAGATGCATTTCATGTGCAGTATGTCATATAAAATATTTTAGAAAGCTGTTGTGTGATACAAATATATTAATCATATGCTATATATTTTTGAAGATATGTTATATGATATTATTAAATGACGAACAAATACAAACAAGATGATAAATATATTTATGTGCTATATGTATTTATATCATATGCAATATTCAAAATAACATATGCTATATATTTCAATCCTTAGATCTACACATGAGCATATTACTTATGACAAATATATTGTCTCAATTACATTGTTTCAAACGTAATATTATAAAGTGCTATAATTATATTAAACATGTGCTATAGATCGGAAGATATATGCAACAACAGTGTAATGTTTATTAATTGACCTAAAACACAACTGACATATTAGGTCATGTTTATGCAATATGACTCTCGCATTGTGCATTATATATTATCAACAGTAATGATATTGATGTTCAATATGTTATTAACATGTGTGCATTTGTTTGCGACACATGTTATATTATATTAACAAAGTATGCAACTCAAAATTTGATGGTCGATAAGTTTATGTATCATATATGTATTAGTTAACAATTCATATAATAATGTTGTATACTCATGAGCGTTTAATACACAACGACTCAAAGATGTTATTACATAATAACAAAATCCATGACTTATAAGTCTCAACATTTAATGAACAGTTTACTACATAAATTATAAATCTTAGAACCATAGAATATATCATAAAAACTTTCAACATAAAATCAAGTCTGATATCATTTTTTCAATGTCAATACATAAAAAAACCACAAATCATCCAAACAACTAAGTCTCATACAATGTTTTCAATGTCAATATAAAAAAAAAATTAACCAAATAACATTGTTTCTACTTTCATATCCGTGCCTGAAGTCACATCACGGTAAAATATTTATGCACTTGCCATTATTGTATCCTTCACGATATTTTGCTCCCAACAAATCATTTCTGCACAGTATCAAACCCGCATTGTCAGCAGCTGTTTGTAAGGATTGGTCGTAATTCCAGTCAGCCATTTTCTAGAAACATCGCCCATGAATGTCTCAAGATGTAGCATCAAATATATTTCACTATCCACTGAATTTCTCTTGTCTCCCCATCTTATTGTTGGAATTTCAAAATTACCTCTTTCAACAATCTTTGATTTTGATCGCTGTTCTCTGAAACTCAGGTATTCAGATAGTATATCACGCTAAAAAAAATAAAAAAAAAAGTTTAATGTTAATAAGTATGAAAAATATCAATTTAATTAATTTTGTTGAATAAATACTATATAATATAATATACATCATACCAAATTAGTAAGTAAATCGTCATATTTTTCAGTCTGACATTCACTTGCAGCATCATTCATACTATCAATCACAATTTTTTTCCCATTCTTCACATCAATGCATAGTGCAAAGTATTTCTTGCTTCTGTATATAGGAAAGAAAAACTACAAATAGAAAAATATAGCATTATATTCCTATTATTTAAATAGAAACATAAATAAATACATATTAAACATAACTTACGATGTCAATATCCTTTAATTTGATGTGTTGGTTGCTCTCCAGCTCGGCTGTAATATTCTCAAAAATGAATCCCTTCTAACTTCATGAGAAAGGTCTCTTGCCACCAGTGAGTCCGTCTATGTATCAAACAAAAATACCACATATATTTAGTAATAAAAGTAATCTTAGTAGATCAATACATACATAGTGCTATATGTTATGTTTACAGTTAACATTGTATAATTTTTTTCAGACCATATATAGTACTGTCACATGTGCTATATATTTTCCAATATATGATACATATAATGTTGTATATGCTACAAATAATGCACACATTATTTTTTAGCATATACAATTCGAAATCAGTATTTTATGACACAAGGATATATCAGTCTTTTAAATACAAATAATGCACATGTGCAATATTTGTTCCTATATGTGATACATATAATATTGTATATGTTACAAATACTGCACACATTATTTTATAGCATATACAATTCAAAATCAGTATTTTCTGAAATCAGTATATATCAGTCTTTTAAATACAAATAATCTACATGTGCAATATATTTTCCTATATGTGATACATATGATGTTTCATATGCTACAAATATATGTTATAAATAGAGTTAAATTAATGAATTATTACGTTTAAGATATGTTATAAATAGATTTTATATGCAAGATTCATGTCTGTAACAGTATGTTTGTTAGATAGTTGCTCTTTTTTTTTTGAAAATGCTACATTATATTATTTCTTTTAATGTACCTATTTAGGCAATCATGGAAACGTATATAACGAACAGATGATGCATATTGATAGATGTATGCAATAAAATCATTTGAATATAAAATATTTTAAAGAAAACTTACACCAATAAAAGTACTTGCAAAAAATCTTCTTGGTGAGCCATCACCACGGAACTTTTCCATATTGTTAAGCATTACACACCATGCGTCCACTACACCAACTCCTATAATGCTATTTTTGGACAACGTAGCCATATGCTTTCTTGTTAGTTCTATGTCTGCACACGCAAACAAAGTTTCTTCCCTAATGTTAACAAAAAATTAAAATCATTTATAATTAAACAATACTAAAAAGGAGAAAATGATGAATTAATCATACTCATTAGGTGTAGAGTTGTAGAGCGCATAAATCTCACACTTTAATTCCTTTTCGTGAGACTCTTGCATCTACCGATCTTTCTTACCAAAATGGAGATTTTAAAGCAAGAGTTTATTCAAACACTCTTACTTCTTTGCTTTTTGTTTGTCGCAACCACATTGTATGTGAAATCTACAAGCATATTTATATCCATTAAGACAATAGTAATAAAAAAATATACAATACAAATATTACATAAAAACATATAATAAAATTGCAACATAATATAATTACAAAATATACCACATCATTGCAATATTACTTCCAAATATAATTGTATCTTTAGAGACCAAGCCACATCATTGCAACATAATATAATTTCAGACCGTATCACATCATTGCAACATAATATAATTACATACAGCAGCACAACATTGCAACCATATTAAATTCCAGACTATAATATTGTTGGATTTGTATACTGAAAGCAGTTTGGTTGAGCTTGTATACAATGTTTCCTGTTACCACTATTACAATCTCCTATCGATTTGAATACTTGATTGCATATATCGTGTCCCTTATCTCATATATAAGTTAGATCATACGTGTGTAGAAGATCACGTAAGTCGTATGATTGGTCAAGCTTAATGAGATATAAAAGTTTCACAACCGAGACGACTTAAGGACGAGTTGTCGGTTTAGGCTGCAGTATAGATAAGTGACTTGACTTAGTTGCTTGTCTATGCCGGTGCGTCTCTCGACGTATCAAGGATCACAGTGAGATGAGTTCTTCTTTCGACCGTCGTGAAGAACCAAGATCTCGGTGACTTACGATAATCTAAACCTCGATAAGGTATTAGGTGAGTATGAGTTGCCGACCATCACTTTGACTTGTTATGAGTGAGGGTTATATGTTCTAACCCAAGATTCTCCGCATCTTGGGTGGTGGCAGTGCTTGTATGTCACGCTAGTTATCTGTATCGAGTAACCGTATCCGTTTAGGATGATGATGTCCCCTTAAGGAGCTCAAAAGGTTTATTGTACTAAACCCTGCAGGTTGAGTTAGCTCAAGTACAATAATAAGGTTGAGTGGTACTACTTAAGGAAATAAGGATATTAATCGTTTAAGCGGTCGATTGCTAGAAATGATTAATGGACGCTCGATATCTTAAATACGGGATTCGTAATGTCTAAGTGCAAGCCCGACTCAACTTGTAATAAAGGGTAAGTCAACATTCTTCTCTAGTGGCATGATCGAATGTTTATAAATTAATTTATGTTCGGGTGAACATAAGATAATTAATTTATTTGAGGCCCATCTTTATTCCTTGCATTTGATCCTGGTCGGCCCATCCAGCCCATAACATCGTGGAAATCGGGCCCTATAGCTCTCGAAGGCAAGATTTTATTCTCTTTATCCCACAAGGATATAATTATATTTATGGAATATGCATAGATCCTTTCCATATAAGATTATGGTAATAATCTTGAGAGTATGGAAATAATCCTAAGTGTATGGTAATATTCCATATAGGATTATGGTAATATTCCATATAGGATTATGGTAACATTCCATATAGGATTAAGGTAGTGCATTATAAATATAAGGTATGAGATAATGTCTATGACTCACTCACAAATTACAAGCAAGAATTTTCGGCCACCCTCATAGTCTTGAGAGAGTTTTCGAAAATTGTGAGAGCTCGGGTGATTTTCCGGTGTATTCTCCATAGCTCGTCCTCACCGACGTTGGAGTTTGGGTATCCGGGATACAGTCCAGAAGGTCAAAGCACGAGTCTCGACCGTTCAATCAGTTCATCCCGTTCGTTCCACCTCGACAGATCCAAAGGTAAACACGTGTAAACCCCAACGTGTTGCGATTTAATTATATAGACGCATGCTAGGTTTATAATCAATGTATGGTGAATTAAACACCCAAGATGGATCCTCGGGGCGAGGGTTAACAAATGTTTTCCTACATTGGTATCGAGCACGGGATCGAATCTCGCTCATTGGATTAATTCACGTTTGATTATTACGTGCGTTATTATAATTGTGGATTTGTCGTTCATCGTGGCTCGTTTGTTTTGTTGGTTTTGTTTTTACACCACGAGAAAATCCGTGGTTAGATTAGATTTTATTATGTAAATCTTATCTGTAAAAGAAGAACGAAGACGAACGAACGAAGAACGAAACGACGGAAGAACAGGTTCTCACTGTCTCGGGTGGTTTCGCGGCGAGTCTCGCGGTCGCTAAAGGCGATCGCGAGGGCTGCGGCGCAGGCGCGCGTGCTCGCGGGATCCTGGCGCTTAGCGAGCGAACTTCGCGGTCGCGAATTACCCGCTGGCGGCAGCCGCGCCGCGCGCTAGCTAGCGGCGACGCGCGCGTCGCGCGCGAAACCCGGCGCGGCGGCGCACTCGCGATCGCGAGGATGGCCGGGCAACGGCGTCTCGAGGCGCACGCTCGGCGCTTGGGCGTGGCGTGCATGCGTGCTCGACGGGTCGCGGTCGCGTGGCGACATGGCGCAGCTGGCCAGCGCTGGGCGGCAAAGCGCGAGGCGGGCGCGATCGGGCTTAGCCTGGCGCGGCCCAAAGACTTTATGGGCCGACCGCCCGGACCGTTTTCCGTAATTCGCCCGTGCCCGCACGCGAGGCCCAATGTAGAATCCGTCCGTGCCGTGCATGCGAGGCCCGTTTTCAAGTTTAAATCATGCTTTGTAAATCTATGTAATAGATTAGATTTAATTGCAAAGGTTTCACGATTGGGCGCGATGAACGTTTTATTTTATTTTTATCGTTCATATGCATGTCGTGGATGTTTAAATTATGCAGTAGCATGCTATGTATGTTTAAATTACGTTGACAAACCTTTAAGTGTTTTACGTAATTGGATGCGCATAGTAAGCATGCTAGGTTTATCGCGTTTATCAAGCATATTTTAGAATTCTGCGAGCATGTTTTACATGTTGAGTTCTATAGAAAAGCATGCTAGGATTACGTGATCTGCATGGACAAACCTTTTGAATAAAAAGACTAAGCAAGTAACCCGACATATTAATTTTTCAAATTAAAATGTCAAGACCTCCACTTTTTAATCTCTAAACAAAGTGAGACGCACTGTGAGTAAACGTCCACACGCGTGGCTTGCTTGCACTGTTTATCATAAGTTTGTTAGATGAGATTTCTAAATAAAACATTTTAAATCTATTGAGAAGTGGGAGTTTCATGTAAACGTCCACACGCGTGGCTTGCATGTGCGATTTTCATAAGTTCTCTAGTGATAGATATAAATGAGATAACAAAAGAATTTGAATTGAAGCGGTATGGTCCGAGTGAGTATACCAATTCTAAGAATTCATCTTCTGCTTTGTTAAAATTGTGGTCAATGCTTAGACATCACCTCAAGTACAACTTCCGAAGTCCTTCTTGTGATAGTGATATGGTCTAGTAAGGTCCAATCATTAATTTCATTTGTCATAAGGATAAGTTGACATGGATTGAAATTAAACGACTAAAAGGTACATTTTAGTGCGGTCGGGGGTTCATGTAAACGCCCACACGCGTGGCTTGCATGTGGGATTCCTTGGGCGATTGGAGGTTTCATTAATATTGTTTTATCAAAAGGTTACAATATATTATTGTTACAATTATTTGCGATCGTATGCTTATGTGTTTTACATTATCGTTTCGAGATATGTCTCTTACACCGATTATCAATATGCTCGCACAAAATCCGTTATCCGGTCCAAATTTTATCGAGTGGAAGCGAAACATGGAATATGTTCTTATCATTGAAGAACACATGTTTGTTCTCACTACTCCTAAACCCGATGCCCTTATCGACGATCGACTAATGAGCAGCGAGAGTCAAGCGAGACTTTGGAATAAGTCAAACAATATGGCTAAATGCTATATGATGACTACGATGTCCAAAGGTTGGTACGGCATCGATCGATGGTAGACGCGATCGATATTTGGTCAAGTCTCGAGAGTAAGTTTGGGCGATCGGATCGGACGATCCGCCCACACAATGAGAGAGATCTTGGCGTGTAAGATGGAAGAAGGAAGTTCGGTCCATGAACATGTCTCCCACATGACTCATCTCATGGATAGTCTTGATCGGTTGGGAGGAGGTATTGACGGAAGCCAAGGTCGATATCATCCTCAATACACGCCCAAGTCTTTTGAGAACTTTGCGTGAATGCGATCATGAGCAAGACCGAGTTTACACTTAGTCGTTGTTTAATGATCTCGTTCTGCGGAAGGAGTTATGGGAAAAGGAGCACATGCTCTTGCTAGCACATCTAAGGGCCCAAAATTTCCGTTGCAAAATGGAAATAGAAAAGGGTGCCAAAGGTGGTAAAGGCAAGGAAATAGTGGGAGTAATGGGAGCAAGAACATGGTTGCCACCGGAGGCTTGAAGAAGCCAAAGGAGAAGGGCAAGTGCTTAAGTGCGGCAAGATCGGGCATTGGAAGGCCAAGTGCCCTATGCTCGAGGCTCAAGGTACGCCGCTTGCTTTAGTAACGGAAACATGTTTAGCGACTTGTTCTACCCATTCTTGGGTAGTAGATCTGGCGAACCGATCATGTTTGTTACACCTGCGTGGGTTCCCGCGACAAGGGAGTGTTTGATGGCGAGATAACGATCTCCATGGGCAACGCGGCGAAAGTCAAGTGTTGCGGTTGGAGATGTTCTTTATGTTTTGGGACAACAGTTTTAGTTTTGAAAGACGTTTTATATGTGCCGGATTTTCTACGGAACCTTGTTTCTGTTTCAAATTATTTACTCATGGATATTCTCGTTATTTTGATAGTGGTGTTTCTATCATAAGAAATGACGGTTATCTCGTGTTGCACCTTATATAATTCGCTTTATACTATTTACGCAAAACATAATACCTATAACTATGTTGCATCTTCATCAAACCCTAAAAGAGAAAGTTTTCTTCAGAAGATGACTCTACTTTTCTCTGGCATCTTAGATTAGGTCACATCAATCTAAATAGGATCCAAAGGCGGCTAAGAATGGGCGTTGGGTAATCTCACGCCATCTGCTCCCGATCCGCGAATCCCGTATAGAAGGTAAGATGTCGACCGCACCCTTCAAAGCGAAGGGTTATAGAGCCACGTAAATGTTGGAGTTAGTCCATTCGGACTGTGTGGACCAATGTCCACACAAGCTCGTGGAGGGTACAGTATTTTGTCACTTTCATCGACGACACTAAGGTACGGATACGTATACCGCTTCACCGCAAGTCCGAATGCTTTGAGAAATTCAAAGAGTTTAAGGCGGAGGTGAGACGAAGCTAGGTAAAGTATCAAGTCATCGGTCCGATCGCGGTGGCGAATACCTCAAAGAACGAGTTTATGGACTATCTAGTGAAGTGTGGGATTACATCCCAACAAGATTTCACCGGGCACACCACAAAGAAATGGTGTGTCGAGCGAAGAAATAGGACTCTTTTGGAAATGGTTAGATCTATGATGAGTTATGCTACATTGCCTATTTCGTTCGGGGTATGCCTTAGAGGCGGCATACTTGCTAAATCTAGTACCGCCCAAGTCGGTCGAAAAGACCCCTTTCGAGTTGTGGTTTGGGCGAAGCCCGCTTTAAGCCACATAAGGATATGGGCGATCCACACATGTCTTTGAACAAGAAGGCGACAAGTTGGAGGCTAGATCCGACGCAAGGTGTTTATTGGCTATCCTAGAGGAACGAAGGTGGTTTATTCTATAGTCCCAAGGATCGGAAGGTCATTATTAGCACTAATGCTCGATTCTTAGAAGAGGACTACATGAAAATCATAAGTCCAAAGTTGAAATCATTCTTCAAGAATTAGAAGATGATCGATTCCACCACCGATTAGGCCAAAGGTGCGAGATGTCGAGTCTAGTGGGAGGATCGACACCGATACTTCAAGAAATTGAAGTGGGTCGAGTTCCACCGAGATACCGACCGCATGTTGGTACCTACACGCAAGTTGTGCAAGTTAGAGAACCACAAGTATCTGCACCCACCGTTGCCATTATGCTGTAGAACCTCGTCGTAGTGGGAGGGTTGTTCGTCAACCCGAGCGATTTATGTTCGTGGGTGAATCTTTGATTTAGTCGCAGACGAACATACAATAATCGACCCATGGACATACAAGGAGGCAATACAAGATATTGATGCAAGATCATGGCACACCGCTATGGACTTAGAAATGGAGTCCATAACGGCTATGGATGTATATGAAAGACACCTCTACCGATGGCAAGGAAGCCATAGGTAGTAAGTGGATATACAAGAGGAAGAGATTCCGATGGAGAGATTTCGGCTTTTAAAGCCGTGCTTGTGGCGAAGGGTACACTCAGATTGAGGGCATCGATTTCGATGAGACCTTTTCACCGTAGCAATGCTCAAGTCCATCGAATTCTTCTAGCCATAGCAGCCCACTTGAACCTAGAGGTTTGGCAAATGGATGTTAAAACCGCTTTTCTAAACGGTTACCTTGAGGAAGGTAGAGACATCTATATGCAAAGAACTGAAGGTTATGTGGTAAAGGGTGAAGAGCATCTAGTATGGAAGCTTAAGAAGTCCATTTATGGACTTAAGTGCCTCCCGATCATGGAACTTACGCTTTGACGAGGTGGTAAAGTCCCATGGATTTACCCGTTGCTAGCGAGAGTTGTGTGTATCGGTTAGATGTCAACGGTGATGTGGTATTTCTTGCACTTTATGTAGATGACATCCTTCTAGTTGGCAACAACGTGAAGTCGTTATCGATCGTAAAGAGTTGGCTATCCGATCGGTTTCAAATGAAAGACTTAGGAGATGCAGTACATTCTTGGGATCAAGGTTTACCGAGATCGCAAGAAGAAAATGTTGAGCTTATCTCAGCGCCTTACATTGATATCGTGATTACTGTTTTAGTATGCGCACCGCCAAGAAAGGATTGCTACCTTTCGCACATGGCGCTCCTTTATCAAAACGCATCACCTATGACCGCAAAGGAGATAGAGGAATGAGACAAGTTCCTTACGCCTAGCGTAGGAAGTCTCATGTACGCAATGCTATGCACGAGGCCCGATATCCGCTATGCGGTAGGCATAGTAGCTAGATATCGCCTAACCTCGACAAGCTCATTGGATCGCAAGAAGCATATACTCAAGTACCGAAAGGACTCGAGATTATAGGCTAGTTTACCATGCGAGATAGTCTAATGCCTCCGGGTTATACTGACTCGATTTCAAGTCGACCGTGATGAGAAAAAGTCAACCTCGGGCTATGTGTTTACCTTGGGAGGTGGAGCCGATCTGGCGGAGTGCAAAGCGATGCATTGCGGACTCTACCATGGAAGCCGAATATGTAGCCGCCGGAGGCTTCTAAGGAGGTCAGATGGTTCAAGAACTACTCATGGATCTAGATGTGGTACCGGTTTGCCCAAGAGTATCATAGTTTCATCGTGATAACTCGGTGCGATGGGCAAACTCGAAGGAACCACGGACCCACAAGGCGACCAAACACATAGAGAGAAAGTACCATGTCATACGAGAAATCGTTAGACGAGGTGACGTGCTGATTGAAAAGATTGATACGACGGAAAATCTAGCGGATCCATTCACGAAGAGCCCGCCGCAAAAAGTCTACGATGGTCACGTTAGAGGACTCGATTATGCTGATGGCACCCACTTAGAAAGGAAACTTTTGTATAAGTGGGAGAAGCAAAGTGATGGTTGTTTGTAATAGCTAGTAGAAAGACACATTGTATACTAAAAGTTTGCTTTAGTATAAGTGGGAGATTGTTGGTTGTAGATATCGAAGCGGTTTGGTTGAGCTTGTATACAATGTTTCTGTTACCACTATTACAATCTCCTATCCGATTTGAATACTTGATTGCATATATCGTGTCCCTTATCTCATATATAAGTTAGATCATACGATTGTGTGAAGATCACGTAAGTCTCGTATGATTGGTCAAGCTTAATGAGATATAAAAAGTTTCACAGCTGAGACGACTTAAGGACGAGTTGTCGGTTTAGGCTGCAGTATAGATAAGAAGTGACTTGACTTAGTTGCTTGTCTATGCTGGTACGTCTCTGACGTATTGAAGGATCACAGTGAGATGAGTTCTTCTTTCTGACCGTCGTGAAGAACCAAGATCTCGGTGACTTACGATAATCTAAACCTCGATAAGGTATTAGGTGAGTATGAGTTGCTGACCATCACTTTGACTTGTTATGAGTGAGGGTTATATGTTCTAACCCAAGATTCTCCGCATCTTGGGTGGTGGCAGTGCTTGTATGTCACGCTAGTTATCTGTATCGAGTAACCGTATCCGTTTAGGATGATGATGTCCCCTTAAGGAGCTCAAAAGGTTTATTGTACTAAACCCTGCAGGTTGAGTTAGCTCAAGTACAATAATAAGGTTGAGTGGTACTACTTAGGAAATAAGGATATTAATCGCTTAAGCAATGATTGCTAGAAATGATTAATGGACGTTCGATATCTTAAATACGGGATTCAGAATGTCTAAGTGCAAGCCCGACTCAACTTGGTAATAAAGGGTAAGTCAACATTCTTTCTAGTGGCATGATCGAATGTTTATAAATTAATTTATGTTCGGGCCGAACATAAGATAATTAATTTATTTGAGGCCCATCTTTATTCCTTGATTTGATCCTCGGTGGCCCATCCAGGCCCATAGCACTGTGGAAATCGGCGCCCCTATAGCTCTCGAAGGCAAGATTTTATTCTCTTTATCCCACAAGGATATAATTATATTTATGGAATATGCATAGATCCTTTCCATATAAGATTATGGTAATAATCTTGAGAGTATGGAAATAATCCTAAGTGTATGGTAATATTCCATATAGGATTATGGTAATATTCCATATAGGATTATGGTAACATTCCATATAGGATTAAGGTAGTGCATTATAAATATAAGGTATGAGATAATGTCTATGACTCACTCACAAATTACAAGCAAGAATTTTCGCCACCCTCATAGTCTCGAGAGAGTTTTCAAAATTGTGAGAGCTCGGGTGATTTTCCTGTATTCTCCATAGCTCGCCCTCACCGACGTTGGAGTTTGGGTATCCGGATACACCCGAAGGTCAAAGCACGAGTCTCGACCGCTCAATCAGCTCATCCCGCTCGCTCCACCTCGATGCATCCAAAGGTAAACACGTAAACCCCAACGTGTTGCGATTTAATTATATAGACGCATGCTAGGTTTATAATCAATGTATGGTGAATTAAACACCCAAGATGGATCCTCGGCGAGGGTTAACAAATGTTTTCCTACAAATATTACTTTCAAGTATCATTCCTGACTTCTTGTTTAATATTAGTACAACCCAATCGAAACTAGTTTTTCTTTTTCCTTTTGTACCCAACAACAACCTTCTTTTTTTCAACTACCGGTTGGTCCCGTCTGTTCTCTCAAAGTTGGTTCAATTGTAGTATCTGCTCCAGCTCCATGTACTTCAGTAATCATTTCCACAATAAATAATTGTGGAAATGTTTTATGTTAAAAATAGTTTGAAGTAATATATATAACAAACAACAAATAATTAGGTCAACAGTAGTTCATTTATTTGAGATTGCATATAAAACAATAAATATTTGACAGCATAATATTGTATGTAAAACAACCAACTTGGAAATAATAACCTGTGGTTCAAACAATGTTGTGATATTGTCCAGATGGTTTGGTGTATCAACCCTTTCTGTGTTCTCAGCAAACTGTTAATATGGAATAATAAATATTTTCAATATCATCATATATAGTTATTTGGCAACCGCAAATAAGTTAATATGCTATACATAGTTACTGCCAAGTTGAACATTACAAAACACAATGAAATCGTTTTTAAATATTTGACAGCATGTTATTGTATATGAAACCATAATATTGAAAATATCAACCTGTGGTTCAACTGTTGTTGTGATATTCTCCCGAGAAGTAGATATATCAACCCCTTCTGGGTTCTCTAGAAACTGCTAATACGTAATAATCAATGCATTAAATAGCATATTACATGAAATAATAACATGGCAAAAAACAGTGAATATTGATAAACGTACATAGTTAGTGTGCAACAAAAGGAAATTTATGTGCTACATATAGTCACTTAATGTGCCACACTACATAACAATATGCAATTATATGTTAACTGTTGACAAAAGGTTATTGCACACTGTTGTAAAATATGCTAAACTATATTTTATTTAACTGTTACGACACATATTTATAAAAAATATAGCTGAATAAAAACACTTATTGGTACATAATCATATTGCACAAAAACAAAAACAGTATAACTAACAACGTTTGACATTGACATCCAAAAAGATAGCATAATGTTGCAAATTCTTAGCACACGTTTATAAAATATGTTGCACAAAAAAGCGAATCGATACGGATTTTGCACAATGGTGGACGATTTTACAAAAAAAATTGAAAATTAAGAACATAATTTTAATGTGCTATATAGTCACTCAATGTATTAACCCAATCTGTGCTAATTGAAAATTAAGAACAGAATTTTAAGAACAAATGTCAATTGAATTTTTAATTGCAGCCACAATACTAACATCTGTTTGTAGACTTGCAACTACAGTATCAACAATACGTGTAGCCTCGTTCACAACACCTTCGTCACGATGTTCTACATCAATCCCCATACGCTGAAATTTTACTTTAAACAATTTATTCAAATAAATATACCATAAATGTTATAAATTGAACTTCATGTTATAGAAATTAATACATTACCTCCACTGCATCATGGACCGAAACGCCAACATTTTTTCCAACAACAGGTTGTGTGCTCCATATTTGAGTAAGTCCAAAACTAAAGGATGGCGTATCTTCAAGCTTGCTCATGTATGCATCCCTTTGTGCAACAGCAGCATCTACGTCATCCCACAGTTTATGAACGTCTTTGTTGTTCCAAAAACAATCATCATCTTCTGTCGTTTCTTGTGTTTGAGCAGCCCTTTGCTGAGAAACAGACAGAGTGGAACATGATATCGATTTGAAAGCTGTTTCTATTGTCCGCTGGAAGGAACGAGAAACAGCCACTTCTCTTGGTGCCATCTCTATAATCTTCATCATTTCCACAGTAAGTGTTGAAATCTTTTTGGCAATGGTTAAAACCTCAATATTTGGACACACAACACTTCCATCAAGCGTTACTAAATCTAAAACTTCATTTCCGTCATCGTCACCGACCTCAATCGGTGGATTTGGATATCCGCCGCCAAACCCCCTTAATTTATGCAGCTTGTCGTTTTCTCAAAGAATTGGTACTCCAATTACCTATTATCGGATAATGTCTAGGCACAGATTGCAATTTATAAACAACCTTGTCAACATAAAAAACCTGCGAAAAATAAAGTTATATTTCAGATAAAACAAAATAGTAATAATAAAAGAATAAACAATCATTAAATAAAAGAAGCTATTACCATCAAGAATAATAATGGTCCAACAAAAACTGAAGAATTCTTTTCCACCCAGTATGTCTTGTGCTCAATCAAACTCCTCATTACATACTCTCCCCAATTCCAATTTTTAACTTGGCCAACATTTTCCAAACAATTGAGTATATATGGTATAATATACCCATTGCCAGTGCTCTCCATGAATGAGGACTGTACAACAATCATAAAATGACGCTTAAACCAATCTCATCCATCCTCACAACTCAGCAAAGCATTATGTAACTTCTGAACAGAAACTCTATGTCGATGGGTATCAGGAAAAAACGTCATCCATTCATCAAATAGAGGAGTTGTATGTGTCTTTTGAAATCTAGACACGATTCTACGACCTTTGGGGAAGCCATATACACGGTAAACGTCTTCCTGTGTTACATGAACTCTCCTATTTGAGGTTAGAATGAGCTCAGAACTGTTGTGGTTGAAGTTCTTCACCAGCCAATAAGCAACCCTCGCAGACAGCTCTTTAATATTAACATCCATAACATGTCCAAATCCTAACTCATCTATCGCTGCTTTCTGACAATCATTTAAACTTGCCAGAGTGTTAAAAAACGTGTTCAGATTACACCTAGACACCAGTTTAGGAAATAAACTATCACTATCGCATTCCAGTTTATCTTCATCCTGATTATCATTTCCTATATCACTGGCCACTGCATCAGGTATCCCCTTGGGATCATTCCTTTTTTTTCCGCTGTTTTTTTTTCAACCTCTAAATGTAATCCTCGTTTCTTTCTAATTATATCTGCAGCCTTACTCTTACCTCGATCTATAGAAATGATAATATTATAAGATTAGAATAGTAAGTAAATTAGAATTAAAAAGCTAATCCAATGCATATATGATTTATATATAGGGTCACAATCTTTTTGCCACATATAACATATAATATGTTGTATACATGCATTCCATATGCAATAGTATAGTAAGTGCCAAGTTACTCAATAACAGATTTGTAAATGTTGTTGTGCAATTAAAATACAAATGCTAAAGAATCAACATTATATGCAATACAAAAAATGCAATGTGCAATAAGTACAATTATTCTATTAGTGTTCCAAGATATACAAAATCAGAATTTTAAATATATCTACACAAATAATGCAATGTGCCGACAAACAAAACATGTTAAGTTTTGACAACATATTATGACAAAACAGTTAAAAATATACAGAGTAACATTCGTGTGCCACATATATACATAATGTGCTGTATTCCTACCTTCCATATGCAATAGTATAGTTCTTGCTAAGATATACAATAACAGATTTGTAAATATAAGTGCAAATAAAATACAAATGCTAAACAATCAACATTATATGTTATACAAATAATGCAATGTGCATTAAGTACAATTATTCTATTAATGTGCCAAGATATACAGAATCAGAATTGAAAATATTTTTGCAAATAAAACAGAAACAAAACATATTGAGTTTTGACAGCATATTATGACAAAACAGTTAAAAATATACAGAGTCACATTAGTAAGCCAAATATATATATAATGTGCTCTATTCATACCTTCCATATGCAATGGTATAGATTGTGCCAAGATATACAATAACAGGTAAATTTAAATATTATTGAAAATACTATTTAAATGCTACGAAATCAGAATTTTATGCAATACAAATACAAATAATACAATGTGCCGAGAAACAAAACATGTTAAGTTTTGACAACATATTATGACAAAACAGTTAAAAATATACAGAGTAACATTCGTGTGCCACATATATACATAATGTGCAGTATACCTGCCTTCCATATGCAATAATAAAGTTCTTGTCAAGACATACAATAACAGATTTGTAAATATAAGTGCAAATAAAATACAAATGCTAAACAATCAACATTATATGCAATACAAATAATGTAATGTGAATTAAGTACAATTATTCTATTAATGTGCCAAGATATACAAAATCAGAATTGAAATTATTTTTGCAAAAAAAAAAAGAAACAAGACACATTGAGTTTTGACAGCATATTATGACAAAACAGTAAAAAATATACAGAGTCACATTAGTAAGCCAAATATATATATAATGTGTTGTATTCATACCTTCCTATGCAATGGTATAGATTGTGCCAAGATATACAATAACAAGTAAATTTAAATATTATTGCAAATAAAACACAAATGCTACAAATCAGAATTTTGTGCAATACTATTAATGCAATGTGCCAAGAAACAAAACATGTTAAGTTTTACCAGCATATTATAACTAAACAGTTAAAAATATACAGAGTCCCATTCGTGTGCAACAGATATATATAATGTGTTGTATACCTGCCTTCCATATGCAATAATATAATTAATGCCAAGACATACAATAATAGATTTGTAAATATTATTTCTAATATAATACAAATGCAACAAAATTAACATTATATGCAATACAAATAATGCAATGTGCAATAAATACAAATATTCTGGTAGCAAT
Source organism: Salvia rosmarinus (assembly GCA_036937905.1). Classification (NCBI taxonomy): domain Eukaryota; kingdom Viridiplantae; phylum Streptophyta; class Magnoliopsida; order Lamiales; family Lamiaceae; genus Salvia; species Salvia rosmarinus. Next base: position 21,741,088 of record CM072813.1, read on the forward strand.
GAATAAGTTTTGACAACATATTATTACAATAAACAAAACATGTTACGTTTTCTACCACAGATATACAACAACAGAATTGTAAATATTATTGCCAACAAAAACACAAATGCAACGAAATTAGTATTTTATGCAATACAAATACTGCAATGTGCACTAAACGATACAACGGCATGCTGGTAACAATTTTTTTTTTTGACAAAGGTAAATTAATAACAGCAACAGGTACAACGGCATGCCAAAAAGGGGATAAAAAGCACAACAAACCAGTGACCAAATATTCAATGCACTATATAATAAACATTGTTGGGACCACCAAGAACATTCACATAATTCTTAATTCATGTATAATGACAAAAGATTTAATGTTCTACTTTTGGACAATATTTTTTTTACTCAAACAGGAAACAAAAAATACTGCATAAAATGAAACCTAATGCGTAATCAACAATTTTTAAAAATAAAACAAACCCTAAATGTGAACACATGGAAAACGACACCAGAGAATCAAATTGTTGTATCTTTGCAAAACAAAACGATTAAACCCTTTCAAACTCACCATCGTCCTGTTGAACAGCTTTACCCTTCCTCTTCCTTTGTTCTTCGTTTACCATTTTAGTTATGCTGAAGATTAATCAACTACTTGTGTGTGTGAATCGTGCTTAAAAATTGAACAATGAAAAGAGAACGACAAGAACTCCTCGGTGAACCAGAACAATTAAAATGATTTTTTGTGTGAAAAAACTGAATAATGGAATGTTAATGGCCGCCGTATTCCATATGCACGAGATGTGTTGCACGGTAAACGAAAGGTTTTTAATTAAATGTGGAGTTAATATCTTGTTCTTCAATTGATGCGTATACACAGCTGTTTTCCAGGAAAGAGATTTTGGCAAATCTTTGTCATGGATTGGATGATATATTTTTACTGCATTTGCCGTTATTACCCCTATATGATTTATTAAGCCCCTCAATTTATTTGACAATAATTAAACTGTGTTTTGCAATTAAAGATTTAAGCACAAATCTGTCCGTTAATTTAATTGGAATCAATGGATGAGATGTATTCCTATTTCTTACACTTGTTCAAATTATAACTATTTTTATCTTAAAAACTAAAAACAAATGAATTCACTATGAAAATTGATGAATCTATTGAAAAAGTTACTGAATTTAAAAATTCAGAAATTTTCAGCCATGTTCGAATCCCATGAGGAGCAAAAATTCTATTTTTTTTGGATTCTGTAATTTTTCCAATGGATTCATCAACTTTCACATTGAATTCATTAATTTTTAGTTCTCACGATAAAAGTGGTTGTCTTAACCCTCCCATATATATATTATTTTTAATTTTTTTAATGTCATTATCCAGGTGAATTTTCCGGATTTTGAATGACCACTCATCCGTTGAAAATTACTACATAAAGTATTAATCGGTTATCTTTTAATTATACGCTAGATACTAATGTGGAAAAATTTAGACGTTGGGTAATTAACTAGTATTTTCTATTTTATTATGTAATATTAGCCAAGTTTTTATCTAGTTTTAAAATTTATAGGGATTATAGTTTTCAAAATAAAATAATATATGTATATATATGTTGGTGTGTGTTAACATATGTAATGATCTACTTTCATTTCTCTCATATAATGTCTTTCATCTATATTTTTATTTGTCTGTAATCAACTCGACAATTAACAAATACAAATAATTTGATTTATGTTGTAAATATATGTAATATGTATTTATTATATAAGTGATGATCAAAACTCTAACCCTAATTTTGTATCACCCTATAAATAGAAGTTTTTAGTCTCATAATAAAAAGACGTTTATTTATCTCTTTATATCATTCTCTTTACTTTATAATTAACAAATACAAATAATTTGATTTATGTTGTAAATAATGTAATATGTATTTATTATATATAAGTGATGATCAAAACTCTAATCCTAGTTTTGTATCTCCTAATAAATAGAGGTTTTGAGTCTCATAATAAAAAACGTTTATTTATATCTTTATATTATTCTCTTTACTTTATAATACGTTATCAACACGATAATTCTAAACAAGTTGGATTGAAATAGTGTATGTCTGTACACTCAAATATTCTCGTGATTTAGTTTTGCTTTTGCTTTCCGGAGTTTGACTGTCATAACTCTTTAATATGAAGATATATGCTAATAAATGATCACGATTAGGGGTGAGCAAAAACCGAACCAGACCGAAAAACCGAATCGAATCGAACCGAAATTAGTGGTTTGGTTCGGTTTGCACAGTAATTCGGGTTCGGTTTGAAAATATTAAAACCGAAATTAATTCGGTTCGGTTTCGGTTTGGGGAAAAAAATTCGGTTTTCAAACCGAACCGCCCGATTTTTTTATTTTTATATATATATATATTATATATATATATGTTATTTATATTATTAATACTTAAATTAGTTAATATTATATATATATAATTATATATATATAATATATTATATTATAAATATTATAATATTTATATTATAAATATTATAATATTTATATTAAATGTAATTTAAATTCGGGTAAAACCGAACCGAACCGAAACCGAACCGAATATTTCGATTCGGTTTCGGTTCGGTTTGGATATAGAAAACAGTTCGGTTCGATTTGGGTTTTAAAAAAAATTTGGTATTTCGGTTTTGGGTTCGGTTCGGTTTTGAACCGAACCGCCAATGCTCACCCCTAATCACGATTACACGCCATGAAAATTGTTATTTATAATTTATTGGATCTATCAATTTTACCTTACTTTTAAACCTATAAAGTCTCCGTTAAATGTCCATTTTTTTATTGTTTCATATTGCCTATAAGAGTGATATTTGTAATTGATTATTATATGCTTCTCTTTCGCACGCAGAATGAAATTTAGAAAAGTTTCATTTTGTTTCTTATGAATTATGTAAGGTTCTTATAAATGATTGTTGAAAAAAATAACCTAATTGTTAGATCTGCAAACTAAATATGGTATTCATGAGTTGCTATTTGTTGGATTTGTATACTGGAAGCAGTTTGGTTGAGCTTGTATGTTACCACTATTACAATCTCCTATCTGAATTGTTTACTTGATTGCATATATATGTCCCTTTATCTCATATATAAGTTAGATCATACGATGTGTTGTAGATCACGAGAAGTGTGATGAGGTCAAGCTTAATGAGATATAAAAAGTATCACTGGTGAGACAACTTGAGGACGAGTTGTCGATTATAGTCATGTGTAGATAAGAAGTGACTTGACTTGGTTGCTTGTCTGTCTGATGCGTCTCGGCGTATTGATGGATCACATGAGATGAGTTCTTCTATCGACCGTCGTGAAGAACCCAGATCTCGGCGACTTACGTTGATCTAAACCTCGATAAGGTATTAGGTGAGTATGAGTTGTCGACCATCACTTTGACTTGCTATGGGTGAGGTTACATGAGATAATCCAAGATTCTCTGCATCTTGGGTCTTGATGAGTCTTGTATGTCATGCTAGTTACGTGTCGAGTCACCGTATCCGTTAAGGATGATGACGTCCCTTAAGGAGCTCAAAGGTTTATTGTACTAAACCTACAGGTTCGATTATCTCAAGTACAATAATAAGGTTGAGTGGTACTACTTAAGGAATTAAAGATATTAATTATTTTAAGCGATCGAACAGCGTAAATAATTAATGGACGTCGATATCTTAAATACGGGATTCGTAAAGTCTAAGTGCAAGCCCGACTCACCTTCGAAAATAAAGAGGTAAGTCAGCATTTATTCTCTAGTGGCATGATTAAATGTTTATGAATTAATTTATGTTTTGGGCTGAACATAAGATAATTAATTTATTTGAGGCCCATCTTTATTCCTTGTATTTGATCCCTGGGCTGGCCCATCCAGGCCTGTGGCTAAGGTGAAAATCGCCCACTCTCTCTCCTAGTCCTACTGGGATTCTGATTTGATCCTCTCTATCCTAAAGGATATTATTATATTTATTAGATATGCATAGATCCTATCTAGATAGGATTTGGGAGTGCATTATAAATATAAGGTGAGAGAGAAAATCAAGGCTAATCCTCATTCCATATTTTCGAGAATTACTATATCAAAATAGTGAGAATTTTCGAAAATTAAGAGAAGAAAAGTCGGTGATTTTCTATAGCATTCTCCATAGATTGTCCTCACTCGACATTGGAGATTAGGCAACCGGTGTAGGGAAAACTAGGTTTAGCCCTCGCCCCGAGGATCTATCTTGGATATTTAATACACCATACATTGATTATATTCCTAGCATGCGACTATTTAATTAATTGCAACACGTAGGAGTTTTCTCGTGTTTACCTTTGGATCCGCTTTGGTCGAACGGAATGAGCGGATCGAGACTCGTGCTTTGATCTTCCGGGTGTATCCGGTTACCCAATCTCCAACGCCGAGTGAGGGCGATCTATGGAGAATGCTTGGAAAAATTCGCCAATCCTCTCTCTCAATTCTCGAAAATTTCTTCACAATAAAACTATGTGATTCTCGAAAATTTGCTAGCAAATAATGAGCATTAACCTAGACTTTATCTCTTATCTTATATTTATAATGCACTACCTTAATCCCATAAGGAAAGGATCTATTCATATCCCATAAATATAATAATATCATTGTAGGATAAAGAGGATAAAATCTTGCCATAGAGAGCTTAAGGGGGCGTCGATTTTCCTTGGCTAAAGGGCCTGGATGGGCCAGCCCAGGGATCAAATGCAAGGAATAAAGATGGGCCTCAAAAATTAATTATCTTATGTTCATTGAACATAAATTAATTTATAAACATTTATTCATGCCACTAGAGAATAAATCTTGACTTACCCTTCATTGCGAAGGTGAGTCGGGCTTGCACTTAGACATTACGAATCCCGTATTTAAGATATCGAACGTCCATTAATTATTTATAGCATTACTGATCGCTTAAAATAATTAATAGCTTTAATTCCTTAAGTAGTACCACTCAACCTTATTATTGTACTTGAGCTAACTCAACTGCGGGGTTTAGTACAATAAACCTTTGAGCTCCTTAAGGGGCGTCATCATCTAGCGGATACGGTGACTCGTCTGATAACTAGCATGACATACAAGCACCGCCACCACCCAAGATGCGGAGAATATTGGGTTAGAACATATAACCCTCACTCATAACAAGTCAAAGTGATGGTCAAGAACTCATACTCACCTAATACCTTATCGAGGTTTAGATCATCGTAAGTCACCGAGATCTAGGTTCTTCACTATGGTCGATAGAAGAACTCATCTCATTGTGATCCTTCAATACGTCGAGACGCGTAAGAGCATAGACAAACAACCAAGTCAAGTCACTTATCTATACATGGCTATACCGACAACTCGTCCTCAAGTTGTCTCGGTGTGAAACTTTTATATCTCATTAAGCTTGACCAATCATACGCACTTCGTGATCTTCTACACAATGTATGATCTAACTTATATATGAGATAATGAGACACAGATATATGCAATCAAGTATTCAATTCAGATAGGAGATTGTAATAGTGGTAACAGGAAACATTGTATACAAGCTCAACCAAAAACTGCTTTCAGTATACAAATCCAACAACCGGGATACAGTCCAGAAGATCAAAGCACGAGTCTCGATCTATTCATCCCCGACACATTCGCAGGTAAACACGAGAAAACTCCTACGTGTTGCAATTAATTATATAGGTGCATGCTAGGCATATAATCAATGTATGGTGAATTAAACATCCAAGATAGATCATCGGGAGAGGGTTAAAATCAGTTTTCCCTACACTATTCATGTACTACATTGCATCATTTTTTTTTTTTTATAATTTTCTATATAAACATAAATTTGTATTTCTTAATAATCTTGAAGATTATTCAAAATGAATCGTTGCAATTCTTGATGAAATACATTGATATTTAAGTAATATTTTATTAAATATGATATATTTCTAATTAGCACATGAGATAAAGTTAATATTCTGAAAAATATTAAAATATTAAGATTGTAATCTTTTATTATTATTAAGAATTTTATTATTCCTTCTCATTATTGAATTATTATATCCATTATCATTATATTGATTAAAATTGTTATTCCTGGAGTAGCACAACTAATATTCTTGAAGAATATTACATGTTCTTGAAGAACAATCCATATTTTAGGTGACATATGTTTATCCTTGATGAAAAAAATATTATTTTATGTCATATTGACATTGATTTGCTTAATTTTTACTTATGGAATGATATTGAAATTGATTAGTGATATCTTATCAAAACAATTTGTTGAAGGATTGATAAATTTTAAATGACAATATTTTTATTGTCGGTTCTAAAAGAGCATTAATTGATCCTCTTCGTATCAAATCAGTTATTGATCCTCCTCATTAGTATCAAATCAATTACACAAAAATATTTCATGTTGTGTTGAATTTCAAAATTCAAGTATCTAAATAATTATCAAGGCATGAATATTTGGATTCATTACCCTTTTACAATTAGTGCATGTTTATAAGACCTCTCGAAGAGGATTTACCAGTTGGCTAATTCTTTTATCACCACTCATACATTCCTATATGTGCTCTACAAAATACTATATGTATACTCAGTTGAACATGCGTATATAGAGCGATAATTGGGGATCAATTTATAAATTGGTCCGTTGATTTTATAATCCAAGCGAAATTATCTCGGCATTATGGGAGATATGAAATACTCCTCTGTCCCCCTGGTGATACATTTCTTTTTGCACGGTTATTTAGAAGAAATGTATAAAGTGATTAAAGTGAGAAAAAGTAGGTAGGTCCTACAACTTTTGAAGAGATGATTATTTTCTAAAAATGAAACAGGTCATCTTGGGTGTGACAGCCCAAAAAAGAATACATGTCATTTTGGGTGGGACAACCCAAAAAGGGAATACATGCCATCTTGGATGGGGCGGAGGGAGTATGAATGTGAGAATGCTGAAATATTCTCGTTGGATTAACCATTTAATTTTACGCATTATGAACTTGAAGTTCAAAAAATTATTGACTGGCAAAGTAATGACAAAATTTCATATACTTTTGCACTATGAACTCGAAGTTCAACAAGTTGTATATGCACCACAAAGAATGGAAGTCCATTATGAATGAAATAAATTTGTTGATATTCCTCGATGCTAGAAGAGTGGGAGACTTATTACCTATCGATATTAAAGATAAAAATTTCATGGAATACAAAATCGAACAAAGAAATAATATCACTTTCGAAGAGGATCGTCCTGAAGATGACAATCAAAATATATATATGTACGTGTACCAAATAATTAGAATGTTGAGATTACGGATTGACCAAATCAAAGTATGAAGGAAAATGGTGAGAATCTGGTCTTTTATGAACTTTGTGAATACAGGAGAAATGTCAAATCACAATTGTTGACAATACTTTTTGCCTTAACAAATTATTTGTTTAATTTGAATTGATAATCTTGATATAGAACAAATGATAGTTGAGTGCCGAAGCACCATGTTATATAGAAATCAATTGAGGTAGAACTTAACTCGCTAAATATGAACAATAAAGTGGTGAGAAATCAAGCGAGGTTAGTAGCTCAAGGTTTAGCGAAACAAGAAATCAATTTGGATTAAAATATTCTCCGTTATGGATTGATAATATATTACATTATTTAATATCCATGGCAGCAATTATGAATATAGATATCTATTTGATTGTCACATTTTTATATAAGTCACTGGACGTTGATATTTATATGAAAGTCCCTGAAGGACTCAAAATTTCTAAAACAAAGGAAAAATTAAAATCGCAATATTTAGAAATAGTCTGATGGTACAACCGACTATGTGAATTACACCTGAACAAGATATATGAATAATAACTCATGCCTAAAAACGAAGTTTGAAATATTTAAGTTAAACTAAGTAATGTCTCGACCTGCATATTGAGCATCATCTTGATGGAGTATATTTATACCAATCAACCTAATTGAAAGAGGTTTTAGATAAATTTTATTCATTTAATTACCTAATGATTGTCCCGTCACTTTATGGATAAGGACTAATTAGACCAAAAGAAGTTAAAAAAGTTATTTTATGACCAAAAATTCCTTACTTGTGTGCCATTTGAGCACTATTTTATCAAGCTTGATATCTAATTTTAAGTTGACTTGCTAACAAGATTTAATGATCTGCAAGAAGGAGAGTTTGGAATTATATTAACCATAACCTTTGTTATTTTCAACACAAAGATGATATTTGTCTATTTTATTAAAGAAAACAAAATTTGATATTAGTGGCTACTAGAGTTTGAATATTTATATGATCTCTGTTAAGACTAAATGTCTTCCTACATATACATTTTTGAAAAATGTATTTATAATATTAGAATATGTAGACTTTGAAAATTGTTATCTTGAGGAGGGGCAATAATCCTGAAGATTAGACCTTGAATTTTTTTTCCCATGAGGTTTTCTTAGTTATGATTTTTAATGAGACAACTAATACAATATATTAACCTCAAAACAATGATATCAAAGGGGGAGTTGATACGATCCTCGTGGTACGAAGGATCTATCGACGCCGAACGGAAGAACGAATAAGATGGAATATCCCAAAACCTCGAATCTAACCTCAAGTGATATAGGTCAGATTTCACCTATACCCCAACTAGATAGTTGTGTGACAACTCGGGATGATGAATGACACACAAACGAGGATGATTGTCTCGTTGATACGTCGATAAATGAATTACTTAACAAATCTCAAGAAATTGAAGAGCCAATGAAGAGAATAAAACTCACATATATTCGTAAATCAAAAGTGAATATTTTCGTATGCTTACAAGCCTTTATATAGGTGAAAAAATGAAGTCTAATCCTTATCAAAGAAGGAGTCCTAATTAAACTAGGAAACTAACTTATAGAAGAGATCTAATTAAACTAGGAAACTATTTAATCTAACAACTAAATGGGCTGCGAAAATAATTAAACAAAACGTGAACCTCGGACTCCATCATTCCCCTCATCTTGAGAAGGATTTGTCCTCAAATCCAAGTCGTCACGTATATCAAACGGACTAAAATTCTCCTTGTATATTAGTTCAATCTATGGCTTCTCCTTATTCACCACCCACTTCAAATCACTAGCCTTCGCAAGACAAGACTTTTGAATTACTCCATTATCCTTACTTCCATCACTTTGCCCAACCGACTTCACCAACTTCGACTCCTTTTTGCATGAGACTTGATCCTCATAAACTTGTTTTGGAGTAAGAGGAACAAGTGACACTTTCTTTGATTGAACTCGAGGGTATTTGTTCGTAAAGCCATCATGCTTCACTCTTCTATCAAACTACCACGGTCGTCCCAATAGAATATGGCTGCACCGCATCGGAATCACATCACGAGAACTTCATCCTCATACTTTCCAATGCGAAGCGGAATCTTCACTTGGTTCGTCACCTTGACAATGCCACTATCATTTAGCCACGCAATCGATATGGCTTGGGATGCTTCACTAATGGTAGCTCTAATTTCTCAACCATGGTCATGCTAGCCGCATTGGTACAACTCCCACCATCGATGATCACGCCCACACCTTATCTTTGACATGACACCTCGTATGAAAGATGTTCTCTCGTTGCTCGGTATCACCACCGGATTACGTACACTCAAAGCTCTCCTAGCAACAAAAATGAGTGCATCCGGTGCTTGATCTCTTCAACATCGGAATCCTCCAAGGTGGCATCTACGGATTAGTAGCCTCTCCTTCATCATCGGTCACCACATCTCCATCATCCCGAATGATCATCACCCTCTTATTCAGACACTCTCTAGCAATATGTCCAATTCCATGACAAGTAAAACACTTCAAATCACGGTTCCGGGTATCGTCAGGGTTGGCTTGAGTTGTGTAACTCGTAGGATCTGTTCTTGGATTTTCAAACGGCATATTCTCCCCATTCGGATGCTCATCTTTCTTCCATTGGTTCCTCTTGATGAAGAACCACTAACATTTTGGGCTGCCTCAATTGGGTGATTTTGCTTCGTGTTACCGCCATTACCCTCCTCTTGAGTTGGTTCTCAATCTTTATGGCCATGTGAACCATATCCTCCAACTCGACATAATGTTGCAACTCCACTCCATTCTGAATCTCCCAATTCAATCCACCCAAAATCTTGCCATAGTCGCCTCTATCTTCAACAATCTTGGTTCGTATCATGGCTACTTCCATCTCCTGAAGTAGTCATCCACACTCTCGCCCTTGCCTCAAATTACGTAATTTGTTGTACACTCACGATAATAATGATTAGGCACAAATCGCTTCCTCATCCAGCCTTCATCTCATCCCATGTGTGGATAGGTGCTCTCGATTCCTCCTACTACTACTCACCAACCGATCCCACCAAACAAGTGCATAATCGAGAGAACTCTATTGTCGCTAACTTCACCTTCTTGAGCTCGAATAATTATGGAAATCAAACATGAGCTCCAACTTTTCTCCTACTCCAGTATAATTGAATCATTTTCCTTGAAAAGAATGGATGTTCATCTTGATCTTTGCTCAGATTGTTATCTTCTCGATCTCTTCCTCTAGGCCGCCTTTCATCAAAATCTGGAAACTCATCTTCCTCATTTTCAGCCTCTTCGTATCTATTATCTCGATGAAAATTTTTTCCGCCTCTACCTCCTCTTCGTTCTCCACCTCGTTGATACACAATAGGATCTAGCCGACGTCATTCCTCTCTACGAGGTCTCTCCTCAAGTGCAGTGATTCGATCATGCAGTTCCTCCATCTCTTTTGTGATTATCATTCCCAATTCAGAACGCAAGGCCTCCATCATGAATTTTGTTTGACGACTGATAGAATCATCGTCGTCCTTATGACATGATCCATCTGACTCCACCTTCTTAGACATTGCTGCAGAAAATGTTAGAAAAAAAAAATAACAGGAAGCTCACCAACTCACAAACGCTCGTGTATTACTCAAAATGAGTCACTCAGCACTTGTGTATCACTCAAAATTTGTTTTTTTTTTCGAATCCTCACAGAACGTAGATGCGGAAAATCTCAAGAACGAGAAAAAAATAAAGATACGGATATTGAATGGATAACGATATGGATAATGTATGATATGGATAATGTATGGTATGTATAACGATATGTATAATGATATGGATAACGATATGGATAATGAATGATATGGATAATGTATGATATGGATAACGATATGGATAATTTATGATATGGATAACGATATGGATAATGTATGATATGGATAACGATATGTATAATTATATGGATAACGATATGGATAATGATATGGATAACGATATGGATAATGGATAATGTATAATCACTCACGATGTGGATAAGATCACAGATATGGTAGACGTTGATTTTAAAAACATGGATGAACAAACCCTAGCCGCTACCCACGTCACAACAGACGAAACGAAACGAAAGAAATTCTAGATACTACCCTTGACACGAACGAAAGAAAGAAATGAAACCTGGACGATGAACGAATGGACGACGAGCGAGCGGACGAGCGAGCGGATGGCTCGATACCAAATGATACGATCCTCGCTGATGCGAAGGATCTATCGACGCCGAACGGAAGAACGAACAAGATGGAATATCCCAAAACCTCGAATCTAACCTCGGTGATATAGGTCAGTATTTCGCCTATACCTCAACTAGATAGTTGACGCGACAACTCGGGACGATGAATGACACACAAGCGAGGGATGATTGTCTCGTTGATCGTCGATCAATGAATTACTGACAAATCTCAAGAAATTCGAAGAGCTAATGAAGAGAGAATAAAACTCACATATATTCGTAAATCAAAAGCTTAATATTTTCGTATGCTTACAAGCCTTTATATAGGCTGAAAAAATGAAGTATAATCCTTATCAAATAAGGAGTCCTAATTAAACTAGGAAACTAACTTATAGAAGAGATCTAATTAAACTAGGAAACTATTTAATCTAACAACAAAATGGGCTGCGAAAATAATTAAACAAAACGTGAACCTCGGACTCCATCAGGAGTATTGTATGAAGACTATGTGTCATACAACTCAAAGGAAGATACGTCGTACATTCGTTCAAGTGATAATATGTCAGACTTATTCACAAAGACATTTCCAACATCAACGTTCAGAAAGTTGGTAAACAAGATATGCATGCGTCGACTCAAATATCTACAATGATTATCTTTTTCAAGGGAAATAACTGCACTCTTTATTCTTCGATCAAGATTTTGTCCCATTGGGTTTTTATGACAAGATTTTAACGAGGCAACATATTTTTCTTTTAGGATTGATCATTCAAATGGGAGTGTTGTAAGTATATATAATATATATTTATTATATATAAGTGATGACCAAAATCATAACCCTAACTGTGTATCTCCATATAAATAGAAGCATTTAACCTCATAATAAAAAGACCCTCATTTATTTCTCTACATCATTCTCTACTTTATAACAATTACCATTAAGAAACTAACTTTGTGCATTAATTGTTCATTCATCTCACATAGGATTTGAACATATAAATACACTAAATGTATAGTCCAAATCTTAGCTCATATACAACTTTCAATATTGTGTATATATATATATATATATATATATATAGGGAAGAGTTCAAATAAAAATATATTTTTTTCGTAAAAACCTAAAAACCAATGTACTTTATTTACGAAGTTAATGCACTTTATGTATAAAGTTACTGCACTACGAAATATTGATGAATATTGTTGTCTTTTATCAGAACTCAAGGGTGTATTAGTTTTATTTTGCATTAACTTTATACGTAAAGTGCATTGGTTTTTAAGTTTTTACGAAAAAATAGATTTTTATTATAACTCAATCCTATATATATCTATATATATAGATAGGAGATGGATCATGTAGGAAATGATAATTTGGTAGGAAATATGAATGGATCTGGACATTTGATTTGCTATATCAATGGTTGAGATTTAATTTTTGGGTGTGCTACAGTTTTGTGTTTTGTGTGCTACACGGATTATTGTGCAGCACTAGAACTCTTCTTGTGCTATGCTGCAATGAAAGATGTGCTACTATTCTTATTTTCGTACATTAAAGAGCTTTCTCACCATAACCAACCCCTATATATATATATATAAAGAGAGAGAGAGAGAGAGAGAGATTCAACTAAGAACCAATTTTAACGTGAGAACTAAGAACTACAAAAATTCTTTACGAACAAAATGAATTTGTTATGAAAGTTAATGAATCTGCTGGGAAAGTTACTGAATCCAAAAATTTAGATTTTTCACAAGGGTTCGAATCTCATGAGAGACGAAAATTCCATTTTTTATTCAAGAACTTTCCTAGCGGATTCATCAAGTTTCACATCAATTCATTTTTTTGGTTCTCATGTTCTCACGATAAAAATGATTCTCACGTTAACCCCATATATATATATATATATATATATATATATATATATATATATATATATTAATTGGAATGCGATGAAGAGATTCCACTTGTGCAGGGGCTCCTCTCGTATGCATGTCAGCACGCAATTACGCAACACCCGATTACTTTCTCCAACACTAAAATTAATATTTGTGTGTATGTGTGTTGGCCTAGTAGTAGAATGGTTAATGTCCGATGCTAGAAGTCTGGGTTCAAGTCCATCATAATGCAACATTTAAATTTTTATATTTAATTGACCAAAATAATAATAATAATAATAATTATTATTATAATAGTAATTATAATAATAATAATTCTATTTGTTGTGTGCGTGTATTGACCTAGTGGTAAAGTGGTTAATCCCCGAAGGCAAAGGTCTCGGGTTCAAGTCCACCGTGACGCAACATTTAAATTTCTATATTTAATTGAAAAAAAATATTATGTGCGTGTGTTGGCATATTGGTAGAGTTGTTAATGCCGAGACCAAATGTCTCGGATTCGATTCCACAGTGACCCAACCTTTAAATTTCTATATTTAATTGACAAAAAAAAGAAATTAATATTGCTTGTGCTTGTGTTGGCCTAGTGGTAAAATGGTTAATGTCCAAGGTCAAATATCTCGAATTGAAGTCCATCATAACGTGACTTTTAAATTTTTGTATTTAATTAACAAAAAATCAATAATTAATATTTGCAATTTCCTCTAAATTGTCACAGAAATATAATTAGCCTCTCTCACGCGCATAATACTTGGTGCCGTTTTAAGTGAAATGATGTCCACCAAAAGCAATCTTTTTTGTTTAATTTCAAAATATATATATATATATATATATATATATATATATATATATATATATATATATTAAAAATATCATTTGCAATGAAGAAAATATAAATTTCACATACAAAACATCCACATAAGAGATCATCGCTAATTCAAATTTGACAATTATAATCACTCTTTGTTATTATTTGCACCTTTTATTCATATTCGAAATCGCATTCCGGTCCTTAAAGTGAAAATCTTCGCATTTACTAACTTATAGTTAATTATTTGTATAAAACCCATTTAGAATAATATTATGGCACACGGAGAATTTTATTAAAACCTTTATTTAAAAAAAATTCATACAATGTACTTGATAATCCATAATATAATTTGAAATGAAAGACTAATCCCCGAATAGGTATTGCCACAGGAATAAATTCCCAATAATAAAACTATACCAACGTTTAGATTTTATGAATGAACAAAAATCATAATTCCATTCTTATTCTATTCCTACACATCAACCATTTGTTTAAGTACTCAAAGTACCATTAATCACATTTCTCAATCCTCCTCATGCTTAAATTCAAGGTATAAAGTCTTCTACTTACTACGTCACCGCTCTTTCAACTAGTCGCTTCTCCAAAACCACAAAAATATAGAATGCGATCAAATAAGTTTGTAACACTATAAACACAATTTTTTTTATAGAAACAGGCTGTTATAGTTAATCAATCATTCCTTACAATATATATATATATATATATATATATATATATATATATATATATAGATTGGTTATGGTGAGAAAACTCCTTAATGTACGAAAATAGGAATAGTAACACATCTTTCATATTTATGTAGCACAATCGAATTACTATATTGCACATATTAGTTAGCACATATTTCATCCATTCGTAGCAATATATGCTAAATATATTGATTTAACACATCTTTCATTCTAAACAGAAGACAAGAAGAGTTCTAATGCTACACAATAATCCGTGTAGCACATAAAACACAAAAGCGTAGCACTTAGAAAATTAAATCTCAAAAGGCCCGATTCATTCATATTTTTATCAAATTATCCTTTCCTACCGATCCATCTCATATATATATATATATATATATATATATATATATATATATATATATATATATATATATATAGACTTTGGTTCAAATAAGAACCAAAGTTATCATAAAAACATAGAACCAATATTTCTGGTTGATTTCAAAGATATAAACGGTTGTGATTGTATTAACATAGAGGATGTGTCGGTTAATATTATGGCTATAAATTCTAATTAAGTAATGTAAAGGTTAATAAAGTAATATTAGCACACGGTTGTAACTGATTGCCCGTTTTTGGTTGCTTAATTCATGGATATATTGCTGCAGTAATTACAGCATTAATAGGATAATGAATATTTTACAAATGGCGTCCAAAATCTCCACATCTTTGATTGCCTTATTTGGTTTAGATGTATATTATATTCATCAATTATCACTCTATTTCAACATATTATGCAAATTATAGAAAACATTGATTAATGATGCACATTCCAGTAGATGGTTGGTTTTATTTTTTCGAAATCAATCTTTTTATTTTATATATTTTATTCGTAATTTATGTACGTAATATTCAGTATTTATAAAATCATATTCATTATCATGCATATATACAACCGTTTTTTATGCAATATTTTAATATATAATGCAAATCCTTTCCTTAATTTTTGTGATTCTTTTTCTTTTAGTTTCTTCCGTTCATTATTTATGTTTTCTCTCCTTAATTTTTGTGATTTGTTTTTTAAATTCTTTTCTTCCATTCATCATTTTCATTTTCTCTCCATATATTGTTCAAGATTGCTGATAATAGATATTCAAGAAGAAGTTCGGAATTCACAATTGTATACTTTTAGTAAAATTCAATGAATCATTGAGTTATCATTTCTCGATGTATTTTAATATATTGTATATTGAGTAAATGCTATTATTAATATTACAAAGTTATTTTGATTATATTTATTAACATTGTTATTCATTTATATAGCTTGATTATGCATTGTGTTTAGCATCATAATTCATTTATCATAGCACGAACTTGGGATTAATCATATAATTAATCATTTTTGTTGGTACTTTCTTGGGGCAAGATATCTCACAATATTAGGCTTACAGATGCATAATTTTTTAATAATCACACAATTATTCATTGTTCATCGTTATATACATAGATATTCCTAGTTTTTAACCTATCACCTTAAAGGATCAGAATAACATGGATTTTATTCATAATGTGTCAATATATCATAGTCTTGATTCAATACTAATCCTACAACATTCACAACTATGGTGATTCACAATCTTACAACATTCCATTCATTACTAAATATGGCAGATATAACATTACTACCGCAGATTTAATTATTCATCAGTTCCACACATATATTCATTACTAAACAAAATATAATGCATTCAATGGCTTAATCTGTCAAATAAAATACAATGCTTCGAAATTTACAAATTAATAATTAAAAAAATATATGAATCTATCAAAAGCGTGAATCCATATGTTTGGCTCATGAATATATGAAAACACTTCTCAGATCTATATCGATAATACATCCATTGAATCCCGAGAATCAAGAAGCTAGAAATCCTGAAGCGGCTTTCTCTCTCTCGGTTGATATGATAGCATTTATTACTGATTTATGCATTTAGCTACAAAACCAAATGAATATGATTGCATGTATACTGAATATTAAACAAATACGAAATGAATGTTTGATACTAAATACGAAATATTTAAACAAATACGAAATGAATGTTTCATACTAAATCATGAATATGATGTACATTAATACGAAGCCAATGTGTCATACTATATCGCGAAAAATGAAAATAGAATTCACCTGGTGAAGACAAAACCAAATGAATATGATTGCATGTATTATGAATATTAAATACATATAAGAAGAATTAAGCAAATACATAATTTTTAAATCAAAATCGAAACAAAATCTAGTATTATAGATCTGAGAAGTGTTTTCAACAAATACAACATTGTGATTTATCAATAGTACTTCATGATGCATTGTATATATTGTATTAAGATGAAATATTAAACTCAATATAAACTAAAAAAAATAAAATTGAACATTTTAATTAATTAAATACATGATGTATTTAATTACATTCATTGGATTGTTGTTCTCAATCTAAAACTCCAAGTTTCAATCCGTGTTCAAGCATCCAAATTTGAAATTTAATCATATGTGAGAAATAAGAGATATACATAAATTATCTTCCTTTAAAAAAGGGATTTACCATTAATGTAAATATTCAATTTTCTAATTTACCCCTCATTAATGGACAAATGAATTGAGGGGATGGCTTCACACGTCTAAACGAAATTCAACAACAAAAAAAAAATGGCCATTGATTAATATAAGATCAATGGTTACCAATAGTTCTTAACCTCCCCCTATATATATATATAGGGTATCAACAAAATTTCAAATCGAAAGATATTTAAATGAAAAAAAAAACATCAATACAGAAACCAAAAGGGCATCAGAAATTTGTATAATCAACAAGCCTATGAGAAATTCCTATGCTAGCTTCAATAGAACATAGAATAAGAGGAAACGATGCCCATTGGATATAGCATTCCTCTCTCACTTTACATATTTGATACGGAGGAAAAAACAATATTCCTAATCTACAAACCATTTGAAAGCACGAGTCGCGAGCATATTGATACTGTATTTTTCTACTCAACCTGATATTTAATCGTTTAATTTAATTTTCTGCAACCCCAATTCTTCTGTAATAAGTCGAAGTAGCACTTGTACTAGCTCTCTGACCCTCGATTCCCTGTCAAAAGAGAAGCCATGGCATCTTCAGGAAACATCTATGCGACGGTGTACAACATAGCAAATGAACTAACATATAACCCATATAGAAGAAGAATTAAAAATGACAGTTTCTCTGAAGTAGCAATCTATTTGAAGCACAGAAACATCTTAAAAGAATATATGAATCTATCTACCATATATGTCGGCTTTTCTCTTTCTTCACCGAGACTATTTCCACTTCAGAGTTGGGCTACAAATTGTACACACTTCGTTTCACAATTATAATCATACAAAACGTAGATATTCTTGTAACCCTACTCTTTTGCCTCGGATTTCCCCAGTCTCAACTATCTAGATCACGTATTTGAAAGAGTATGCTAAAGTTTCTAGATGGATTTATCTTGAGCTAGCACCAAGAAAAGGTTACTAATGGTCATACTGTAGCTTTTGAGGAGTATATAAGGACTCAGACCAATATTTTCTAACTTAGAACATTTGCATTCTGCTTAGGAATATTTTAATCAAGTTAGAATCATTAGTGTATAAACTAAGATACTAGCCTCGAATCGAGTTTTTTGGCAAATTATATTGAATTCTGAGTGATGGCTATTCGCAAACATGTTGGTAAGATATGGTGCCGGTTTCGACACAATGACTGGTAACTAAAAAGTGGAAATGCTAAAAGATTATGATTCTAGTGAGATGCATATAATTCTCTAAATAGCAAAAGAAAGTACTAGTAAAACCTAAATGCTTCATTAACTGAAATAATTAGCAACACACAAAATATCAATCCAAAATTTGGTTTCAATTTGCTAAGGAACAGATTTCCTAATGACATTTTAGGAAATAATATTTTGCTATAGGAGAAGTTGCAAACTACACACGGATAGCCAAAATCACGCTCTTACCTTGATATAACAAGTTCACAAAATGATGGGAACAGAACTAGCAAATGTGAACGTCTATGAAAACTCTCCTCAGAGACACCCTCCTTTAAGTGATGATGCAAGGGAAGAGATGATGCTGTTTCTCGATGAATTCTAAGACGGGCAAGCTCTCGAAGTACAAAAATGACTTCTTCTACTCTTGCTGTTGGCAAGGAACACTCACCTGCGCATGGAATGCAGTGATTTAAACAACATTCAGTTGAAGCAGTATAAACATAGACAAATAAGTTATCCGATACAAACCCAAGTCGTTTTCATCTGTCAAGAATTTCCTTAATATGTAGTCACATCTGGAAATTAGTGTAGTGGTTGAAATTTTGCTAACTTCAGATCTTGCCAAATTCAAATCACCAGTTTCATAGCTGCAAATAAGATTATTTGGGTGAGTTATTGGACACAAATATCATTTATCAAACATAGCACTTTAAAAGTTACAAAAGGGTTTCAAATCACCTGCTCAAGGAAAATATCTTCTGCAAGCACCTCAAAGAGAATCTGCTGCAGTGAGCGGGCATAAGCTCAACAGTTTCGAGAGGCAAGGAACAAGTGCGAGAGGCACATCGATCAAGGGTGGAAATTAGTCTTTGCAATATCTGTGGATAATAAAAGCATCTTGTCATGCATTACCATATAAGATTGTTGAAAAATCTTAGCTAAATTGACTAAGAGAAGAAATAAGACCTTTAGGTACTAATGATGTAAATGAGCATTAATTTTTGTAGGCTATTACTGTGTTAGACCTGAAGGAGACTACTTCCAGACACAATTGCAATTGAAGGCAATAAGAAATCGGAAGATAAACACTAAACAATACTCAAGGGATCTGATGATCCAGCCAGGCATATAATAAGCTGAGAGGAATGCTTTCATTGGACAGCAATTTCAGAGGAGGCAAAAAGCAGTGAAATATGAGCGAGCAAGCTCCAATCCAAGTACATAGGCATGACAGATTCCAATTTAGTTTTATGCCATAAGAAAAATACTATTCTCATAAGTTATCAAGAATCGATTATGGTTACAGGTCAAAAATATTCATGTAAAGAGACTAGGGATATGTAAAGCACATCCAATGGGAAGTTTTGAAGAATAGTCTTAGGGAAGCGGAAATTACATCAGGAGGCAAATCAGCATCCGACGCAAGAATCTTATCACCCAGAATGTCCAAGATGTTCATCTCAACAGACTCGTCAGTCTGATGAGCTGCTGCTGAGTGTCTGCTTGAAGGTAAGGCGCGTCCACAGTGCCCCACTAAGAACAGCTCATACACATCGGCCACTTCTTTCCAGACATGTGTCCTTGAAGACCTTGTAATTGTTAAATGTGTTCTCAAAACAGGGTTGGCGTTCCTGACATCATCAATAAGAATGCGGTGAAAGCCATCAACTGCTAATCTCCAAAGTGTGCCATCAGGGTCATCCCTTCTCGTTGTCATACACCTAGAATGACCACCAAAAAAAAAAAGAATCTTAAATGATATGGTAAACATCAATCAGAATTACCATGCAAAATAATATGGCAGAAACTAATCGAAAAGGACTGCCAGTTAGAAATAAAAGACTCAGCATTTTCCACCAATCACCATTGTGAAATCTATAGAAGAAAGCCTTATTACCAGGGAACATCCAACGGAAACTAGGCAAGTGCATTAATATATTCCATCCAATCCAAATAATTTAGCTAACGTCCAGTTTGGATTAAACCCGAACACAACAGAACGGTTTGGTCAGGAATACAATAACAGATAACACTTGATTCCGGTTATCAGTTTGAATTGCCCAGAAACTGCCAAAGAAATAAAATAAATGTCTAAAAATTGTCATGGAGTTTGAGGTCGCTGATCAGCTCTAAAACTATGGAGGCAAGAAATTTCTTTATTTATCATGACAACTGTTCAAGCTCATGCCAAAGTTGTGCAATGAGATAAAAGAGAATAAGCAAGTTTTTCAAATTTTTTTGTAAAAGAAAAGATGGAACACTGAAAACATAACATATAGCCACCATTGAGTCGCACAGTTTGATAAAAAATTAGTGCACTTAAAATGTACATTATTTTTTCAAAAGCATTCACTGAACCAAATAAGTGGAATAGTTTTTTGCATTCAACTGAAGTTATTTTATACTAAATGGTCTACTATACATGTAACGATATAAATCCTGATCAAATTTCATAATTTTCCAACAATACATAATTTCACTAAATGAATTTTGGGAGAGTTGGTCAATAACCATCTTAAAGTAAATTCTCACCTTCCCAGACTTTGAATTATATTGGGGAAAATGTTATACTTTTCTTTAAGTGGAGCTTGCAGAAAGATATCAACTAGGACAGGTACAAGCTTCTCCGTAAACAAAGAATGTGTGTTGTTCAAGATCAACCCATCTTCCTTTTTTTGGACTGTAAAATAGCACATCAGGCTCAAGTAAATTATATAGATCACATGAATTTTTAAGATTTCTAACTAGACAATCTGGGTAGGTAGCAGGTCTTACCTGGAATATGATTAGCATTAGCGATTCGATTTGGATCATCTTCAATTTCATCTAACAAGGGATTGGCTGCTGGGAGATAATGCAACAAATTCATGAGAAGGAGATTCCACATCGAACTAAGGTGCGCTGCTGGGGTTATTAGAGGTAAGATTTCAAGTATAGTCCGTTGCACTGGTGGTACATGACCCTGTAGAATGTATCCCAAATATTTAAATGAGCATATCAAGATGCTTCATGAATTCTAGGTATTGCAGTGCTTCATAATGTTATCATCAATATTTCCATATTGTGTTTAAGCAAGTCAAATTTCTACATGCACATGGTGCATTAAAGTCAGATGACCTTGCAAAGAAGTTGCATCTAGCAATCTTTAGAGAATTTGAAAGGGACTTGCCAACACAATTACGATAAATACTTGTATTAAAATGGTAAATCATGATATTAATGTTTGGATCTTGTGGATGCAAACAAGAATGGGGATATAAAAAGATTTATATACATAATCTGCTTCGAAGTTATTGCTGTTTATCTGGGCTTCTTTGATGGCTGAATCGACAACCAATACCAACTTGCTATACATGTCATTGTCGAACATCCCCTGAGCTAGTGAATATAGTTCACCTGCCAAATAAGAGCATTACAATATAATCTGTATTAGTACGAAATAACATATCCTCCTGTATCCTAACAGAGGCGCAATCGGATATAACGGAAATGCAGTAACCATATGATAACTTTTGTCAATCTAGGAAAAATGAAGTAAAATGAGGTATCGATTTAGTACCAAGATCATGCAAGATCTCCTGCTTCACCTTCCCTGCGATGTGATCACTACTGTATGATGATTCTTGAAGAACGGCCTCATAAATATCGAGTACTGACATAATATATGTTGTAGGAACATTTCCCTGATTGAGAAGGATGGGAAGTGTATGAACAGTTGAACACAGACCACATTTGCAAAGGTAGAAACAATGAGTTTTTGTATCGTAAGTCATCATGGCCATGGGTAGTTCTAATCTACACAATATACTGCAACAAGCTGGCAGCTCAAACAAGAAAGAAGTAGGTCATTACCTTTGGAGAATGGGAAATTACAGTGGACTGTAAGCAATTAATTGCTGCAAGGGCAACTTCTTTACTACCATTCAAAATGCTATTCTTGACAAAGACAAGCAGAGATTCCCATCCTGAAATTCAGGAGAAATCTTAAATACTTTTTTAATTCTCAAAATGTAAGTTATGCAACAGTGAAGTAGGATAAAGTTTATATGCACCAGATTCAAAGTTTTTTAAACTTCTAAGAAAAGGAAAAATGATCGTAAAATCCGGGCAACTCCACCCAGGACCAGTGCAAGTGTCTCATCCCACTGTTTTTGAGCAGTATTCCGACTGCAAATTTGTCCATAAAGACAGTAGATTTTATTATTATAGTAAATGCAAAAGAATATTCTTGATCAATAGCAAGCTAGCAACCAGAAAATCATAATACCTGTGATGTATAAGCATATGAACTGCTTTGCCTTTGCGAGTTCCAAGTTCTTTACCTTGCCATTCATCTTTCGATGAGGTTGCAGCCTTAAAAAGGAGTCTCCCACAGTCAGTGAAAGAAAAGGAAGATTTGTCTAATACCAAGAGACTTTGATATTACCAAATGAGATGCATGATCTAATGTAGGGAAGACATAACTCCAAAGACAATCTTCCCACATGCTTCGTGAAAGCTTCTGTCCATGACTTCCCAGAGTTTGAAAAAGCATCCTTATTGCGGAGTTTCTAACCTAAAAAGAAATTTCAGTTCCAGCTCAGAACATAACATCTAGCAGTCATATGACCAGTCACAGATTATTTCTTGCCAAAAGATAAGCCAAAAACAAGTAAAAAAGCAAATAGCTCTAGAAAATGCTAGAGTCCACTTTAAGAAGCAAATACCTTGTAAGCTACTGTTCCTGGTCAGAGCAATAAATCAGAGTAAACAAAGGCACAAACCAATCACACAAAAGGTGCCACTAAAATTTTCATAGAACTATAGAAACAAACAACTACTCCTCCATCCCGAATAAGTGTTCCTGCCATCAAAAAATTGCATACCAAGGAAGTGGGAAAATTTACAATGTGTTGTATATATTTGGTGTACAAGTATCAACTTAATCAATGAGAAATTCAAGATTTTCCAACATCTTCCATAAGGTATATAAGAACATTTATAAAGAAAAGTCACACGATACAAGAACTAGAGATGCATACATATAATATGAGAATGTGTTCTGGAAGAAAGACCATAACTATATCATGTACCTTTACTAAGAATTAAAGTAGCAGTTCGCTGACTAACTGAATGACTTCTTGTTATGCAGAACAGTAAGCAGAAAATGCAGAAGTACATCAAAGGGACAAGATGCCCACCTCTAAAACATTTTGCAGAACCTATTCTAGAAGCATTGCATTCAAACATCTAAAGATAGCATTTAGAAGAACAATAATTACTTTCAATTTGTGGAAGAAATTCAAAAACAAAGGAAACATAGCAATTGGACAAAAGGTACTTTTGTATTTGTGGAAGATGTGTCTTAGATCTTTTCAAATTAAATAGTTAAATTGACATTCTGCTTTTTCTATTACTGAAAATCTGATTACCTCTGGTCTCTCATCAGCCCCCAGTTTATGCAGTAAAGAGAAAACAGAAAATAGCAACTTGTCACGTTCAACAGTATTTGAGTAGTTTGTGACATCATTTACTTCCTCATGAGAATCAAGGATTGGCTCTACTTTCTCCTCTTGATTTTCTGGATCTGCAACTGAAAGCAAGCCATAGTATTTCAGATTAATCTAAGAATCACAACAACCATCATACCTTGAGTTCTAATTTCTACAACAGAAGTGAACCTGTCGCAGATTCTTCTCGAGTCCAATGCACAAGCCCTTTAACAATAAAGTCAGTAGCCGTCCACAATAAACCTATAGCTGTCAGGCTTATATTTAAATCAGTCTTCTGAGCACTGTATGCCCCAGCTACGTCAATACATCTGCAGATTACAGAATGATACTGAATTATGGCATGTATAAAACAAACATAGAGGTGATGATTAATAAAGAAATAGTACTGCAAAGTAGCTATGTGGAAAAGCTTTGTAAAGTTCAAAGAGATCTACTACCAGCCTGGAAAGCAGAAAATGGATACGAATAACAGAATCACAATTGTCTAAGCTGGGGAGAAGGGGAAAGATGCTGCCAACCAAAATTTTCACAATCTACACTCCAGACTTCCAATCAAAAGCTTGTTCAAGGAAGGACCATTTCTTTGCAAAAGGACAAACGACATTGTTGCAGGAGATTGGCACAAGCAAAAATAAAGTAAAATGATAGTACAATGGAAGTCTCCAATAAATTATCCAACAATAAAAAGGAGGACGATCCTAAAACAATTATCATGACTAAGACTAACTAAAAATACAAATTTTTCCCAGAATGATCAAATTTCATTTTTGTTACTAATTAAAATAATACAGCAATGGGAAGTAACTATGATATCCTTCGACTCGAAACATGTGAAAAAGAAATGGAAATAAGAGGAAACTTGTTCACCACATCCACCTCCTACAATCTTACAGGAATAGATTATATATATGGTATTACTTATTAGCACAACAATAATCACCGAAAGCCCACAAAATTAAATTCTCAAAAAGGAAAGGCTCTTACTCATGGAGGCAATTAGCGGGTATAGTGGGCAACCCATCATTCATTATGACACGAAGGCTCTACACAGAAGGAATTCTGTTAGTAAAACTAAAGAATAAAGCTCTGTCATCTAGGTTAAGATCACAAGTTAAAAGCTATCTAATGAACATAATTCTTATACCACATTTATTCAGGATTTGCATTTTCATTATTATATGACCACATTTAGAATCTACCATTATCTTTTTAATTATTTATCTAGCATTAACTGCCGTACTTTGAATGTTACGTGTACATAAAACTTATCATCCTTCTACTTGACAGAATAACTAGGTCAACATCAAACTATCGAAGCATAAAAAATGAATCGAACATAATACATTTCCTGGGAAAGTTTGCAATTTCACGAGAAGTATCTGAAATGTAGAAACTGGATTCTAGAATTAGGTATTAATTGCAGTATTAACTGGATGTATGCGCCCAAAAGTGCACATTAGTTATCATACTTGCTAGAATACTGGTCCAAGATACAACAAGTGCAGAACTCAAGAAAAGAGGGGGTTCACACCTGGAATCCAAGTGCAATGAGATCCTTCTCTGATGCATGAGCTATAGACCTGGAAATAAGACGGAACACAAGTACTCAGTTGTTTAAATCACTAGAAAACATGATAAATATCAATGCAAATATGCACCTTAACATTTCAAGAATATTCGGCCAACTGTAGTGCAACTTCTCGCCATGCCTCTGATAAGTGGATCAGTCAGACCATGAAATGCAAAGTAACAAGTGCTAGGAGAGCTTTATCAAATGGATGCATAATGATTACCTCCAAAACATGCAGAAGAATTTTCAAAGATCCAACACGAAGATCTAGACTTTGGGATGAAGAATAAAGATCTTTTAATGGAGAGATGACAGAACATTCCAGTGACCTCCACTTTGATTGCTCAATAAGCTTTCAGAGGATTTATCAGCGTAAAATGTTAATTACTACCACAAAAAACTGAAGTAATTGCACCCTGCCCGTCCACAGCAAAAGGAAAAGACAAAAAAACAGCTGACATAAACCCTCTCCCCCCCCAAAAAAAAAAATTGATTCAGGACAAGATAAAATTCTTACATCATTTGATGCATCTGCAGATTTACCCAATAAATGGTCAGAACCTAAGACAGCACATATGGACTTATCCAATGCATCAAGGGCAATTGATTGCAGTTGTGAGTTGGGACTGTCAGCAAGCTGTATAGCATCTTGTAGTTGTCAGAACAGATGCAAATATACATGTTCTGGAAGACTGGTATTTTGATTACCTCTAGAAAATGACCAACTACATCATCCCATAATGGCTCGACCCCTGTCAAAAGCACGGAATTTACAATAACTCAGGTGGACAATAATTGTAAGAATCTCAGAAGCTAAATCTAAGGACGGTTTCCAAAGAGCCAATCTGAGAATAGGCTACAGCATTTTCAGGTTCAATCAAGGTCTAAGCTCAAATACAAGTTATCATCTATTCTTTTAGCTCTAGCTTAATACTCTTTAGCAAATACATCGATTTCCAATTTAATCGCTTATAAAGAATGATATGATTTTTTTTAATTGTTTATAAATAACAAAATGCTAGAGACCAAGTTATTGAGCATGCCATATGTCACCTAAGCAACAATTCGATTGATCTCAATCATGTCATTGTGCCATTCACAAAGCTGGATCTAATCACTGAACAAGAATGCACTCTATGAACTGAGACATGTAAAAACCAAATTTTTCCAAAACATACTACATGAATTTAATATGCAATGCAAAGCACACGATACAGCATCTGGTCATATTATTGTGGCATATATTGGATAGTTACCTTGCAACATTGCTAGTAGCCTTACAATAATATCAGTATTAGC
This sequence comes from Salvia rosmarinus, assembly GCA_036937905.1. Taxonomy (NCBI): domain Eukaryota; kingdom Viridiplantae; phylum Streptophyta; class Magnoliopsida; order Lamiales; family Lamiaceae; genus Salvia; species Salvia rosmarinus. The sequence goes on from CM072813.1 coordinate 21,768,221, forward strand.
TAATCAACATAATTTCTAGAGAGGAGTATATAAATTCGCACACCTCTAAACACAAAAGAACCAACTTCAAATACGCATTTCAACTTCTGTATCTTCTTAGAATTTTACATATTTGTGCATGTATACAGTCCTCAACTGAGGCCCATTCATCTAACATAGTTTTTTAGTGGAAGCGCCCAAGGAAGACACAAAGACACTTTAGAAAGGCATTTACAAATTAAGATCTCACTTGAGGCCCAAAGTCTTTAAAATCAGAAAACATATCAAACTCAGTATTGTAAGTTTCGCAGAATTCATCTATCCTGAGCATCAGATGCACAATGCAAACCACGAAAATAAAATATAATTTCATCAATTACAATTAGGTATAGAATCAAAACAAAAGTAAGCAGTTAGAAAAAAATGAATCTTCATATAAGAGCTACATCTTAGGTAAAGCAGCTTAGTTCGTTAGCATATATATGATCAATAACAGATGAAGCCATGAAGGAACCACATCACATCTAAAACTGGTTAAGAACATACTGTGCAGATTATTGATGAGAACAGATAGTATTCTGTCCACAGAAAATAAATGCTTCCAATTTTCTGATTGGATGGCTGCCCATTGCTACTCAAAGTTCCATCCATACATTGACACGACAATTGACGAGAGCAGAAAGAAGCGATTGAACAGCCGATATGTGCATCAATGCTGAGCTCTCGAAAAGCTATATTAAGCCAAAGATATGCATGATTAGTATAATGTATCTAGAAACTACATGAGGAAAACAGATAAGTTAGAGAACTTGCCTGAGAATTTAGTGAAGAGAGAATACTAAAATCACTATGATGCCCAGATGAATCTCTAGTTAGCTTTGGGACAGTTGCAGATACCTCCTACAGAGTTAAACAAGTCCCAAATTAGATCTCAATTACCACCAGCAGCAACAAGGACTTGATAGACTTCGATAGAATTACTTAAACAACAATATGATAGCAGTTGGGCTGGATTCTGAAAATCTTCCCTGATTAAAACCAAATAAATTGATGACTCATAGATATATAACATTTAATAGGTAGACACAGTTTCTGAATTTAAATTATATTTCAGAAGTTAGATGCTTGGGGACAGATAATTCCAGATCATAAAAACTGAGCCAAGCGCTAGATGGAGCAAAGACAAACTGTAGCAACAGCTCTTAACCGTGCTAAATCCAGTTTTTCAACTTATTACTGCATGGTTGGTGGGCAACTAATTCTGAAACTAGAAGGTAGGAGTTCATCAAATCAGGGGTAATATATCCAGAGGCTCTTCAGAGCAAACTGGAAGCAATTCTTCGTTACAAGTTAAATTTGACACAAATACATAATATAAATAAACAATTGAACAGTTATCATATTAAGGGGACCGGTACCTTGGTTTGTTTTCAGAAAGCAAGGACAATATTATAATTTTTTGGCTTGTGTTAGTGTCTGGTCTGCTTTAGACTGAAAGGTAAACAGTATTTTCTAGTTGAATTCTTACTCGGGTTTGTTGATAGAGCACAGGAACTGGTTGGAAAATCAGTTATAATACAAAGCACCAGTCACGAAAAAATGTAAGGAATGAATCTATGTCTGGTCCGCTTTAGACTGAAAGGTCAACAGCATTTGCTAGTTGAATTCTTACTCGGGTTTGTTGATAGAGCAAAGGAACTGGTTGGAAAATCAGTTATAATACAAAGCACCAGTCACGAAAAATGTAAGTGACTACAAGAAAATTCCCTTATACACAGTACTGGAAACTTGAAACTAGAACCTGATAGATAAGATGATTTTGAATGTTACCTGTGTTGTTGCATGTGGAGAATGAATTGCCGGTCAAGAGCAGATAGAGTCTCCAAAACCTCCAAAGCGAAAACAAATATTAGAATGTGAGATGTAATAATCTTATATATTGATGAATAATATTTGTTAGGATTATATATATGATTGACTTGTAAGTATGGTAGACTTGTGTAGGCTTTTATCTTGTTTCGTAGAATAGTTTATCCCTTTCTATATGTATACTAGCATATCTCACCAGATGAATATAGAGAATTAATTCAATTATGTTTTCCTCATACTGTTTAACAAAATAAACATACCAAAACCCAAGAAGGACCCAATACATTCTGCAATCTGTGAGCTATGTTGAAGAGAGTCCTCAAAGCCTGTATATGTGAATATTTGATAGCAAGGTCATGAATTAGATAGCAAACAAGAAGGTTGAGTGCAGTTTCAGGTAAACGCAGCAATAGAATTGATCTACAACAATAACAAATTAAACCAATAAGAAATACCTGCACGTTTTTTGGAGTAAGAATAATGCCTTCTCTCTGATCAACCAATTGTTCAGCCCGTTTTGAACTAGGTGAGAGTATTATACTGCACATAAGACAATAACGGGTTACTTGGTCAACTATATACTTCAAACAAAAGAGTTTTTGAGGTGGATCTGCTACTTGCAACGTAGCATGCTTCATGAGGCAGTGCCTAAACTAAGGTTCATATATCATGTCTACACAACTTGGTAAAGGTGAATTCAAAGTTCAAACATCTAAGAAGCTGGATAGTATCTATGTAGAACTTCCATGAAAGTTAAGGAATTCAATATCATGGTGATAAATAATGAGCTTGTACCTAATTAAACTCAAAAACTAGACCAACAAAACCTAGAACATCGATCAAGGACTAAAACAACTAATTAAATCGGCAGAAAACATTTCAGATTCAGCAACTAAGATGCTCTGCAGAGGACATACAGTATTCAAAAGTAACAACCAGCACAAAGCATACTAGGATTCTCAATTAACATACCTCCTCTTTTCAGCTTCGCCAGGAATATAAATTGTAAACTTGCAAAGTGATGCAAGAAAAGAATTTAAAGGCTCTATAGCACGAAGAACTCCGCATGCCTGTACAAAAATGAGTTACATTCAGCATTAGATCAGATGGCATTGAATATAGTATTCTTGTGACCAGTAAAACCTACGTCATAGAGACTATCAATACTTCACTTTTCCCGATAAAAACAAAACGTGATCGTTCAACACAAGTTTCTTCAACATTGCCAAAATACATTTGACACAAATGGCTGAGAACCTCTTGTTATGAACATCATTACCTGAGTAAACGCTTGATAACCTTTCAGTATTTCCAATATGATGGCCTCTCCATGTGACCTGAGACAAAAGACATAAGAAGCTAGAGATATAAGGGGGCAAATTACAAAATTTTCCCTGGAGCATGGTCTATTTGGAGAAGTACCCCTCATAAGTTTCAAAATTACAAAAAACAACCATCAATATTTGTATCAGTCCCACAAATTCCATGTACCGAGCTGCTGTGTTGAAAAATTATAGCGCCAGCAGAAAGAAACAGAAAAAGTAATTTTTACTTTACAATATATTTCACTTACTTTATAAAAATTTAAAAACAAGTTAAATAAAGGTTGAAATTTCACAAATATATAAACATATTACACAAAATTCGAGAAGAATAGAATACAATTTTCTAATATATGTTAATTATAAACCACCAAGAAATGCGCAGTTTTAGTAGGTCTTAGAAAAAGTAAAATGTGAATATAACCACTATATTTTCCTAAAACTGCATAAAACCCTCAGTTTTACCAAAATAACTTTATAATCATATCAACTTTATGTTTCTCAAATAACTAAGTATAATGAATCTTAATTCTGATGATTTTGTATGATGAGAAAATGTATTATTATTATTATTCAAAAAATATATATAAATCATGAAATTAGTTTTGTTGCACTTATCATAGTTCCCAAATTAAAAGATCTAGAAAAAATACATTAATACAAGGTTTTAGGCTATATTTCTAATTGAGCGGTTTCTTCAAATTTGCAAAAACACAGGGATAAGTTTGAATTTTCCACAAAAACTAATTGATTGAGGAATTTTAGTTATTTAGCGAAGAGTTAAGAACATATTTAACTATTTATATGCATACTGTAATAATACTGAAATTATGAAATTAAAACATTATAGTACTAATATATAAAATAGTTTACCCCAAATTTAAATTAAAAAATATCAAAATCACTACAAAAAGATATCAATTATCTTGATTAAAATCAATCAATGGTTCTGATATACTTGCTAAACTATTAGCTATCAATAGGATTTAATATTTAAGATATTAAATTGAAACCTCCAGTAAATGGAAATGGATCTACATAATTGTAATCAGAAGTATACAATGTCTCGGAAAATTATACCATCCCTAACTCTCCTGGCCCTCCTTCCTTCCATGATTACCACCCCAATTCACCCACCTTCAAGCTCCACAACCCTCCTCATTCCCAACCCTTTTGAACTCAATACAACAACCCCAAGTCTTCCCAATCCCATCCCATTCATGAGGCATTAATGATGTCCATTACCTAGAAGTGGTTTTGTAATTTTAAGACATAGACGAGTACCTTTTTGTAAATAGAACAAACATCAAGAATATTTTTCATAATTGACCTTAATTATACTCTGTTTATACAATATGACTAAAGGAAATAATCCCAGCTTACTTCATCAAAATGAGGGAAAGAGCATCTAGAATGGTTAACCACATCGAATCAACCATTGACACACAAAGCCTGGCAGTTATCCCAGTACAGCTTGCAGGTGGATCAGTAGCACACTTGGGAGACTCAAGCTGATAGCTCCAAGATGAAGAACATCGCAAACAAGAAAGATGTAAAGATACTTTGTAAGAATAAAGGAAAAGGAACTGAGTGAACTGCACATTTTAAAAAAGAAAAAGAAAGAAAACCCAATATCTCACCTCACCATCATCCACTGCCTCATCAGTCAAAGTGGCAACAGCAAAAACAACTCCCAACAGACCCTCAATTGCCAAAGTGATGGCATGTGCTTCACTAGCAACCAAGACAGAAGCATTTGATGCTTCAGTATCTAAGCTCCACTCGATACCTGACCAAAAAAAAAAACTCAACATGACACCAGACACTGCATTCACAATTAAGATGCTAATAACTAGAAGCTATTAAGCCAGGAAATATAAACTAACAGAAATAGAAAAGATAAGTATAGCTTCAATCGTTAAGAGCAAAATCACAATTTTGAAGAAACGTAACCATAACAGATGTCTATCACCCCAATTACTTGAAATTCTCTGAAACTGAAAAGAAAAATTAGAAAGTGACATTTCATTATGCATTGTTAGCATAATACGGATCAAGTGCAGTCTGTTCACTATCCGGATTACAAATTAAAGCAAATGCAGAGCATGCCAAGGAGCTATAACAGAGTAAATGGAAATCGTTAACCATTAGTTATTCAGGAATAGGATAACGATACTGACCTAAAATCATCGCCATCACTGGACAAACTAGTGACAGTTACTCCAGCCAAAGTTTTCATATTACCGATAGCAAACACAGATTCCAGATGATGAGTCAATTCAATAACTGAAATCTGGTTCTCTAACCATCAAGATTATTTTCAGGATGTAATTACACATGAATTACTAAACAATATCCTAAATTCATTAGAAAAGCAATGAAAAGTTGAAAACTGATTTAATCTTTAAAAGTTGAAAACATTTAAATTAGGCCGATACATCAGGATATATGCAGTGCAATCAGACTACATACATAAACATCAAAGTAAATACAAAAAAGCTTGTATTTCAACATAGTTGCTCAAATTCCTTCCTTTCAGGCTCAACCTGCATGTTACAGTTTGCTGTTCATTGAAGGGTTTACAAACAAATATTACCTTTTGCTTTACTGCTAAACATCCCAGCGACAGCTGCAAGGCTCTCCTCACCAGTTTCCAGGTACTAAGAGAGTGAACACAAAGTTAACAATCAAGGATTTTCCATATGATTTAATTATAGTAAGAAGAAAATACGAAAGCAGCATAACAGAGGAACTAAAATAAACCAAAGGCATAATTGTTTTTGCGCCTGCTTGTATCAGAACCCCCGTCTTCTTTTATAAGAAATAGAAAGTTTTACTAATAAAGAATAGGGAGAATAAGGATTGAGTCGTCCAAAAAATGGATACCAACGTTCTAGACAATACAACTCAAGTCTCTAGTTAAATGGCATGGTCAATCCTACTTTCATAGGTCTTTTCACCCGAAATATATGGGAGAGAGTGAAAATGAACTGCATAAGATACAATCTAGGAATTCAGATTCATTCCTGCACCAGACGCAATTCGGGGAATGAGACGTCTAGCAGCAGTATTTGTAATGGCATCACAAGAGAGTCCACCATGAAAGAATTAAATAGCAAACAGAATAGAAGATAAGATTGCAACAATATCTGAAACTTAAAGGATATTCAGGCCAAAACCACATTAAATGCCCTGTATATGTTCATCCAACTTTCACCCCTCAGCTGAACCATGAATTGAACCAGGAACACTGCCAGACGCACTTGTCAACCCCGAGACATTCTCCTACTCACTCCCTCACACTTGCCAGTCCAACAAACCACCCTTCATAAACCAAATTCAACTCCTTACTCCATACCTGACACCACCACTCGCTCTTAAACCTACTCCTGTACCTAATTTTAGTAAGGTTGCAATGTGTAAATGAGTCAAGCTACTCGTGAGCCACTCGAATCTTTGCTTGATAAAGCTCATCTGAGCTCATTTAGTGAAGCTAGTTAGCTAAAGGAGTCGGGCTTTCGTGAACACACTTGGCTCGTCAGCTCGTCATTATCTCATTAAGTAAATTAAGCTAAACATTATAAAAAAAAGGACATTATCTTGACTTGTTAAGTGAATTAAGATTAATAAAAAAGTACTCTATCCGTCCACTAAATACATTCATTTAATTCCATTTTGGTCCATCCAAAAATAATATTCACTTTCCTTTTTTAGAAATATGAACTTCATATTTTTACCTTCAACCTACCCACTTATTTACAAAAAAAAATCTCCCATGGCTCACCTTTTTATACCCACTATTCATTAACATATTCATTTATAAGTCCTATGGCCCACCTTTTAATCTCACTATCCATTAATCTATTCATTTATTATCTCCACTTACTTTACACTCATTACAATCTATTAAAACTCGTGCCACCAAAATCAACAAACGAATATGGTGGAACCGTGGAAGGAGGGAGTACTAACTTTGTAAGCATGTATTTTATGATATAATTAGTAATAAGTATATTAAGCCTCTAATTAAATTATTTGTTATAAGAAAATAATGAATATTAGTGGATAGCTTATATTTTTATGAATAAATAATTCATTTTCAAAAGAAAATAATGAGTAATTAAATTTTAAATGTTTGTTATCCAAAGAATGATTAAGACATTCACTTTTAATAATAGATTCTGAATTAAGTTCTGATTTTATTTGTATGTCATATTCAATTATATTGATGCCTTAGCATGTCGTTAAGCATTTTGAAATGTTTGAATTTGCTCCACATCAAGTACTGTTTATTTCAATCTAGACGAAAAAAATAAAAAAATATACAAGTTTGTTAATGTTTGCAGTAAGTTATAATTTTTATAAACTAGTAGCATTGTTTATGAAACTTCAGCGTTGCACCACGAAGTTTCTTCTCCACATAAAATTTTCACCACTATTTCCCCTTTAATGCTTAATTCTTAGGACATGTTCACAATACCAAGACCACATTTATTTAGGCTTCACTACCCAAGTGATAAGACAAGTATGGAAATCCCCATAGAAATCATGATACCCTTTTCTATCTTCGCAACATGTTCTTACATTCTAGCATCAAATTCTACTGCAATAATAATCTACCAATGAATAATTATTCAGGACACAGGAATTGATCTAATTGCATATCATCATACCAAAACTCCTTTATTTCCCTTCTCAAGAATCCAGCCCTCATTTCCAATGATGAATTTGAGCTGCCCTCTCATCTAAGGTTGTAGATTGTTAAGAGTTGAAATGAACATGAGTAACGCAAGTTGTAGTTAACATAGTTACATAGGTAACAAATTTAGTTCTTTTAGGCCCTCACTTACACAGTTCTTCCTACTACTACAGAGCCAAACTATCAAGCTAAATCTACAACCTTCAAATATAGGCTAGTCAAGCTCAAGCTTATAATCTTGAACTCAAGATCCATTCAACAGCCCTTGTTAGGTTTATGACAAATATGATGCATTACCAAGACATTTGCCACACATTCTTCTATCCTCAAATTGAGTCTCTATGCCATAATCAGTTGAAGACCTGAACCATGTCTTTTACATTGCTCTTTTCTACTCAGACTATAGCATAGAGTGCTAGATAAATTAGGCACACAATGGATTCGACCACCTTCAGTCAATGATTTATTTTTGTCATCTTGGCAGTTTGATTTGTAAAAGAAGGAATATGAGAAACTTGAGGAAAAGAAGAATCTTTAAAGGAGGTGTGGGATAGAATAAACTTTAGACTTTCTAGGTGGGCCTCATGTCACAAAGACTTTAGGCCTTATGGCATTAGATGTGGGAGAATGGAATTGTATTTCTCGTTAAGTTTTTGGGGTTTTTCACCCCTTTGTAGAACCTAGTTGCTTGGTTTTTCAATAACTTATGTTATCGAAAATAGGCTCATTGAGTTAAAATGGAAAAAGGTAAATCAGGGTATTGAACTCAATCTAGTCAGAGAAAACATAAATTTACTGAAAGTAGACCATGTACCTGTACAGTGGAAACAACACGAGCCAGAGCTTTTACTATACCCTCAACAATATTTGAGTTATTTGGATGCCTGCAACACATCTAAACATAAGTACAACAGAAACAGAAAATTAACAAATCGAAGCACAGACTGCTTTCACATTTTCAGAACAAGAGCAAGAAAATGCGATTTTAAACTATGAAGAAATGTCAAAACAAACCCAATACTAAATTTCACCCGAGTTGTTCAAAAATTATAAGGCTACTGTGAAGCTCAAAACTTTCTTTTAATATTGTAAACTTTGTCAACAATCACTAGATTTCACTTTTCTTTTTATTGTATTTATTTATTTACATAAGAAACAAATTTAGCAAAATGAAGGTATTAACGTATGAGAGCTCCCCAAAGGTGAAATCTACCTAATTGCAATTCCGGATTCTAAAAATATCTAACACGAAAAAGGCCTTGAAATTTTTGTGATTTGTTGCCCACCAAGTAACTCTAAACTTTAGTCCATCCCACACGTTTTCTAAATATTCTTCTTTATCCGCGAAGTTTCCCCTGATCCTTTTCAACCACTATGACCAACACAGGGCTGGAACAATGATTCCGTAAGATTTTGCCTCTTTTAAAATTCAAACTGCCACAATAAATCAATGGCCGACAATTGCAATACCCAGTATCCTCTATACAGAAAAGTCTAAGAGAGAAGGAGCAATGTAAAAAGAAATGGTTATGATCTTAACACTGATTCCTGCATAAGACAGACAAATTTGAGGATAAAAGCCTATGTGGGAATCATCTTTGTAATGCATCACTATCTATTCTCGAGACCAATAAAATATTTGCCTAGAGAAGAGCGCTTAAACAATTGACATGAATATCTGTCAGGAACTTAAGCTCTAAAAGCCATAAATTTTAGGCATGTGCATGGCATATATCTTTTGCGCAAAAAAGGGGGCAGCTGACATAAGAATAAGGGGATAAATACCCTTGTTGGACATGACCATGGTGTTCTTTCGGGGAGAATAAGAGGGGCTTCATAACAGGATTGTATGTGGTACATCCATTAAACAACAATTTAAGAAACTGAAGAAAATCAAGCATTGTACGAATAGTGTATAGATTTTAGTAACGAAAAAAATGCATTGGAAGAGGACCCTCTACTCTTCAGAAATGGCTAGGTTGAGAATCTTGTTACATTGGCTGGGCTACGACTAGATTGTACACGAATTGTTATAGAAAATCAAAAGATCATTGAGGATTGTTAGCCAACTGAGTCTCATGATTGAATTATTATCTGATAAGTTGTCCTACCCAATTCAATTATCCAGAAAGAAGAGCTAGAGCATGTACAAGCTCACAAAGAACATCCATGTGACAAATATTTCAATATCTGAAATATCAGCCAAGCCTATTCAGCAATCAGAATGTATGTTGAACTCATCAGCAATCCAATTACATTGAGGTTCCAGCCCTATGTTGGTCTTAAAGTTACAAAAATATAAGAATCCTTAGCATGACAAAGATTCTTTAGAGGAGGTGCAGGATATATTTAAGTTTGAAGTTGCTTAGTAGGTCTCAAATCAAAAATATTTTAAGGTCTTCTTTTAAGAGATTGCTAGAGATTGAGTTGAATTCATAGTTAGGTTGAGTTCACCTTTGGGACTCCTCATCCTTTGTAATTTCTACATTTTATTTTCTATAAAATTTGTTTCTTATAAAATAAATAAATAATAATAATAAAATTAACAATAGTATTCAATCGGAGGTTAGAAATTTGAGAAATTCGTTATAGATAATTAAAGAATGACTTTCAAGTACAATTTTGCACCTAAAAATTGGGGATCTTGCCACAAACAATCAACAAAACAGAATGTCGGAATTCTAGATTTGTCTTTCAACAAACAAAAGTGAAATTCATCTATATATAAATGCAGGGCCACACAATATAGAAGAACATATTACTCAATGCATTAACCAAAGTTTGAAGAGAACAAATCAAGCAATAATCGTGGCTAGACCCAAAATAATTCAAAAGAAGACTAATCATTAACCAACCATTATGTACTTACAGGTCAAAATTCTGAAAAAGAATACGCAGGGTGCGTGCTTCCACACAGAAACCCTGTCATTAAATTTTAAGATGCAGAAACCACAAGATCAAATAATAACAAAAAATGAATCAAGCAATCTTCAGCTGAGCAAGTCATTTCATTGATTGGGATTACCCTCAAAACTTCAAGCACAAGAATCCGATGCCATAGCGGCAGATCAAGAGCAATAACTCGCACTAACATACTGAGAAACACCTGATCAAGCAAAACTATTATATAGATAGACAAATTTACAAGTACTGATGGGGATATATGTAAAACAATATTATTAGTACAGATTCTATACTGGAGCAAGAAGTTTGACTTCTCTGCAGGAGGTAAATGAAGCTTGCATAGATTCATAGAGTCGCTGTACATATTTTATGTGGTCAGAACATCGAGCAATGAAGGTTGATTATTTTTGTAGTCATAGTTTAATTTTAGCAGTGATATTTGAAGTAGCCTGTGTTTCAGAAACTTGCCACCATTGGCATAAGCATCCCACAACAAGCTCACTTCAGAGATGCCACTGTCCCTCCCCGGTCATGAAGTTTCTGCAGCTCCCTATGACATGTGCATGTTTGCATTTAACTTCGTCCTGTGGAGTTAAAACTTCAGACAAACACAACTCAGATTCTTTTTCCCCTCCTTTCTTCTGTATTTACTAAATAAGATGTAGGTGATCATCTCTAAATATATTCCTGGATATAAGTTATAACACTTAAGATTCTCACCATACAATGTCTTGACATTTGATGATCTAACGTTAATGCTTTCCAGGTTCTAATATTTGGTTGGAATCATTTCCACCAAATTCTAATATTTGATTTTATTCATTGTAAGATTCTCACCATAAAATGTCTTGACATTTGATGATCTAACGTTAATGCTTTCCAGGTTCTAATATTTGGTTGGAATCATGTCCACCAAATTCTAATATTTGATTTTATTCATTGTACTGCTGTCAATATCTCATCAGCACAACGACTAAGAAAACAAGGTAATATTCTAATCTTGTGTGAGGTCATTTGCCACATTGTACAATTGTTAAAGGAGGTCCTAATTATAAATTAGGGGATAGCACTTTTACAGAAATTGAAGGTCCAGTAATGGTAGGATACTGTTTGATTTCTTCAGTGCTTCCAATATTTTGGGATCTTGCCTTTTGGCTGCTATGAACACATTCACAGAGGTATAGCTCCCAAAGGACCATCATCTCTTGAAAAATGGTTGGACAAGGTGTCAGATGCCAACACTGACTAAAAGTCAACCAAGAAAAAGGCTATTATTCTTTAAAGAACTGATACCTTCTATTTGATAAGAGATGACATGACCATAATCTAGCTAGTTAATCAATGTGTATCATCCACCAGAGTTAGATTTGAGTCGTAGAGGATTATGAAGAGTCTCTAGAGAAAGTATGGGATATAGATCATAGTTGAGGTTGCTTGGTGGGATGATGCGAGCTCTCTGTCTATACACCTCTACAAATTCCCATCTCTACTTTGTCCTCCTTAACTTCTCCCTCTTCTATTTCCTTATGGTCATATTTGTTGTTCTTCTTTCCCTCAGCTATTCACAATTATATTCTTGTCATTGCCAATTTTTTCGTTATTGTCTTAACATTTTCAACAGTCAGAAGATCATGTTATACATTACTTTTTTTCTTCTGAGATAAGAAACAAAAATTTCATCAGGTAAAAAGTAAGAGTTTAAAACCAGTAGGCAGGACATCAACTCCAATGCCATTCAAACAACTAAATGACAGCTACATAAGAATAGCTAATAACACACTGAAATAACTGACTTTGAAAAAGAGAATAATTTTACTACCTCAGATTCAGTAGTAAGAGATGAACTATAAAGTCTGATAATATGGGCTACACACCGCAAGACCAGGCGGCGGAAGTAAGGTTCGCCCACTTCACCTTCAATCTGATAGCATCCAAATTCGGAGGTCAATATATATTAGAAAACCTCTCAGCAATAAACTAGCTCATAAAACATGTTTATCAACTAAGAAACCACCTCAGAGTTGGTACGAAGTGAAGTCATGAGAAGTGAGCAAATTTGGTGGCGCAAAACCTGTTAGTTTGAACTATCTATTAGACAAGCACAAAATTGGTAGCCATAACTCAACATTTCAGCCCTACGTCCTAGCATTAGTACCTGCTCAAAAGGAATCAAGGTCCTGAAGAGCACCACGTAATTAGATAATATGAACCTGAAAATGCCACCAAGAGAGGGTCATTAAAAGTTTACAAGTTACAACCATTAAAAATTTAAAACTTCCCTTCACAAATTGGAAGCACCATTTAAGATAGTCGCTTGACCGAATTTCTATTACAAATTGTTAAACAATGTAGCGATTGCACTATTTATATCACAAAAGTGAAGCCCGGATATGAAATTTGCATCATAAAGCCAAAATCGAAACGTAAAAGCTTAAGTAATAGCAGGCCAGCCTCTTTCTGCCCAATGATACCTTGCTTTGCCAACTTTTTACGTACCCTAGTCATACACATACGCATACGAATACACATTCGTTGAATATAATTATTCTGGCCCCAAAATAATGCATTAATGTCACACCAGCCTAGCGTTCATTCCACTAGCATCTATCTCAGCTTGTTTATATCAATTAATTGCTACAACGTCCAGGGCTCCTGATTCTTGTGGATCCAAAAGTCATAAGAAAGAAAAAAATAATATCTCATGATCTCATCAACAGCACAGCATTATATCTAAGCATTTTAAACATCAACATTGCATATTACCATTTTACTGTATTATCAACATCTTACTCCAGTTGAAACATAAATTTTTAGTAGGGCCTGGCTCCAGCCAAACCTATCCATAAATTTATATTTGAAAAAGAAGAATAAAAAAAGAGTAAAAAAAAGAAGGCAGGACATAAAAAAAAGAAAAGAAGAACAATGCCAAAAAATGCACTTAAAAACACGTCGATAGCATTTGCTATCAGATGTTCCTAGGAATGCATGTATAATTACGATTTTAAAATAAATGGTGAAGAAAATATTTTCCCCGGTGCCGGTCTATGATATACTTTGATGGATTGGGATATACTAAGAAAACATCCAACTTCAGCTTTCAAGAATATCTCACTCGATTAATTTGGAAAGTGGGCTAATGATGATTATATCAAAGAAGCAAAAAGTTCCATTTGCTTTCCTTGTTATTTCAGGTTCTGATGAATCAGACAGAAGTGATGAGACCTTTTGCAGATCTAATTTTTATCCACAATAAACATTTCTACTTCTATAGTAAGTAAAGCCAATTCAAACTGTCAAGACAACAAATCTAAGGTAATATCCTGCATTGAAACCGCATGTGTTCTTGTAGAAACAGCTGGATGTAGTCCAATAACCTCACACAAATTCAACATATAAAAATATGAACAACAATCATTAACTTCTTACTCAATCAAGTCAAGTGCAAACGACCGCTGAATGGAACTAGCATGTAACCAAATAGCCTGAAAACAAAGAAACACAAGGATAAAGATAGAATGGATTTGTGGCTGACAACATGAATTGTGTCCCCACCACCAACACTTCACCACCCAAAAAATATCATGCGGAGAAAAGATAAAAAGGGGAAAGACAAACCAAAAGACAAAATATATTATGGTTGAGCCTGAAGTAAATTGACATTTAGAATTCATAAAGGATGTATATTTTTCCAAATCTAGCACATACAGATCCACCTGCAGCAAGAGTCGTCAAGTCCTCCAGTAAGCAAAGCCCAAGCTTCCCAGGTTTTGTAAGCGTGTGTCTCTTTAATGACGGGCCTCCAGAAATAACTTCTAATTCCAGAGACCTGTTTGTGCATAATAAGCAGACCATGAACAACAGCATTTGACCGAACATATATAAGCATGATACAACAAGAAATATTAAAAGAAAATTCAAAAACTATAAACTTACTGCCAGTGGCGACTATAAATTATTGTTTGACAAGATAAGACATATGTTATGGTAATATAGCTGACAACGAAAAGAATGAACTCATACTCTAGACGCTTTATATTACGATTGACATCACTCGTCACAGAATTTGTTCGAGAAACATATCCTCCAGAACCAAATCTGCCTGCAGGCAGAGACTCTGCGGAAACCACGTGATCAAATATCAGCGCTACTGCTTGTCTGAATGTTGCTGCAGCCGTACTGGAAAAAAATCCCAAAAAATAAATAAATAAATATGACGCCTCTTAATGAGTCGCTATAGCAAGTCCATAGGATAAGACAATGAGGACAGGACAAGGAACTAGAATTCCTCGCATAAAAATAGCCTAATAGTTACTTACTTCCTCACACTGTCAGAAGACCTATTGTTTTCAAGGAGGTGGAGACAAATACCAAGAGCATGAGACATGTTCTCCTGCCAATACAGGAATGTTAAAACATAATGTACCTAAATCAGACATGACTACGATATTCATGCAAAGCTATTCCCTAAAGAAACTTCAAAAACCAGATGGAGAATATTCATTTTTAACAAGGAAGGCTCTTTATATTTGAAGTTCCTTCAAAATGGCCAGTAAATTATGACATAATAACTAAGAGGTATATGTAATGAATCACATCAATTATTAGGACATAGTTAAAGAACAGATGGTAATCCATCAAATTTATACGAAATCAAACAGGACAAAGCTAAAGAAGATGCAATTAAATGGCTACTATATTGCAACAAGTGATGAAATATATCGTTTTATTAAAATACAGCATGCAATAATCAACAAAACACATTTAATTCCAGTTTAAGACCCACGACCACGTATTTTAAAACTGAGACACAACTCTCCTCAGCTACCCTGTTGTACATCAATCCTCAATTTTTTTTATAACACTAAGGAATTTTATAAGGAAAGAAATGAGTTATCACAAAGAATGATTAATCCCCCATAAAAGGATACAAATTCGTTCTATGTCAACATAAATTTACAGCACAGTTAAGACTAAATGGTCTCTCTGAAGTCTGAACCTAGAGAAAATATGAGATCTATTTCTTCTTATACTTTTAAGAGTACTTAAAACAACATAAGGTTCTGATAACCCAAAACAATTACGAATTCATATAGCTAAGCAATTACAGTCATGCACTTATAGCTGAATACTATTGTCTTACTACAAAAAATTTCAATTCAGTCGGAATATCAGGTTGTACCTGAAAGCTACATGTTAAGAGTGAAAGAGAAAGTCTAACAAGAAGATAAAGAAAGCTCTTAGATGCATGGTCCCCATTATTGGTAAAAGCATAACCTAATATTTTTGTAATTATTTACTATTCAATTTCATGAGAAGATGTCTGGTATCTTTTGCTTGAGAATAATCATTACATAAAATGAATAATGATCACTTCAGACTATCAAACTCCGTATGGTAACCTTCATCACACAAATCATCTATACTAGTAATGAGAAGACACCTGCCATATGTCAACCTTTGGTAAAAATCCAACTAAAATCCATGTGGCAGATGTCAGCTTCCATTAAATATTTGTTAGTATTCCAAAACCAGCTTTTGGAGAAATACTTTCTATTACAAAATTATTTGTTATTCCAAAACTATAATAAATCTATATCACTAAATACAGTTGATGCAGGTACTTCAAGTGACTACAGCTACAATATCATAAGTATTTATATTTCCTTACCTTTTTATACTTGCGATTATGAAAAAAAATCACTATTTCTTTATATTAGATCTTATAAATTATTATTTTGTTGAACAGCATATGATATAGTAAAATATCAACTACAGATTTTACAGAAAAGAAAGCCCAGGTACAACATACTTTTTATGAGCAGGTAACCTGTACATTCTAGTTAGATGGATTCATCACTCCAACCTAGTAAAGGGGCTTTGATGCCCTTTGTATAGGTTGGGTAACATTTGACAAGTCAACAGCTATCTCGACCAATTTCATCACAAAAATATTTAACCCGATGGGTATTACATCATGATCTTCTGCAATATGCTTCATCTATATCAATCATAAGACTATACCAAACAAAACTGACATGGAATGTAAATAAGTGATAAAGAATGAAGGATTAAGTTTCACCTCATCATCAGGCAGTAGACGAGATTGAAATATTATGAGGATAGTTTGGAGGGTCTTAAGCTGAATGCCCTCATCTGCCATTTCACCATGCTGGAAAGAGGAAAATGTTTTTTATGCGAAAGTGAGATTTAACTGTATATTAATATGGCAAAGAAAACTGTAAAAATAACAAGTTCGCATAGTAGCTGCCAGATGTTGCCAGAGAGTTGAGGTAAGCAAAGGGTGCAAGGTAGACACAGTGTCTGGAATAAACATTCAGGTGACAAGATGTTCATGCAGTCTCTACACATACAAAAGTCTGGGTTCAAAGGATGAAACTCCAGCTTCTTAGACTATCGCTAACAAAGAAATCCTTAAACTCCATATATTTGGAGACATGCATTGCAGGATTGGTGCTCAATGTACTACTCAACTTAGCTCGGGATTTGATCTTAAGCCGCATCAATCAATAAGAAAATGGCATTTGTTCTCTTGCACCAAATACCAAAGCCCAGAAAAAAGAAGGCATATGTACTCACTCGAGAACATTAAATATAATTCTCCTTTATAGTTCCTACTAAGCATTGAATAAGTGGTCATAGAAGTAACAAGTAGAGCCTGAGCGGAGTTGACTTCAGCTAATCTAATAAGATAAGGAATATTAATGAAAAGCACATAGAACTTGCAACTTACGTCCTTGAGAGTGGAAAGAATTTCTTTCAAAGCAGAAGGGCAATGGCGTCGTGCGAAATAAGCTTTGCAGGCATGACAGTCCGATCACACTCAGCTTAGCATTCCTAACTTCACAAGCCATCACGAATATCCTCAAGATGTCCTCATTGTGGGCAATCTCACTGGGGCTCGCCAGTGATCTAAGCTGAAACCGAAATAAATAATAGTGAATTAACAATCCAAAAAGCCCTTAATTATAACTTAAAGCCAACAGTATGTTCCGCAGCTAAAATAACTATTAACTCGAAGCTTCCCCAACTACTTTTGGCAATTATGCAACTCTACAAAAGTCCATGAGAAAATCAGCATAGCATGTAGAAGATTCAGCGGTGAAATGAAGGAGAGTGTAATTGAGTGAGATAAAACCTTCAAGATTGCATGTTCAGCGGCGTCTTTGATGGCGGGATAGCGGCGGCGAGCCTCGGCTGAAAGAGCCCTGAGATCGGACTCTAAAACCGTCATGAAAGCCGCCATCCTATCCTAGAGCTTATTCCTGAAGCAGCTTTTTCTCAATTCGAATTGGAATCTTGCATTCGATTTCTACTATTAATTCGGGGGGAGAGTTGGTGGGAACTGGGAACGCAGATCTGCATCTGCTTCCGCTGCTACCAGTCGGTTCGACAACAAAGGGACTGTATGTGCTCTCCGCGTGACCTTTGCTCGCTTTCTTTTTTCCTTTCTTCTTGTTTTATTTTTGTACTTTTTTTTAATAGAAAACAAAATACACTGCTTGAGTTTGGTAACGTGGTTTTTAACCATTTTAGTCTAATAAATCATTAGTATTGCGGAAACTCGATAAATTGAATACATGTTAATTTAGTTTGAAATTGTTTTTCAACTTCAAAAAATACAATCCACAATTAAAACAATTTTTAATTGCCAATATAAATAAAATAATGTTGTTTCGTATCTGAGGTGAATCAATGTAAATATTAGGGGTGGCTCATATTGTACATTAATATTTTTACTCATTTTTTGAGTGGCTAACATTAGATAGATCGAGTGACTTGGACAGTTTTGATTTTATGTTATTTTCTAAATAAACAATGAAATTTGAGATATTTATTTGATTGAAGATCCTGAACGAGGATGTTAGATGTAGAGGGAAAAATATACTATCTGAAAAAAAAAGAAAAAATAGAAATCTTGCAAGTTTTCAGGTGGTCTTATCAAGAGCGTGACTAGTCAGGAACTCATCTATCTTATGACAATGACCGTCAATTAACGAGGTGCACTTCAAACTCAATGTGTACGAAATACGATAGAATAAAAGCTTCTTGTTCTCTTACTTGGTAAACATTGAAAGACATGCCTTAATTTATATACAAGAGTAAATCATAGTGATGCGTGTCTATCAGATTGAGTTTGAGTTGACTGAGACATGCGTAAGTTAAGCAGATCAGGACCTCTCACTTGCTTTCACCCAGTTCACCTTGGAGCTAAAACAAATATCAAACAAAACAGTAAGTGACAAACGGAGAAATCCTTCTATATCCACGAACATGTTGAATAGATGAATTCCAATTTACCTTATGAATTCCTCGTTTTGTATTCTCAAGGAAAATTATTGTGGATCTCAGTTTCCTTACAGATTCGATCTTATTTTCCTTAGAGACCATCAATCTATGGGTTATCAGAGGTTTGGTTAGAGATACAATTTTTTCCAATTAATCAAGCGAGCTTTTACATGAAGAACAAAGTTAAAGATAAACTCACTTGTCTATGTCCTATTATAGATATTACATTGAAGAATGATTTAGAGATTTGGGAGACTGGAGTTAAGTAGTTTCACCGTAGACGAAATGGTGAATCCATTGAATTTGGTAGGCTCAAAATATGTCCAAGCATTGTCGGAGTTAGAGGTTGAAATGAATCCTTATTTTCTCCTTAAGGTTCTTGCTCACTCAACTAACCATTTTATCGATTTGAGGAAGTCCATTAATTATAGAGATTTGAAAATCAAACTACTTATTTGAAATTCAAACTCCGTCTTACAATATGATCGTTAGACTTATTGTCTTGTGCTTTATCGCCTAGTGAGTCAAATAAATGTTTTCTGCAAGCTATCAATAGACCTGATTATTCTTCATTAGCTTTTGTCATCGGTCTTTGTTTAAGTCCACGTTTGGTTCTGTTTTAACTCCCTTAGACTTAGCCTCACTTCTTCATCTTCAACTTTCTGATTTGCGATAAGGTTGCGATTGACTTTTTGATGGTGTCTTGTTTAATTCAGAATTGTTGAGGCCACGGTGACCATCAGATCCCCATATAACGATCAAGTTTCTCTAAATCCATTCATTGTACTCAGCTTTCTGATCTCCATTCAAATTTTCGATCTTTCAACATTGAGCTCTTTTTCTGATGCTTTAATACGTTGGCGTTAAGCTCGTTGTATGTTGTTTTTGACTTCGCTGACTCGTTTTGACTGTTTCAGAGCTTGAGGTTGTTTATTTGATGAGTCAAGTGGATCTATTTGAATTAGTCCCATAACGTGTTCAACTAGGTCTCTCCTCAAACTAACATGTTTAAGTAAAGTCTAGCTCCCTTATAGATGAGCTGACTACAAACAATAGAATATCCATCATCGAAAAATGTAACTTTGCATATATTTTCAGTTCGTTTTGAGATCTAAACAAAATATATTTTTGATCCCAAATTTCCAATAACATTTTAATATATTTTTCCCAAATTAAAGGCTTATCAAAATAAAGTTATGGGTTCTTTCAACAAAGAAAATACCCTAATGTCATATTTCATTTTTATACGATAAGAAAACACCTTTAAAAACAATTCCCCCAAAATGGGAAATGTCTCCTATTTCATTTTTTTATATGATAAGAAATCATAATTAAAAACATTTCCCCATGAAATGGGAAACGAGCTCCACATGGCCACCTACAAATAGAATAGGCAGGCAGCAAACATAATATTTCGCCATTGATCAACATTCCCCGCGAAACACGTGCAAGAACACCGCATTCTCTCCTCACCAAACATATAAACTCTTCCACACACGCCACCTTTTTTCTAATTTTCCCCCAAATTCCATTCAGCCAAAATGAGCGTTGAATTCATCGACGGCCAAATCGTGACGGAATTCGTGAACGACTCGCAGGCGTTCGAGAAGTGGGCGAGCGAGAAATTCAAGACGCTCGACGCCGACGGCAACGGCGTGCTGTCGCGAGACGAGCTGCAGAAGCGCTCCGGCAAGCTGTCGTCGACGGAGTTCGAGCTGCAGTCGTCGGACGAGATCACCAGCCTCTACGACGTCCTGTTCAGCAAGTTCGACGCCGATGGGAGCGGGACGATCGATCCGCAGGAATTCATGGTGCTGACGAAGGAGATCATGCTCGCCAAGGCTCGTGGGATCGGCAACTCGCCCATCTGCATTATTCTGCAGGGGGACAGTTTGCTCATGAGGGCCGTGCAACGCGCCAACGGCTGATTTTCGAATCTGGATGGCCGGTGCGTTGAGATATATTAATATTAAATTTATATGTTAATAACAGTAGTTTATATTTTCATTTTCCTTATCGGTTTGTTTACTTATTTGTCTGAACTCAAATTGAATATCTGGATTTACATACATTTTGATTTGATTTTAATATGTGGATTTATATTTCGGAAGACGTCGGCCTCGCGTTGAATCTTCGAATATGAGTTTGTGTTCAATGTTTCAAGAACAAATGGGGATACTGTTCTTTTGGTGAATTGAAGATGGTAAATTTATTGAATGCAGGATTTGAGTTTATTTTGTAACAAATCATTCTCTATATATCGAAGTACCAATATAAAAAAGGAAATAATCATCCATGTGCAGATACTTAGATAAATCTACCTGTTATATATAGATTGAGTGCACCACATCAATTTGCATACATGACAATCCTGCATTTTCTATTTTTATTTATAAAGAGTACGTGAAGTCATGAACTCTAATCCATTTTTATGAGATTTCGCTAATTAAAAATCAGGATATGTCTTTTCTTCCACAAATACACGTTTAATTGATTGAGGGATTGATACTGATATTATTTGAACTACACCATCATATTTAATTGGCAGATCAACCATTCTAATTTGGCCACAAATTCATTTTTAATTGGCAAAATAATTATGACTGATATATTCAAACTACGCTATCATTATAAATTGGTTAAATAAATACTTCTTTAATTTAATTTTGTTAAATAAATAGTTCTTGCAATTAATTGAGTCAAATTGTCAGTTTCTTTCTATGACTATTTAATGGGAAAATATTTCCAAATTTATTATTAGAATATGAATTTAAAAGCATTAAATAGAGAATTTAAAATTTTTAATGAAAATGTAATGATTTATTTGATCAAAAAATTAATTAATTAGCCAAATCAATTAAGATGGGAAAATACACATTGATTCTAAGTATTTACATGGGTTGTTCAGTGGATGGAATATAATAAGAAAGGGATAAAATAAATCTATTATTATTTAAACTAAAATTTAAAAAACATTAAATAGAAAATTTAGATAGATAAAAATGAAGAAATTTGATGCAGTCATGTAGAATATAGAGATGATGTGGCATTAAATTTCACTGATCTATTATACATTGATTCAGTATTTAGAATCTACGAATATATGTGTTATACAAGTTAGTCGATCAAGATCAATTTATATATTGAATATTATCATGTATTTTGCTCACCTATTGTTAGATCACTTAATAACTCCTTGGGCATCTATTAATATATAAATCTATTACATATTGGAGACACCATATTCATCTACAATCCTATGTGGCATTTTCATGATTTTTCATTCTTATTTTTCTAAAATTCCACAAGTTTCCTTATTTGACCACATATCATTTAATATATTAATTAATTGATGTAGTATATACACATGTATTGATTATCCATGATTACTAATGATTTCCAAAAAACTAATCTATTTGTATATTTACATTTATATGTTTATTACATTTATTTAACTTTAATTTATAATCTTATAAGAAAATCTTTCATTTCAATTTGATTTAAAATCGTTGTATTGTTAATTATCATCTAATGTGTCATATCAAATTATTTATATTTTTTCGCCTTCCACAAAAATATTTTTAAGTCTTTATTTATTTTTAAAAATAAAGTTTACGAGATTAATATTTAAACTTTGCAAGATTGTTAAGAAATCAACCATCATATTTCGATTGTTTGAACTCTATTTGCAAGATTAATATTTAAACTCTATTTTGATTTAATTTAAATACTCAATTATTGTATTTTTAATCTATCTATTCTAATTTTATATATTTAAATCTAAATAAAATGGTATTTACATGTTTGAGTGATAAGTGGATATTAATATATGATTTTGGGATGAAAACGTATGATAAAATCAATTTCTAATTGGGTTTGGGACATGTACAATTACATACATCCTAGACGAGTAATCAATTACCATAACATCTTATATTTATAAAATTGAACGAGTTCAGTTAATTAGCGAAATTAATATACGGTTTTGAGACAAGAACTTGTAGTTAAATCACTTTTTAATCAAACTTGAGACGAGTATGAATATACATTCTAAATAATGTGATTCCATATCAAAGACATCACCTTAATTCGTGCGCATACATCATCTTCAATATTCTCTATTCTTATTTATATCGGATACTAATTTTGTACTTTCTAAATTCTTATATTCTATTATTTATTTATTTATTTTATATATCTCAATATTTTCTTAATTTAATAGTATAAAATTTCATTAATTACTTCTCATTCATTTTTTTTATTTAGAATCGTGCATTATTTTTCATGAGACTTTATCAATTGAAAACCTAAATAAAATGACATTTATGTGTTTGACTAATTAGATGATATTAATATACGAGTTTGAGATGAAAACTGATAATAAAATCACTTTTTAGTTCAATTTAAGATGGGTACGAGTTTATAAATTTTAAACAAGTCTAAACATTAATCAACCTGCCCAAGGGGAATTTTTTTCATTTTCTAAAATTTTATTATTTATACTATTTATTATTAGTGTTTAATTAATATTCAAATTTTTTATTGAGACAAATAACAAATTATTGTAACAACTTATAAAACTATATGAGTTTAAAATGAGAATGAGTAATAAGATTATTTTTTAATCAGGTTTGTTGTAAGTACGAGCATATAGATCCAAACACATAGAATCTTATGTGACATTTCCATGATTTTTCATAGTTATTTTTCTAAAATTCCACAAGTTTTCTTATTTGACATCTTATCATTTAATATATTGATTGATTATTTATGTTAATATTAAATATGTTATTATACATGCACATATATATATATATAGGGAAGGGTTAACGTGAGAACCATTTTTATTGTGAGAACATGAGAAATGAATATGCTATGAAAGTAAATGAATAAGCTGCGAAAGTTAATGAATAAAAAAAAATAGAATTTTCGCCTCTCATAGGATTCGAACCCTGGTGAAAATTCCGAATTTTTGGATTCATTAACTTTCGCAGCGTATTCATTAACTTTCGTAGCATATTCATTTTGTTTTTCGTAGTTCTTAGTTCTCACGTTAAAATTTGTTCTTATATGAACCTCACTATATATATATATATATGGGATGAATCAGGTAAGAATGAATAATTTGATAGGAAATGAGAATGAATCTGGGTCTTTGATTCGCTGGATCAATGGTTGAGATTTAATTTCGGTTGTGCTACAGTTTTGTGTTGTGTGTGCTATGCGGATTATTGTGCAGCACTAGAACTCTTCTGGTGCTATGCTTCAATGAAAGATGTGCTAAATTAATATATTTAGCATATGTGCTACGAAGAGATGAAATATGTGCTAAACTAATATGTACAATATAACAATTCTAATTGTGCTACACAAATATGAAAGATATGCTAGACTTACATATCTATTCTTATTTCCTACACTTATTTCCATTCTCACAGAACTATCTCATATATATATATATATATATATATATATATATATATATTGATTAGTCATAATTACTAATGATTTTAAAAAAAATCTATTTGTATTTATATATTTATTATTTTTATTTAGTTTTATTTTATAATCTTACAAAAATTTATTAATTTAAATTTGATTTAAGATCATTATATTGTTAATTATCATCTAATGTATCCTATCAAATCATTCATTTATTTTTCACCTCCCACAAAAATATTTTTAAGTCTAATAATTATTTTTAAAAGTAAATTTTGCAAGATTGATATTTAAACTTTGCAAGATTATTAAGAAATCAACCATCATATTTCGATGGTTTGAACTCTATTATTAATATTAATATTTAAACTCTATTTTGGTTTATCTTAAGGGATCATTTATTGTATTTTTAATTTATATATTCTAATTTTATATATTTTAATATTCTAAAATTTCCTTAATTAAAAGTTTTTTTAATTATTTTCACTATTTTCAAAAATAAAATAAAAATTCCACAAGACTTTATAGAGTGAATATCTAAATAAAATAGTATTTACATGTTTGAGTAATCAGTGAATATTAATATATGAGGTCGAGATGAGAACGGGTAGTAAAATCAATTTCTGATTGAGTTTGGAACATGTACATATATATACACCATATATGAGTAATCAATTAATGTAACAACTTATATTTTTAAATTTGAATGAGTTCAGTTAATTAGTGGAATTACTATACGATTTTGAGACGAGAATTTATAGTAAAATAATTTTTTAATCGAACTTGAGACCGGTACGAGTATATACATTCTATATAATGTGATTGCATATCGAATGTATCACCTTAATTGCGCACTGCGTGGCATCTCCAATATCATTTATCCTTATTTATCTTCTATACTAATTTTGTACTTTCTAAACTCTTATATTCTAATTTTATTAATTTTATATATCTCAATATTTTCTTAAATAAAGAGTATGGAATTTCCTTAATTACTTCTCATTAATTTTTTTTATTTGAAATTGTACATAATTTTTTCATGAGACTTCATTAATTGAAAATCTAAATAAAATTACATTTATGTGCTTGAACAATTAATTGGTATTAGTATACGAGTTTAAGACGAAAATCAATAGTAAAATCAATTTTTAATTCGTTTAGGACAAGTATATAAATTCTAAATTCTAAATTAAGTCTAAACATTAATCAACATGTCCAAGGGGAATTTTTTTATTTTCTAAATTTTTATTATTTATACTATTTATTATTAATGTTTAGTTACTATTCAAGTTTTTTATTGAGACAAATAACCAATAATTGTAACAACTTATAAAATTATATGAGTTTAAAATGAGAACGAGTAATAATTTTTTTAATCAGATTTGTTGTGAGTACGAGCATATAAATCAACATTTCTATTCTATAAACTGGAATGAAAAACGTGCAAAGGTAAATGCATAAAATATTTGCTCTGTAAAGTCAGCGCCCCCTCGTGTAAAAGTGTCTCTCTCTCTCGCCTGGAAAGCTGCCCGTATATATTTAAACCTATGCCTCGCAAAGCGTGCTCACGACCTTGAGCCGCGAAGGAGTCTCACGAAAAAACATTCTGCCGCACTTTCATTGCTGCCTCGCGAGTTTGTCTCGCGACCCAAAGTCGTGAGCAAATCTCGCGAGTCGTGTTTTCTCGCAGCTGCTCATTGCGCGACTTCGCTGTTTCGCTCCGTTCTCTCTCGTCCGGACTCCGAATTACAATCTGTTTGCGCCTATGGACACCTATCGAGACGCTCATTGACATAGTATAATTTTCACATCCATCCTTGTCATATCCATTTCATCATATTCAACGTCGTTTTTAAACAGATATTCTTCGCGTGAACTCGCGACCGGGCTAGCTAATTCCTCTTTATCGTGATCCACATTTTTGACATCAAAACCTGTGCTAAAATGACACGAAATACACACGGCATAATATCTTCCAAGGTAAATATAAATATATCAAAAGACAGCTCAATGGTAAGGTCATAATGTCCGAGGATGTAAATATCCCATAGTTCCAAAACCAAGCACTAAGAAGGTATAAAATTTTGCTTTAGATAGTTTCTTTTACTAAACATTTAAATCAATTATTATTATTATTATTATTATTATTATTATTATTATTATTATTATTATTATTATTATTATTATTATTAGGTTATTTTTATTATTAAATTCTACATAACAATTATTTTGTCGTTTGTCAATTGATGAATTATTACCAACCTTTTGTATGACTTATTTTGTCCAAACACTTTGTCTTATCAAGTAAGACTTGTGATTACTTGTGCTTTCAATAAAATGTCCATTTCAGATCGCTTGGTTACTTTCAATTTTGTGTGTAACCTCATGATATATTAATAGCTTTATGTAGGACTTAAAAAATATGACATTCATAAAAACAGGAATAATTTTACATAATCACCCCAAACATTTTGATACAAATGTCATTCCAAATCGTCCAAATGTAGACTATTGGTTTTGTTATTGATTTTGGGATAATTCTCCTAACTATTTAGACAATAACAAAGATCAAGAAACAAAGACAAATGCATCTTATATAAGGCTAATTTTGTATTCTATATTTGTTAGAGGTGTTTGGTGAGCTTATAAGCTCCCCAAAACAACTTATGTTCTTTTGTAAACTTAAAAACAAATTTTATAAACTGTTTTTGGGGGAGCTTATAAGGTCAGCCAAACACCCTCTTAGTCTCAAATCATTGCTTTTGTAAGGGATAAAAAATATGCATGCTCAACGGAAGCTTCTTTATCCTTGTTATTTAGCGCATTGCTTTCATCTTCCTTGAAGTTGAGCCCGCCATAATTCAAACCTTGATTAGTGATAAATCTAGTGTATGTTAATATACGAGATTTACGTAGCGAGAAAGAACACCAAGGCTTTTACGTGGTTCGATCCAAATAAGATCTACGCCCACTGGGGTGGCTAACCGGTTTCGGTAGTCGGTACCGATACCCGACCAAATTTATCGGTATTGGTACCGATTACCCAAAATCGGCATACGGCCTGGTCGGGTATTATATATTTATATTGTCGGGTATCGGGTATACCGTCGGTATCAGGTATACCCGAATACCCGAATTATTTAATATAATATATATATATATATATATAAAATCGGGTATATATAGTTTAATATATATGTATATGTATATATATATATATATATTAAACAGACCTTTAATTAAAAAATATCGAATCTGCGCCAGGGATTCGATCCCGGACCTAGCGATTTTAAAGCGCAAGTCCGCTTGCAAACCAAAGCAGCACCACATTGCCATTTTATATATCAAAAGGTTAATTTTATAAATAAAGGGTATTAGGGATCCAGAATACCCGAGCCTGCAACCGAGTCAGAGTTTTGATACCGATTTAAAAATCGGTCGGGATCGGGTTTTATTTTATCAAAATCGGGTCGGCACTGATTTTTCGGTAGGTACCACCCGACCCGATTAGCCACCCCTAACGTCCGGGAGGAGTGATTCCTTAATACTTTCACTATGATTTGATTACAATGAGTGTAGCTAAAAGCTCTTAGTATTCAACAAGTTGCTAACCTTCTACCTTCGATTTAACTCCTATTTATACATATCTCGAGGACCCTATATGGGATCGATCCTCCCATGTGGGACTCTTCCTCTCGCATGTAGGGACTGCTCCTCTCGCCCATAGGGACTCTTAGCCTTCACCGTAGGGCTCTTAGTCTTCCGTGTAGGGTGGCGCGATTAGGGTTTGGAAGCTGGTTAGGGTTTAGAGGACGGGCTTTCGCTTAACGCGCTGGGCGTTATTAACCTGTGCCCACTCGCTTGGGCTGTCGCTGGGCCCGGCGGTTGGGCCATATCCCATCATAGCCCCCGAATAGTCGAGTAACCATGCAGGGTGAGGTGAAGAATGCGCTTTGCCCGGTGGGATGTTGCTCTACCGAGGTTGTTGTCGAAGGTTTTTCAATCTCTTTGATGTCAGGGTTTGATCGGTTCAACCGGATCCGAATCGAGGTAGACGGTTTGCCGCTCGACCGAATCGACTGCTTGCCACGCTCCGAACCGAGTCGCTGAAGTTGGATGGCGATGTCCGTCAGGAGAATGCCGAGGTGACGAAGGCGGTCATGCATCTGGAGGCCGAGATGGGGTCCGAACTGAGTTTGACGGTCTGGCGTTCTGGGCATGCGCCGCTTGTCGAGGACCGAACTGAGTCGTCTGTCCCGGGACAGAGATATCCTGCAGTGGGATGTTGAGGTCCAACCTGGAAAGCGGCGTCGGGCCAAGTAATACCGAGATCCGATCTGGATGGAAATCATTCTGGATGATTCCGAGGACCGAGCTGGTTAGCGATATCCATTCTGGAAGATACCGAGGACCGAGCTGGTTAGCGATATCCATTCTGGAAGATACCGAGGCCCGAGGTCAGAGTGATGAGATCCAACTCGAGAGTGACGACGTCGTATGTGAGTACGATGCCGAGATCCGGAGTCAGAGTGATGATTGCACGATTGGACCGGCTGTGTAGCGCTGATCACGCCACTTGCGCCAGAAGGTTGGTAGGGCTCGAACGCGTGCGCGTCTCCTCCTTATCAAATTGCAATCACCACGTGGGAAGTTGAAACAACAATTTGGGCGGCCATTCGTATTTTATAACAGTTCTTAATAAGGAAACTGCTCACTTTCTTCTCCCCATCGCTCCAACAAAAGAAAACTTCGGACTTCGTAGTTCTCCAAAATCCATCCCGGCCACCAAGACGCGATAACCCACCATATAAAAAGTAAGTATGACTTCCTCTTCGCCTGCTCTTCTTCTTCTCCCGATAGTGAAGTAGATATTAGGGACTATATTTGCTATGATTTTGCGGGTAAATCCAGCATTAGCGCTAGGTTCCACCATTTTCTTCGCGTGGGATGTGTATAAGGTCGTGGACGCCGATCGCCTCGACCGCTGTCAAGTACTCAAAGTAGGGAGGAGTGCCATCCGCCGGCGGATGCTGGTGGTGCCTACCGGGACCCCACGACCTGGCTTGGCTTCCCGAGGGTTTTTTGACGGTGTATGTAGATGCCTTTAGGCGGGTTTAAGATTCCCCTATCCCCATTTTTTCGCATATCCGTGAATACTTCCAAATTCTATTTCCAATTCACCCCAAACTCTATTAGGTCAAGTGGGGACGGGCTTTCGCTACAAGATAACCGAGGAATTTTCTTTTGAGGTTTGACGCTTTTTCAAAGGTCAAGACCACGGGGTGTATATTATTTTCACCGACAAAGTTTAGGGTAGCTGCCCTTCTAAAGTGTCGCAGATGGCGAGTAAATACTTTTTTGGGTCGACGGCACCCAAGGCACGAATGGGGTTGGGTAGGATGAGGATCCGAAAGTGAAACCCTCGATTCGAGAAGACCACTCAAAACGCCGGTGAAGTCTCCGTAGATTCACCGGGACGACTGAATAAGGTCGGTCCGAGCGCTCACGGTCGAGGCCCTGTGGTCGAGGTCCGAGTCAGCGAGGCACCTTCTTCTTCTTACCCTCATAAATCTAATTTTGCCGTGCTAACGCGATTTTCTTTTGCATGCGATGAAACCGACGCAGAAGAGAAAGGCTCATCTTCGCCGAGCAAGGCGCCCCAGAAGAGGCGGGTGGACCTACCAAACCCCAAGAAGGTCGACAATATTAGCTAATCGATGACGGGACCTCACCGAGGTCGAGCTCAGATCGGAGGAATGCACTCGCACACGCATCGAATATGAGGCGCAGGGCCCAGATCGGACGTACCCTCACCAAGGTATAAATATATTCCATGTTCGCTTCATCCGCCGGTGATGTATGCTAACTTGTATTGTTTTTAGGATGCGAGCTCGTGATCGGGGACCGCAACGTCTTCTTGGGGACCCGCAACATGCCATCGGGTATATCACCGAGAGCTCACCGGTGAGGCGCGGGAGCTTCTGGCCGCACGGGCGGATATCGATGCCGCCGTGGCCACCGTGAGGGCGGAAGCCGAGGCCGTGAAGGTTGCTGCTGAGGCCGCCCGGCGAAGAGGGCATTCAAGGCTAGAGGTCGCTCGAGAAGAGCTCGAGCGAGGCCCGCGAGGCGCGGGCGGGCGAAGAAGGAGCTCGCCGATGAGAGGAGTGCTGGGGCGGCGGATCGGGGCCATTGTTGAGGGCCTTTGCCGACCAAGCTCGCCGAGTCGGAGAGCTTCGCCTTCATTGTCGACCGGCCGCCGCACTCAAGACCAAGGTGGTGTCGGACCATCCGGAGGAGTTGGCGGCCGCCATGCCCGACTTTGACAAGGTCAAGCATGGTTGGGTCGAGGTCGCCACTCGGAGTCGAATAAGGCGACGCCGGGTGATCTCCGGGGTCGGGTCCTTCCCCATGCTGGAGGCTTTGGCGTCCAGCTCCTCCCTTCGACGGCGAGGCCGTTGCTCAGTGCAAGGAGGACGAAGATCCTGAACTCCAGGAGCTTCTTGCCGAGGTACGAGCCGAAGCTGAGGAGGAGGAGCCGATCTCCGAGCTTCCTTCCAAGGGTGATCAACCGCAGCAGCAGCAAGGGCAGCAGGAGGCCGGTGAGCCCGGCATAGAGCCTGAGGTCAGTGGACCGATATAATAGGTCGAATCACGGGTCGATAGATCCGAGCCTTTGTAAAAATTTCCCCCTTTTTGAATAATAAAATTTACAACCTTCTGAAACGTGTGTTGTCTCTTTAATTATAGCACTCCTCATCTCAATACCTCGGACTCGATCACGAATTGCCGACTGTCGAAGATGTCCGAGGTGCCTGGCCGAGAAGGACGAAGAGGCGTTGTTTTGGAGGAATGGTCCGAATCGACCTGTGTTTTGTCCAAGATGGAAGTCACCAAGGCCATCCGCCGACCAAGAAGTCGCAAGAAGCCGATCGAGAGGTAGCCCGCCTCCCGGCCGAGAACGAGGCTCTAAAGCTAAGGATCATACAACCAAGAAGTGGGTAGGACCTATCTCGCCGATGTGATCCAAGGACTACCGACAATGCGAGGAGCACTCAGTCGACGACGGAGAAGCTAGCTCGGATCTCGGAGGAGCACGCAGAGTATGAGATGGTAATCCACCGATCCGGTGGAACTACCATATCGTGTCGATGATCGAGTTCGAGCTTCGGCAGAGGCATGGTGCCGAGGATGAGGAGGCCCAACAAAGAAAGTTTAAAGGCCGCGTCAACTCCATCGTGAAGTACATGCGGATGTACGAGATCATCCGAACGACGATGTCGTAGCCCCCGCCGTGAGTCCACGCGGGCTCCACCGGTCCAATAATAGAAGAACCCGAGGAGGAGGGTGCTACGCCGATCATGCCGAAGTGCTCGGTTGACGGGTCCGGTGAGGAGCGCTTGGGGCGGTCGTCGACAGTGGGAAGCGCCCAGACTTCGTGTCGGCGTGGAAGGCGGCGGTCGGGCGAGGTCGTGATCCCGCCCGGTCAAGCTCGAGGGCCGGTGTGACCTCGGGTGTAGGAATGTCCCTTCGGTCGGAACCCATCTGCACCGGCCAGAGTGCACCCGAGCAGCCGGTGGTGCCGACCTCATTGATTGGGTGGAGGGCACCGAGTTCGCTCCGGTATTCATCACCGATCCGAGATTTTGTTAAGAATCGTGTAGCTTCAGTGAGTCCCATGGAGGTGGAGCTCGGAAGCCCGAATGAGGCGATATAGCTTAGACTTTGTATTTAGTCGTAAATGTATTTAGACTGTATCAAGTGTATATTTTCCCCGAGAGGTACAAATATAGCTTAGGACTTGGTTTTAGTCGTAAATGTATTTAGATCAGATATGTAATGTATATCTTCCCAAATAAAGCGAGCATAATTTGACGAGATTCATGTGGACGTCGTTTGCATGTAGATGTTTAAACTTAATGAGTAATCAGATGCGTGCATGTAGACGCTCAATTTAATGAGTAGTCTGTATGCCTTGCACCGAGACGCTCAATTCAATGAGTAATCATGAGCGAGTGCGCGCTTAGTCGAGTACCCTACTTAGTGGGTTTGTCATCTTCGTGGGCGCCCTTGTGAAGGTTGATTATGTGTTATCCGACTTGAGAGCAGATGTGCACATAAGCATAAGACGAGACAGAGGAAATACTTATTCGTAAAAAACGTTTTATCGAGAAGTAAATAACATCGCACTTCGCAAAACAATAAGAGGACTAACAAGATGTCGATCCAAATCAAAGCTATGTAAAGTACCTCCTCAAATGAGTGATATGCCGTGTTCTGGGGATAAGTGCACCGGATAAGTGAGCGAGCTTATAGGCCCTTTGCCGAGGTCCTCATGAATGCGGTATGGACCTTCCCATGTCGGATCTAGCTTGTTAAGACGCCGGCTCTGTGGCTTCATTATTCCATAGACGAGGTCGCCACTTGGGAGCGGCGGCTTTTACTCTTTTGTTGTACTACCGTGCGACTGCCCTTATATTTGGCTTCGTTTATGAAGGCAAGCTCGCGCTCTCCTCGAGAGCATCAAGGTTGACACGCAGGTCTTCCTCGCTCCTGCTCGGTCGAAGTGAAGAGTGCGTGGGTTCGCCACCGATCTCATCCCAGATGATGTGACAGGTCCCGTAGACCAAGTGAAGGGGTTTCTCCGCGAAGTCCGGAGGTGTTGTCTGTGGGACCAGAGGACTTGAGGAGATTTTCAACCCATCGCCCTTAGCTCGGTCTAACCTCTTTTTCAATCCTTGTCCGATCGTGCGGTTCGTCACCATTTGCTTGCGGGTGTGCAACCGAGGTGAAACGCTGCTCGATCTGGAGCTCTTCACACCATTCCTTGAAAGTTTTGTCGACGAACTGGGTGCCGTTGTCCGAGACCAAGATATGCGGTATGCCGAAGCGGCAAACTATGTTCTTCCACACGAAGGTCTGAATCCTCCTGCTTGTGAGGCTCGAAAGTGGCTCAGCTTCGACCCATTTTGTGAAGTAGTCTACAGCTACGACTAAGTATCGAAGCTGACCTGGTGCGCGGTCAAACGGACCAACGATGTCGATCCCCATCGCATGAAAGGCCACGACTCGTAGGTGCTTAGATCGGTCAGGGTAGTTTAACCGTGGAGTGAAGCGGCACTTCGGACACTTTTGACGAGCTCGGCCGATCTTCGACGAGGTGGGCCAAGAATATCCGACCACTCGCCTTCTTTGAGAGAGCTCGCGACCGATGTGGCTTCCACAAGACCTCCGTGAATCTCATTGAGTACGAGTCGGCTTCTTCCGTCCGAGGCACCTCGAAGGGGTTGGAGATAAGACTTCAGATAGAACGCCTCATGTGTGAGGTACTTTGGGATTTCACCATCATCTTTTGGCTTTGAGCCGATCTTGAGGCAAAGGCGCCATCTTCCGAGATAGGCCTTTATGGGGACATCCAGCTCGGCTCTACCTCGATGATGCCGATGTGGGACTCCACGATGCTTCGAATGAAGCTCCTCCACCGGTGGACTTGTTGATGACGCAACTAACTTGCTTGCCGGCGACGCCACCGGTTGTTTTCCTCGTGGGATTCGATGAACATCAAGTACTGAACGAGGTCAAGATCTCCTTCGCCTTCTCGAGGTATTGCTTCATTCGATCCTCCTGGCCTCGATATGCCTAGGACCCGGTTTACCACGACCGGAATCTCCAAGATCCGGACCTTGTCCACTTTCGATTCCTTTGCGGAGTCCCGAGATCGCTCGTACTCCACCTCGTTGTTTGTAATCGGAAGGTAAACCGAGGCGAGGTCACTTCTTGCTTGTCGGGCCGAGGAGGAGGATGCCGCTCCGCCGCCCGCTTTGCATGAAGCTCGCCCACGCACATCTCGCCAAGAACCACCGGGCGGTGCAAGGATGATTCCTCCTCCGTGGGGCGGGAGTTGGAGTGACTCGCCGGTAGAGCCGACTCGGTGAATTTGGCCTCCACCAGAAGTCACGGAGCTTGCCTTTATGGCCGGCCGGGAGTACGAAATATCGTGCTCGCCGAGCTCCAGGCCCACTCAGCTATACGCTCGGATGATTACGCTCGACAAGACTTGTCTCAAGGGTAAGCCGCTTAGTACCGGACGAAATGGGCTTGGAAGTAGGGTCGAGGCGCGCATGCTCACTAGGCTGCTACCTTTTCGAGGCGGGTACCTGCCTCCGGTCCTTTGAGAGCCCGCGAATGAAGTAGATGGGAGTTGCCCCACCTCATCTCGCACCAATATCAAGATCGATTGCCTCGTCCGAGGCGGCCGATATAAAGAGAGGATTTCACCTTGTTTCGGGCGGACAGGTGGTCGCGGTCGGCGAGATATTCTTTCGGATGTGCGAAGACGACTGGTGTTCTTCCCCGCCAGCGAAGTCCGAGCTCTCCTCAAGATCTCAAGAAGGAAGCCGCTTCTCGGCAGCCCGAGATAAGAATCACCGAGGGCGCCTAGCACCCGGTGAGTTTGTGGATCTCACAGATGGTCTTTGGCGCCTGCATGTCGAGCACAGTCTTCACCTTAATGGGATTTGCCTTCAGGCCCTCCTGAGAAACCCAGCATCCCAGGAATTTACCCGTCTTCACCATGAAGGTACACTTCTGGGGGTTGAGCTTGAGGTTGGCCGACCTGAGGAGCTGGAGGATAGGTCCGAGGTCGTCGGGGCAGTTCTCCATTTTTCGACTTTTGACTACGATGTCGTCGACATAGACCTCGACGATCTCCCATATGTGGTCCTTGAATATTGCGTCCACCATCCTCTGGTAGGTAGCTCCGGCGTTCTTTAGGCCGAAAGGCATCTTCCGGTACGCAAAGACTCCGAAGTCGGTGATGAACGCCGCTTTGGGACGCCCTCCGAGCTCACCAGATTTGGTGGTACCCTTGATGTATCTAGGAAATCAAGACCTCGTGGCCTACCGGCTCCACCTTCCGATCAATGTCGGGAGGGGTAACAATCCTTGAGCGGTGCTTGTTGAGGTCGGTGTAGTCGACGCACACGCGCCACCCTCTTGGCTTTCGGACCACGATCGGATTAGCCATCCGTGTCGGTACTTAACCTCGAATAAGATCTTCGCCTTCGAGCCGAGTCACTTGCCTCTTATGACCTGCCGCGCTCGTCGCAAACACTCTTTTCTTCGCCGAACCGCTTAGTGGCCGGGTCAATGTTGAGGCGATGAGTTATGAGCTCGGGTGACACTCCGTCATGTCGAGTGGGGACCATGCGAACACGCCCTCAGATTCCCTAAGTCGCATGACATGCCGCCAATAATATCTGGGCCCCGACGCCGACCTGACAACTTTGGAGGGTCGTCGTCAGATAGTCAAGATTCTCCGTCGTCCCGAGGTGGCGCTCGGGATTCTCAGAATTGCTATGCACGAGGTAAGGCTACATCCCAGGTCGAGACTCGTAGCATTCTTTCGCCGCCGCTTGGTCACCCTGGATGCTTAGCACTCCCACCGAGATGGGTATTTTGATTGTGAGGTGGTACACCGAGCAGACGGCCTTGGTGGCGTATAGCCAATCTCTGCCGAGGATGATGTTGTACGGAGAGGGAGCTCGTACCAGGAAAAATTGAATGGACTTTGTGACCGACCTTGGAGCACATCCTACAGTAATCGGAAGGGTAATGACACCTTCGGGTTGAACCGCCTCCTGAGTGAAGCTCCGCGACTGGGATGGTGCAGGACGATTTGAATCCCTCCGACCTCAAGTTTATCCAGTAGCTCCGAAGATAATGCCGACGGAGGCACCGATGTCGATGTAGACCCGTGGACATTCTTGTTGCCCACCACGGCTTGTATCGTGATGGCGTCTTGGTGGGCATGATCTTGGGCACTGGTCATCTTTGGAGAACAAGATGTTCTCACCATCCCGAGTCGCTTGTTTTTCGCTCCTGGGCCGGCCTCAAGCTTCATTTTTAACGACGCCTCGCTGCTCCTGCTGGGAGTCCGTAATGGCATGACTGCCCATAGCGCTGGGACCTTCGCCTCGCCATCTTCGGCCGGGTCGCCGAGGTCGGCCCGCAGATTGTTGCCACCATTATTCTTCCTCTCGCGCCCGGCCCCCGGCCCATCTCGACCGAGGTATTTCTTGAGGGCTCCTCCTCCGACGAGCTCGCCAATCATGAGCCTGTGTCTCGCAATCCACGGTGTCGTGACCATACCCTTGGTGATAGTCACAATACTTCTCGCTGACCCTCTTCGATCCTCCTTTCACGGGAGGTGGTTTCGGAAGAGCTCGTGGAGCTCGAATATCTCCGCCTCGATTTGAGCAGAGGAGGCGCTGCCGCCGTGGTTTGGCCGAGGTCCGAGCCTCGACCCAATGGCCTCTCGATTCTATCAAGGCGCCGACGATCGCCGCCCGACTTGGTCATCCGCTTCTTTCGTTCTACCCTTTGCTCATCCTGCATCTCTTTTCTTCCGATCCGACTCGTCCCCTCGACATAGTTGTCACTGTGTTCCAAAGTTTACTCGCCGTCTTTG
Organism: Salvia rosmarinus; assembly: GCA_036937905.1. Taxonomy (NCBI): domain Eukaryota; kingdom Viridiplantae; phylum Streptophyta; class Magnoliopsida; order Lamiales; family Lamiaceae; genus Salvia; species Salvia rosmarinus. Next base: position 21,805,206 of record CM072813.1, read on the forward strand.
GTTTCTCCCCGGTGATTTCTTTGTTCGCGCCTGTGTCGATCCTTTTGAACACATTGATGATGTATGATCGTTACTATCATCAATCTTGAGGATTCCTTGATGAATCGCGAGACGAAATTTGACATCGCCTCGCCTCGCCCTTGCGGATGGTGAGCAGTGCCGGACGGTCGCCGAGGTGGCATCTTCCGATGAAGCGCCACTGAATCGATCCATGAGGTCCCGGAAGGCAGTATATCGCTCACGGCGAAGCGAGGTGAACCAACGTCGGGCGTTGGAGATCAAGACTCGGGAAGATTTTGCACATGTGAAAATCTTCCATTCCTCGATTCGCCATATTGGTGGTATAGGCGAAAAGGAAGTCGGAGGGTCCCAAGGCCATCGTAGGCGCGATGTTGGGTGCCCCGTATCACGGGCAAGGGCGTGTCCGTAATCTCTCCGAAAAAGGAGATGATTCTCCGCACGGTCGAACCCGGAGATCGTTGCCATCTCTTTCTCGGAAGGGTGGGAGACCGATAACAGATCTATCGCCTCCGACGGGGAGTTCGGCTCGCCTTCCTCTCTCCTATTCCGCCGGCTCCGGGAGGCATGCCGAGTGGAGAGGGGTCATGAGCGACGTGGTGGTGAATGGTTGCACCATCTCGACGAGGTGATGGACCGCGGCGGATTGACGACGTGTTCTCGGCCATTGTGCCGAGGTGGCGCTGACCGCCTCGATGGGGCGAGCGACCTCGGCGCCAGATTCGCCGCGCCGGGCACTCGAGAGTGCCGCCCCATTTGTCCTCCGTGAAGGAAGTTTTGAATGGCCGAGATGGCATTGAGAAACTCGAGACATAGCTCGCCAAGGGCTTCGTGAGACCGGTGAACCGCCTGCTCACCGGGCGCTGAGGTCGGCGCCTTCTTCCTCGTCGTATGGCGATCCCGAGGTGTATGGAATGTTTTCCATGTAGCCCTCGGGCGTGTGGCCGATGTGGCGCCTCGCAATCTCCTTCTCGGCGCCGAGTGACCACCGTCGCCTTCGCCGTGGTTGTTGCCGATGTCGGCGGTTGCACGTGTTCTGCCATTAATTTGTAGAAAACGCTTTTTGTTCGCTTTTCCCACAGACGGCGCCAATGATAAATCTAGTGTATGTTAATATACGAGATTTACGTAAAGCAGTAAAGAACACCAAGGCTTTTACGTGGTTCGATCCAAATAAGATCTACGTCCACGGAGGAGTGATTCCTCAATACTTTCACTATGATTTGATTACAGTGAGTGTAGCTAAAAGCTCTTAGTATTCAACAAGTTGCTAACCCTTCTACCTTCGATTTAACTCCTATTTATACATATCTGAGGACCCTTAAGGCGGGATCTGATCCCCTCCCATGTAGGGACTCTTCCTCTCGCATGTAGGGACTGTTCCTCTCGCCCATAGGGACTCTTAGCCTTCCGCCTGTAGGCTCTTAGCCTTCCGTGTAGGGTGGCGCTCGATTAGGTTTGGAGGTGGTTAGGGTTTAGAGGATGGGCCTCGCTTAACCGCGGGTCGTTATTAACCCAGCCCGCTGCGTTTGGGCTGTCTGGTCCGAGCGGTTGGGCCATATCCCATCAATTAGCTGGAGCATTCTCTTTATGCCTTGATTTTTTGAAAACATAGCTTGTAGAATGGCTTGAGCTCCGAATCAACCCACTTCCAAAATTCACGATCATCCCGATGCATACATGCATACATTCAATTGAAGGCATGAGTAACATGGAAAAACACATAAGTAAATTCAATCATTTTTTTTGTTATGGCTCTGTGACAACAAAAAGCAGTATCTCCTCTTCACATTCGTATTAGTGTGTGAGGTTTTCACCATAGCGAGTATTTGATGGCTGCAAAGTCGATGGACATCGGAAGTATTCCTGACGTTCCTGTAGAACTTGCCACCACGGGGGAGTTCTCAATCGCTCAATGCTAACCCCAAATTGCGAACCCTAAATTGTCCAATACTATCTCCTAATCGTGAACCCTAAATCTCTTGGCGTTGCTCTCCAAATTGCGAAGAATTATTGCCTAGAAAGAAACAAATTCAATAAGGCAAATGTCTTTGTTTTTGCCCTAAATGAAAAGAAATTGAATGAAATAAGAGTAATTTCAAATGATTGAATTTTCAATTAATAAAACTATGTTATTTTGTTTGTCGGATATTTTATCCAAGTTGGCATTTTAGCCCTTGAGCTTAGCTTCGATTTCGCGGAACTAGAACATGTGGAAAAAATTAGGATAATAGAAAATTCGTCTATTATCATTCAAATTTTAAATTCATGTGACAAGTGCCAAAAGTTTGTGTATTTTGTAGCAATTGAACCAATTATTTAATATAAGTGGGCTATTGATTAGTGTGGACTATTAGTTTAGTTTTATTGAGTTACCTTCTGTTGGAAAAATTCCTAATTGTTGGGAATAAGTCTAACTTAACTGTGTTTTGATCAGATCCCAAAATCTCTAATGATTGTCCTGCTGTTATAACTAATGTTGTTGACTTGTTTTGGAGTTAAACGTTTTTGTTACAGGTTTCAGTAGTAGAACTACCAGCTTGGACATGCCCAACACTGAAGGAGCTCGAGCAATACTGAAACCATTCTTATTGATCATAGGAGTATCAAGATTGCTAACCGATAAAAGTTTAGCTGGAGGATCATGTATTAAGATCAAGACCGTGGAAGGCCAGTGATGTCGAACATGAAAGTATAGAGATGTTGATGAACATAGCTATTAGAGTGAAGTCAAGATCAAGATCAAGTCGGAAGACTAAAGACTGAGATCGGAGACTGAAACTCAGCTCTAATGAAAAGAAAGAAGTTTGGATATGACTAATTGTCCCTTTAGTGTAAGTCAAAGCTAACTACCAAAAATCAAAGATGGCGATTAAAAGTCAAAGTCGATCGATGAAAACCAAACTGACTATTAATACTTCAAGTGTAAGTGATCGAGCTAAAAACACACTCAAATTACTCGCAATCGTACGAGGTAATCGTAGCGTGATAAGTTAACACGAGTCGTCTCTCAAGGAAAACTTAACAGGGCCATTGTTTGTGTTGTGCACAGAAAGCGATTAAATCCTAAACATTCTAACATCAACGGGGGTTGAACATGCAAGAAATGAAATACGAGAAATTAAACAGCGATCCTAAGCTAGGGGTTGTCAATCCCGAGCTAAACTAATAAAGCGATAAATCTAGACTAGGGGTTGTCAATCCCTAGTTGAACTATGAAAGCAGGATAAATCAAAGCGATAAACAAAAGCATATGCAATTCTATTATTCATAGGGTTTGTCAATCCCTAATCTAAATCTAATTGCACATAAATTATAACTATCAATCATCCAAAAAGAACTTGAAATAATCGAAAGCAAGAAATCATAGCAATATAAATCAACGGAACAAGAAAACAATCCATCATTACTATGGAATCAATTCAACATAAATCATCAAACCAAACACTATGAAATTGATTCCTCAAGAACTGATCATCCAAAGCATAAATTGATAACAAGATTATTCAATGATGAAAATAAGAACAGGAATTAAAACTAAGATTACCTGTGTTATGTCGCTCAAGAAATCGGAAGAAAGTCAAGAGAAACTCATGGCTGCGTGAGAAAAATAGAACTGAGGACTAAACTCCGGACCCTGCACTCAACACTAAGCCCGTATATTTATATTAAATGAATGTGAGCGCCGGATGAGAATGAGCGAGTTCAAAACGCTCTAACTTGAAAGTGAACGCTGGTTCAAAGTGAACGCCGGTGAAAAAGTTTCGCCTCACAAATGAGCTAGCGTCGTGTTAAACGACGTTGAAGACGGAGAACGCGCGTGTGAGCCGGTTGACACGGAGCGGGCTGCCAGGCCGCCGAGCATGCGCGCGGAAGGCGAGGCTCAAAGCGACGCGAACGTCGTGCGGAGAGAGCGCCGGGCGCGGAGTGGAGGAGGTCGAGGCGCGGGCGCTGGGGGCGAAGCGCGCGGGCAGGCGCGACGGTGCCGGGCGAAGCCCAGCCGGACGGAGTGAGCGGGCGCGGGCGCAAGGCACTGGGGCGGCGATGAGCCGGTGGAAACCGAGCGCGGAGTAAATTGCGAAGGCTCGAGACCCAGCGCAGGCTGGGTGGCCGTGTCGCGTCGCAGGCGTGCGGGAGTATCGCGCGCTGGGCGGGCGTGCGGTGCGGAGAAGGCGGGCGCGCCGTGCAGGCGTGGGCGTTCGCGACGCTGTGCGGGCGTCGCGACTTTGGTCGTTCGACCGTTCTCCTTCAGTATGAACTCCGATTTGCGATCCGCTTTCTCCTATGAACTCCTGTCGAAATGCTCTTCAATATATTTGATTCTTGGCATATCCAATTCATCCTATTTTCTGCTGTTTTCCTACAAAACATCAAAATGAACGAAGTAAGTCCGAATCGATAGAAACTAATCAAACCAACGGCATAAATAGGACAAACCATAGAAAATGACACGTAAAACAATACCAAGAATCATCACAAAATCATACTAAAAAATAAGCATCTAACTGACTCAGGTTTCTAAACTGATAAAAGGTCAGAGTCGTCACGATAAAAACGGAGTAGCCTCGATCGATCCAACTCAAGTCAACGCACTAATAAAATACGGGGTCAACTCAAATGAAGAAACATGGAATCTTCGTGGCAAGTCCATGCATCGAAGTGAATTTGTAGAAGATCCTGACATATCAGAAGACCTTTTCAGAATTACAGAACTACAGTATACTGTTGGATTTGTATACTGAAAACAGATGATTGAGCTTGTATACAATGTTTCTTGTTACCACTATTCTAATCTCTTGTCTGAATTATTTACTTGATTGCATATGTTGTCCCATTATCTCATACAAAAGTTTGATCATACAGTGTGTAGAAGATCACAGAAGTCTTATGATTGGTTAAACTAATTGAGATATAAAAATGATCACAATCGAGACAACATGATGACGAGTTATTGGTAAAGACTGCAGTATAGATAAGAAATAACTTGACTTAGTTTCCTGTCTATGCTGGTACTAGAGGTGCTCATTGGAACTGGAATCGACGTTTCGAACCGGAACCGTGGTCAACGGCTTCGAATCGGAACAATTGACCACGGTTTTGAATCGGAACCGTTGACCATGCATCCAGTTCCGAACCGTATCTTACACGGTCCGATTCCGGTTCCAAACCTTAGGAACCGAAGGTTCATTTTTGTGTTTTTTCAATTTTTTTAATCATGCCTATTTGTTGTATGTGTTTAAAATACACTAATTAAATGTATATATTATAAAGTAAACACAATAAATTATGGGAAAAACACGAGAAATTATGGGGAAATCACCAAAAAAAAATAAAAAATTTGTATTTTGAACCATCCGAACCGGCGGTTTGGGTGGCTAAATTCAAATTTAAAACATCCAAAATTCATCTATAAATATCCCTTAATTCAACCATTTCAACACACCAACTCATATTCTCTATCTCTCTTAATCTTATTGTAGCAAATTGCAATCTCTAGTTCTATTGAATTTTTTTTACAAGTTGTCATTTATTAGATTTACCACATTGTAATTGACTTATGTAGTTAAATTTTACAATTTGATTTATACACATTTCATATATTTTTGAATAAATACACAAAAAATTACAACTAAAAAAACAATTCACGGTTCGAAATCGGAACCGTTGATTCCAATTCGAAACCGTAACCGAAATTATCTACCCTCTATACGATTTCGTTTCGAAATTTTGGAACCGAAATCGTGAACACCTCTAGCTGGTACGTCTTGACGTATTGATAGATCACAGTGAGATGAGTTCTTCTATCTGACCATCGTGAAGAACCTAGATCTCGATGACTTTATGTTGATTTAAACCTGGATAAAGTTTCAGGTGAGTCTGAGTTACTGACCATCACTTGGACTTGTTATGAGTTAGAGTTACATGATATAACCTAAGATTCTCCGCATCTTGGATGGTGGCAATGCTTGTATGTTATGCTGGTTACCTGTATCGAGTCACTGTATCCGTTTAGAATTATTTCGTCCCCTTAGGGAGCTCAAAAGGTTAAATCATGTATCTTGAGTTAGCTCAAGTATAATAATAAGGTTAAGTTTTACTATTTAAGGAATTAAAGATATTAATTATTTTAAACAGTCAGAGTACTATAAATAATTAATGGATGTGTGAAATCTTAAATACTAAGATTCGAAAGTCTAAGTACATGTCGACTCAACTTCAATAATAAAGGGTAAGTAAACATTTATTCTCTAGTGGAATGAATAAATGTTTATGAATTAATTTATGTTCTGGACTGAATATAAGAGAATTAATTTATTTTATGCCCATCTTTATTCCTTGTATTTTATCTCTGGGCTGCCCCATCAAGAATGTAATTTCCGACCACCCTTGTAGGAATCCCATTAGGATTCTGTTTTGACTAACATATTATTTATTTAATATGTCTCATAGTCTGGATAGATATTATCTAATATTATTAGATATTAGGATATAATTATTCTAAAAGAGAATTATCTTCAGGGAATAAAATAATTGTTGTATTTATTAGATATGCCAAAATCCTATCTCATTAGGATTATAGAGATAACAATATAAAAATAAGGTAAGAGAAAATCAAATCATCAATAGTGATTTTCGAAATCACTATTCATCACCATAGGTGACAAAAAATTTCAGTGTTCTTCATAGATTACTTTCACTCAGTATTGGAGATCATGCATTTGGGACACAATCCAGAAGATCAAAACTGGAGTCTTCAATTGATCTACTGTGCTGGAAATTTATAGGTAAACACAAGAAAACTCATATGTGTTGCAATTAATTATATAGGAACATGCTAGAAATATAATCAATATATGGTGAATTAAACATCCAAGATAGATCATTGGGAACACGGGTAAATTCAATTTTTCAATCATGTACGATGATGTAGACCCTTATAGCGACTTACGAGGATTTTCAAAGTGTCACGCCCCAATTCCTAATATAATGGAAGCTCGTAAATCGAGACGCGACTAATAAAATGCAGAAAAATATAAGGTAAAAAGTTTACTCGAATGATCAAGGCAATAAACCCTTAAAATTTGGGAATAGCTTTCTAAATGAAAATGGAAGACATCGAATGATGTAATCCAATCAAAACAATAATTATCCTCAGGATCACAAGTTTAGTTTCGTTTCTAATAGTCAATATACGTCAAAATGATAAACATCAAGGATCGTGAGTCTAAGCTCATCAAAGGTACAATTTAAGTCATGACAAGAAGGAAAATGAAATTAGAGCTAGTTCATCAATGAAGTCTAAATACGGAAAATAATCCGTCAAAATACGGAGTGAACCATAATCTCAGCTCTGCCCCGTCAGCGCCCATTGATCAACCTGAAAACATTTGAAAATATTTGGGCTGAGTACTAATGTACTCAGTGGACATGCATTTTCTATAAACATTTCATAAATTCGTAAAAAAAAACAGTTTATCCAATCATGATAACACGACTTAGAAGGTTTTAAAAGAGAAATCACTTCTAAGCATGCAAAAATATTTCATTTATTGGGCCCATTGTCACAACTCTTACATTCGCTTTGATCTCGACCTCTAGCCACCGTCGGATCACATGCCCCATTATTGTCATCGGGACGAACTTGGGACAAATTCATAATTTCATGACGCATTTCAAAACGCATCCGCAAGCACCCTTATAACGCTCATGATTATGTTAGTGTCCCATGGAGATCAACCCACGAAACAACTAACTAGTGTACACAATTCTCAATTAACATATTAAGTTTAAAGAGAATCTCGATCGATACATTTACGAGCCTTAAACAGAGTAGAGCGCACAAAAACATTTTATTGGATAAACAGGTTTGATTTCATGAAATATCGAGCATATAACTCAAATATACTTTTGGTAAATAAAGCCCACCTCGATAGGACAAAGTCGATTTAAATCACTATCAGATACGCCTCGGGAAGCAACGCTAATCCCTTGATCGAAAAAACCTACAAGAAACACTAATCTTAATAGGTCTCGAAAAGCTAGCCTTAAGTTTAAATAAAGTAGGCTACTAACTTATGATTCGTTAAACCTGAGTTTTCAAAATATAAATAAATTTGAAAACTAATATATATCGGCTAAGGGCACCAATAATACCCTTACTCGACCTTTCGTTTAAAAACTCATTTACTTTCATAATCTTCTTATGATAAATACTTTTTACAAAAGTATAATGCAATTGACATACATTCTAAATTCGTATATATTAAAGATTCTCGCTTAATATAACACATAATAAAATTCTCAAATTATGCACTTCTCTAACATAATTTAATTTATTAACTATTCTAACTTAATTAATTTCATTAAAAGAAATTAATATTAATTAAATAGGTCATAATCATAAATAATAAAGTAACTTAAACTTGGACTTAACCTCGACTTAGTCAATTAATTAATTAAACTTAATAGCAATTAATTAATTAATTAATTAATTAACTTACCATAATTAAATGATTTAAACTTATAATTAAGTTTAAGTTAATTATTTATTTAATTAGACTTAATATAATTTAATTAATTAAGTCTCAAAGTTAAACCTTATTTATTTAATTAATTTAAGTCCAAAGATTTAATTAATTAAAGTCCAATTATTAATTAAATGTAAGCCCACATTTTATTTAATTAACTAAGGTCCAACTATTAAAACAATTTATAGCCCATGTTCCTTGTTATAGTTTGGACCCAAAATTAATATAGTTCAAGCCCATTAGCATTTTATTTCGGCCCAAACACAATAAAACAACCCAACTCATTTTTAATAAAAAGGAACTAGCCCAACTCATGAATTAAAATACTTTCATCCCAACAATTTAAAATAAACTGAGCCCAACATTTAAAAAAAATAAAATCGGCCCAACCATTTTAAATAAGAAACGGCCCACATCACATTTGGCCCAAAACAAAAAAATAAAAAGAGCCCAACTTATTTTAAATAAAAATTAGCCCATTTCTTACAAACCCTAAACCTATCCCATTATTCTCAAGGTCGCTTTCAAGCAGCCATGAAGCCTGGCGCCAACTTAAGCGACCACACATTTTTTTTTTCTTTTCTCTTCACCTCTCGTGGCCTCCCCTCACGTCTCTCTCTCGGCCTCTTCTCACACACTCACGCACACACATGAGACACACACCACACTGTTTGACGTCCCATGTCCGGCCGGCGAGTCACGCCATCGCCGCGACCTCAGCTCCCTCTTCTCTCTCTCTGTTCCCCCCCGTGAACCGACGCACACACACACGACGGCAAGCCACGCACGCGCGGATCAGTCGCTGCACGACCGCTGCCGCCACCGCGTCGCTGCCGTCGTGCCACCGCCGCCAGCCTCTCTCTCCCTCTGTAAACCCACGCGCACACACACACTTTGACGGCAACACACTGCCGGCAACACACACGCTCACACATGACAGCAACAAACACACACGCACGCGACGGCGACACACCGTCGCACACCCACCCGCAGCGCCACCGCAGCCGCAGCCTCCCCTCTCATTCTCGGTAGCTGCTGCCGCCGTGCTCTCCCTCTCTCTCCGACGACACATCGCCGTTGAGGGCTGTCCCCCCCTTTTCTTTCTCCCTTCCACTGCTTTCACTCTCGGCTCTCTCTCACGACTCCCTCTCGGCACTCATACAGCCACAACACACACACACACACTGACGGCCACAACACACACACACATAACACACAACATACATATACGCATATACACTTAGATGAAAATGGAGAGATTCAAGTTTAAACCTTTTGTGGATTCTTGTTGAGGCTGCAGAGGAAAGATGAGTGAATGAGAGGTTAGGGTTCAAAAGAAGGAGAAGTGAAGCCTTTAATGGTGTAGGGTTTTGATTGTCCTATGGGCTTTACTTTTGGGCCTTGTCGAACCAAAGCCCATTAAACAGTTTATTCTTACGGCTCAAAGTCCGATCCTAAAGATTATTAATTAATAATCCAACATTAGCATAATATTATTGATATAATGATTTATAAGTACATATATATAAATCATATTCGATTATTATATTATATATAATAATTCTCATATTCATTTCATAAAATTTAATGAAAAAAATTTCTTTTTATTGGAATTTAAAAAATTTCTTTCACTGGGCACGAATCATTTAAAAGTTCTAAGTTCGAAAGTCATTCTAATCCTATTGAGAAAGACGGGGTATGACACAAAGGGAAGAATTCAAATGTCAAATAGAATGATGTGATTGGTGTTCCTTCCAACGACACTATTCATCATCTTCTGTATAAATACACACATAGTCCAATATTTAAAGGTTACCGAAATACAACGCATTCAAAGTATTTAAAGCATTCAAAGTCCAATACTCAAGTCTATCAAACAACGATTTCAAAGAAGTAAGTTCTCAAAGCTATAAGCAAACCTTCAAAGCTCACATATAATTATCAGCTCAAGGTTTCAATTTACACTTCATTAAGTCTATTATACCATCTTGTTTATCTTAAATCTAGATATACTGAGTTTGATGCATGTGTCAACTCAGAATATTAATTTGAAGCCCATCTTCGAAAACCCTAAGAGTTTGTGTAAAAGTTTGACCAATTAAGCAACAAAGTATCAGTTGTTGAAAGTTTGGTTATCTAGTACCCGTAAGCTAGAGGTAAGATCGACTGGACCCGTAACCAGTCAAAGGTCTTAGCACCTGGAAGCGTAGGAAGAATGCCAAGTGAGGTGGGTACTGTAAGGTTAACTCAATATTTAGATTTTCTCCTGTACTCGTATACAAATTCAATCTGAAGTTAGTGGATTGACTAAACAATCATTCCATGGACATACGAGTTGATCTCTTTGAACTACGTAAAACTCATCGTGTTATTTAGTTTCAGTATCGTTATTTAAAATGCATGTTATTGGACTGCCATCATCAGCACACAACATCACAACATAGTTTTGAAACTCTCTATCAGTAGTAGTTTGATACTGAAGAGATATAACTGAAAACTGACTAAGCAATATTTGGCTAAGTGTTTCAAGTCAATTTTAAGATTTCAGTAAGACAAATACAGTAACCACCATATTCCACACGCACATCAATTATCAATCCAACTGACCAACTACCTCAGTAGTCAGTAGGTTTGATAACTGATATCACTTTGTACCAGACTTCATTTATATGAACGGATCACCAATACTATCAATAATATCAAACTGACAGTTACCCGACCAACTATTGTATCAATAGTCAATCACTCTATGTAAAGATTTTTTTTTTAAATTTGACTAGTTGATGTATCCCCCTCATACACCAATATGTACTCCACGGAATCCATCACCTTCATCTTTTATCTATATTTTTTTTTAATCGTACTTCATCTGTTATATATGGCATATTATAAGTTATAAAATTTAAAATAATCAAACTATCAAATAATATTTTATTCATATGGAATTAGTAATTGAGATGTTTTACGAGCTAATGTGTAATTTAGCAAAATATACAGATATGACTGAAAAACTATTAAAAAACAAAGGCGAAAAGGAACATGCGGATAATTTTATTTTGAATTTTTTAAGTCCAAAATAAATGAATATGAGTTCTGTAGTTGAAGATGATCTTAATCCTGGTTTATAATCATTGGCGGACCCAGAGGGGGCAGTGGGGGCACTGGGCCATGAGTCTTAAAAAATTACTATATATATATATATTTTTTTTTTCATATAATTGTTAAAATAGATTAATATTTTTTGTTCTTGTAGAATTGTGTATTTTGTGTGATAGAGATATTGAGCTGATTTTCCTTTTGTCATTATTGGTGTTAAGTTTTTCAGTATCTTAATGAAAATATATTTACATCTAATTTTTGATGATGTGCAAGTTATGAACAATACGACTTTTACTTGTATACAATTATTGTATATTTTATTCTTTAATTGAAAACTTGATATCCTATACCATTAAACATTTTCTACTATTATACTATTCTATCATTTGATACTTGTTTATAATTGTGCATGTATCAATAATTATAAATATATTTTGCTTTTACATTATACTATCAAGAACTGAAGTTTAAATTAAATAAAGCTTTGTTTGCAGTTCCTTCTTCATAATTTAGAAGATTGTAAATTAGAGTTCATTTCAAATATTATTATTGTTTAGGTAGATGAAAACATATATGTTTCATTTTTATCAGTTAATTGACCTATCTATCCAAACTAAAAAATAAAAAGAAAAATATTGTAAGATGATCATACTTAACCTTTTTTGATATAGTGATATAATTTAAATAGAGTTATAATGGTGTTAAAATTAGTATTTATTTCAAGGTTTAATTTTAAAATTCTTCTTATAGATTTATAAATTATATATTTCCTCCATCCACAAAATTCATTTATTTATTTCCTCTTTGGACCATCAATGAGAAACATTTACTTTCCTCTTACGGAAATGATCCCACATAACCCCCTCATATGTTATGTGTCCCCTTTTCACTAACTTTACATTTAATACAATTTATTAAAACTTTTGCCACTAAAATTTGTAAACGAATTTGGTGATTTAAAATGAATAATTATTTGGACCCCCTAAATAAAAAATCTGGATCCGCAACTGTTTATAATGACAATACATCTTACTCTATCCATCCATAAGTAGAGAAACCAAGAACAAGACAAATCATAGCCCAAATATGTCAAATACTTAAATTTATCTCAAACTATATTAATTTTTTTATTTTTATCCTAAATTATCAAACTATACCCAGACTCTGCAAATCTACAAGTACGGAAAAACTACCTATGACAGTCTTAAATGTGATCTAAATCGTAAATAGACGTTGCTTGATTGACGTGGATTGTCATAATAGTTGGTTATTTAATATAAAAGTTGATAAATTTGAATAATTTGTAGCAATTTGGACATTAAACAATCAAAATCGATGATTTTAAGATAGAAATAGAAAAATCATGATAGTTTCGGCATAATGAATATTTAGCTGTCCACATAATGACATGCATCACTCCCATTATTTCCAGTATTTGGTTAAACTTATAAGCTTTTTAAAAGTATTTTATCAAAATAAATTTCTAAATAGTTTATAAACTATAAAAATACACTTCAACAATTTATAAACTCCCCAAAAAATAAATTCTAACACTCCAACTTATTTTTTCATAAACTTATAAATAATAATAAATTTACAAAAATAATGTTACTAATTTGTTATTTAGTAATATATCCTTCCAATTTCATTTCTATTCATTTTTTCCTCCAACTTATAAACTAAAGTATCCAAACATTTTGACATATTAGAAATTCTTAAAATATTATAGTTTATAAGCTCTTTAAAATAAATTTAACCAAACACCCTCTAAGTAGTTGGCTGATTGAGCATTGGCCTAATATAGAACTGTCTTGAAGTTGCAGGATAATTGCTAATGACTTATGAAAAGAGCTCCCAACCCAAGTAGGGGTGAGCATTCGGATTTCGGTTCGGATTTTTGCCTAATCCGAACCGATCCGAAAATCCGAATTTTGAGAGGAAAACAATCCTAACCGAACCAATATCCGAAAATCCAAATCCAAAATCCAAAAATTTTATAAAATATCCGAACCGAACCAAAAATCCAAATTATGGAAAATCCAAAATCCAAACAAATTTTTGCTAATTTTATATATATTTATATAAATTATATATTTTGATTTTGATTTTTTGATTAAAAATCCGATCCGATCCGAAAATCCGAAATTTTGAAAATGTCAATCTGATCCGAACCGAAAACCGAAAAATCCGAACCAATTTTAAATTTCGGTTTGGTTGGATCGGATATTCGATTTCGGTATTTTGCTCACCCCTAAACCCAAGAACTAATTTTGCAGGCTTCATCTGACTGCCACCAAATTAAATCATCAACATTATACAATATATGGACTTATAAAATTAATGACACACCTCTGGCACCAGTTGGTTTCATTTCCCAATTTATGATAAGCAAATGTTGAAGAATTCAGTGCTTCCTACATTCTTGGCTTTGATTGGATCTCTTTGATGAAGAAGGAATAATCGAGTTCCTAATTCCTATTAATATTGATAGGAACTGTCATTATTCTGGACTTCCAGAACTAGGAGTGAATATCTGAAGAACTGCTTCAACCGCAGAAACACTCCATCTTTCAACATGCCGCACAATCTGTTGAAGAAAATATAGCAACGATATTTGATACATTATCTCACATTTAGAGGGTGTTTTGCTGAGCTTATAAACTGTTTAGAAACTTATAAGCTCTTAAGAATGTTTGACAAAATAAGTCCTAAACAACTTATAAACTATGAAAATAAGCTACAACAATTTATAAGTTCCCCTAAAAATAAATTGTTCAACCAAACTTATTTTTTCATAAGTTATAAGCAATAATATATTTATCAAAATAATCTTCCTATGGTTCGTTATTTCTTACATATACACTATCAATTCACCTATAATCAATTTTCTCTCTCTAACTCCCGATTTTTTCTCTTAACTTATAAACTCAATTATTCAAATACTTTGACAACTTATAAGCTCTTGAAACATTACATCTTATAAGCTCTTGGAGCTTATAAGATCTCTGAAATAAGCTTAGCCAAACACCCTCATAGTCTTAAGCAACTCGGTGTTGATACTCACTCTAAAATCTTCATCTAGATCATATGTTGTTGTTCCATCAATGCAAATGAGTGGTTTCCACGGAAGTTTAAGGTATGTTCTGCAAACGAAATCAAATTTCTACATGAGAAACATTATAATTAAGCACAACAATTTCGATGTAAATGTCCATTTTTGCAACTTTGGTTAAGGAAAGTTATATTTTGGCCACTCTTTTAGAAACGCAAGTTTATAACTACTTTTTCGATCTACGTTCTAAACACACTGATCAAGGATGGGAATTGAGGTTACATGATGGGGTTAACATTATCTAAAAAAGTTACCCGACCTTGCATTTAGGTAACAGAAGACGTGATTGTTTTTTACTTGATTTTTTCAATTGTCTTTTACTTGATTTTTTCAACTGAAATGGCAGGACCCAATTACTAAGGATATTTTGGTAACACAAACCAAAAGAACACTCTACAGAAGTGGCTAAGATATTTGTTTTCATAAAGAGTTGGTCTCCTATGCGCCAAGATAGTGTGTATATAAAAAAACCAGTGCTGGTTTTTAAATTACACAGTGCACAAGAGTTTTTGTGTTTCATAAATGGCTGGTGATATATTTTCCCCATAAAACTCAAATCAAAGTGTTAACTAACTCTGGTTTTAGGCTATAAAACCTGGTTTTTCAATCGAACTCTGTGCAACAAGACTAAGTTAAGCAACCCATACTTCTTGGAAGCAAGTTGGAAAGGTTTAACTCGACTTTCGCTAAGCAATCACAAGCAGTTTTTCTTCAGCCCACAGCTGAAACTTGGAGAAACTTGGCGATTATTCTTTTCAATGATTTTTTACTTAAAATCAAATGGTTGACTACATTCTGTATAAACAATGGATTGCTTGTAAACGCTATCCAAAATAGCCAGTAACTGTCATCTTCTTCAGAACTATATAGCTTGAGTCCACGAAAAGCTTCAACCAGACATGAAGAATTTAAGTCATTTTCAAGCTAGAGCCTTAAAATAAGCTGGAAGTTAAATTGGAGACTTTGGATTGAGTTGAGACTAACGGAATACTTTGCCATGAGTATCCTAAGTGTGCAATGACATTTAGACTTTCTCAACTAATTATATGTCCAGAGCCCAAATTTTCAATATGCATGTGTATCTTCAACACCCATTACTGTTAGCATAAAGCCATAGAGGACTTTAGGCTTATTTGTTGATCTATTTCTGATTCTCACACTCTTGCAATTCAAGCCTGAAACTATATTTGGCAATACCACATACACTCGAATCTTTTCACACATTAACACACTTTTTACATTTGTTAGGGAACAGAACACCATTAGTTTTTCGTCCATGAAAAGGAGACTATTGAACTGTTTTCAAAAGTTCAAGTAGTTGGACGGGACAGAAGGTCATTTGAGTCTGTATCTTGATCACCGAAATAAATAAGGGGTCTAGATGCACATTTTCCCAAATATAAATGGCAGCAAGTGCCCAATCAGCAAAACTTCTATGTAAGCAGTTGCAATGATTATAAACATAAAGTTGAGCACCTTAGTTTCCATGAAGCAACTAATGATATTGTTTCACGGTCAAGCTCCTGCACACGAAGCATATAGCATATCAGCAACACTTTATTGGAAACAACAAATAGAAAGGGGGGAAATGGAATTAAATCTCTGTGTATATTTTGATGGTCTATAGAATGACTCGACTGAACCATATTCTAACATGGCATGAGATGAACAAGAATTGAATACGTAAAGAATACCTTGGTTAATTCTTCTAACTGGATTGAGGGACTTTCAAAGAAGGGTAGAAGCAGACTTAAGTTGCGTGCATATAATTCCTTACCTAGCAACGGAATTAAATGTTAATAAATTTCTGATATTAAGTTTCTCACATCAAATTAATTTATAAATTTGTTGAACATAAACTGCAGCAAACATGTATGGCAAGTTGGCAACTGATGAAACTTATACAATTGGTAGAGATTGTATTAGTGTTAGTAAGGCTCAAAATTATCGAAGTGGAGATAATAGGAAGCATTATTTAGTGTTAGCATTACTTGTAGCATCAAATTGTAATACACCATTCCATGCTAAATTTAATGTTCCTTCCCCTGAACACACGGTATTCTATACCAAACATACTAGAATGAAAAGGGGAAAACGGAAACACTATTAAGAGTGATATGTAGAAAAATATAATTCTATTTTTTAAAAAGAAGAAAACTCTCTCATATCTTATATAAAGAACAGTTAATTTGGATAAATTAGCATTAGGAAGTAAACCGACACATTCAGAAAAACTGTCCTTTGCATTATCAAAGCTAGTGTCTAAAAGATATGAAGAGGAAAGTCAATTTTAACTTGATATACTACCTAAATAAACTTTTTATTTGCAGCGAGCATTGTAAGGGAGTTCATAAAATCAAACTAAAAGGAAGAGCATATCTCCTGCATACAAGAATCTATGCATACACATCTATATATAGGATAGAGTAACAATTGAATATACATTGTCCTTTTCCCATCACATCCATCACATCACTACATGTTGGAGGGGGAAATTAAGTGAATGACAATGAACTTTTCTCACCACGAAATTTGATGGTTGGATCTTCAAACATGCATTCTTCAGCATAAACTGCAGAAGTAAATTGTCCTACAGGCAAGGATGAACACTGTCACTCTTTATTAGCTTAGGACGAAATTTAATAGAATACAGAGGACATTTCGGTGTGGACAGTACTGATTAATTGGGTTACAAACTTCCAAATCTATTAGAAACACATAAAATCTAATACCTGTAACAAAGTAAGCTTTCTCGTAATCAGATTTGATTACAGAAAGAACTTCGTCTGCATTTGAAATTGAAACTTCCTCCTTCCATTCATCATCCACTAAATCTGTTCTGAAACATGATTTCCACGATAAGGATTGGTAAAACTAAAAATCATAAGTATGACGAGATACTGAGATGTGCTTGATAAAGACCTCTTCTCTCTGACATGTCATCGGAGTGCTCAAGAATAACAAAAGCATCAACCGCAACGGATCAATAAAAGAAATCACGAATACCTAATGAACTCATAAAATGCTCGATTTCTTGCATCTCATAAGATTTGCAAATAATACTAAGCGAGAAGTATCAGATATGTGGTGATTAATAACACTTGGATGTAATCAAAACTGTCAATGATAATGAAATAACAGAACCAAGAGACATGGAATGATCGGAAGCAGATACTTCAAAAACATTGAGGAAATAGATTCACGTGCTCGCGTGATGGCAGGAATAAAAAAATAAGCGAGAGAGAGAGAGAGTGGGGGAATATATACCTACCTCGCGCAGCAGGAATAAATAGCCTAAGGATTTCCGTCAAACCACTCACGGCAATCTTCAACAGTCCCGGTGTTTGAGTTTCTTTACTTTTGCCGTTGGGGGCGGTTGAGCAACAACGGAAGCCATGACTTCTCTGAATACATCAAGCAGATTAAAAAAAAAACAAAGTGGATCTTTTAAATTAATAGTTCTGGGGGAGCGATGAGAGAGAGGGGGAGAGAGTAGTGGACCCTTTCGATTGGCGGCAAAAAACGCAATTGGCGCCCCCATGCGCAGCAACGAAGTCCCGCCATTCTGATCCGGTAGTGTGTGTGACTGCGTGCTGGGTGGGCTTGTACGCTCATTTTCCACCACTTGAATTTCAATTTCAATTTCAATTGCATTTATGCGAAATTCTATATGTAAGTGGTTGTTTTGTTCTAATTGCTTTCGACGATAAAGTGTTTTGGAGTTAATTTTATTTATTAACAAAAAAACATATTTAATCGAGATAACGATGGGTAGCAGATCTACGAAATTTTCAAATTTACATTCATTCAATATTTATCTATTCATACTTGTTTCAAATTTCATTAAAAAATAATTTTATTATATATACTCTCAAACTCATATAATAATGCTCGCTAATTATCACTCGAACACTATCAAATTTATAAATATCTAAGTGATCAAATATGAGGAGTTATAAAAATTCGACCACGACAAATAAATATTGATATGATAATCATTAGTGAAAGATTTAAGAACAATTGTCAAGTACTAAATTAGAACTTGACAATGTAACTCCGATATATTGTATCTAAAATAATAATTTAAATCATCGAAATTACCGTATAGACGTCATATTTTAATTTCTTAAATTTTATATCAATTTTCTCATATAATCTTTCATGATTGCATCATAAAAATAAAATTATAATAAAATTTCAATAAAAGTGTTATAATAACCACTATTATTTTCTACCAAAACTCATACAAGTTTTTACTGTATAATTTCAATTACCGAAATCGTTTCAATTTATAATTTGGTAAAGATGAGTATGTGTAAAACTGAATCTATTGTCATCCCTAATTTTCAAGTTTTAAGTCAAAAATACAATTACATCATAAATAATAAACCAATCCAATAATTTATCTCGTACAAAAACTAAAGTCATATATTAATAAATTTTGCTAGCAATGGCTCGACAATATATTGATGAAATTAGATTAAAATGGAATGATGATAAAAATAAATTTTAATAACGATGTAGTTTCTACTGTTTATATCCATAAGGAATGAAATATAGAAAAATTTGTTAATGTTTTTTCCCAATTCAATTCAATGAAATTGAGTTCTTAATTAATTTCATCATCTTAACTGATAGTTTTTAAATAAATTAAAATTTATCTCATATAATCAAATATGATCAGGATATATTATTATTATTACGGTTAATGACAAATTGATCGCCACGTTATACCCATATTGCAATTGCAACATCAATTTCAAAAGAATTACGAATCTACGCACAACATTTTGATTTATTGCAAATAGGGTCGTCCCCTCTTATTTGGCCAAATTGAAAATTTCGAACAACTCAATAAATTTTCAATTTCAAATAATATCTCGCCGTTCGTGTTTTAGAACAATTCACTACATTTTTAATTTCAAATATAATATTGCTGCTCCAGTCTTTGATTCGACAAATAAAAAGATGTACTTTTAGTTTACGAACAAAACTAGAGGAATATTTGAATTAAAATAGCTCGCATGCGAAATCAAAACACATCCTAAATTTGTGTATTAATAGTTTTTTTTGTTGGATAGATAAATTTTTAAAGACCTTATGATGATGGATTCAAACACAAAACCTTGATATTAGACATCAATCATTCTACCACTAAGTCTAACATTTTTTATGATTTAAACTAGAAACAATGAAATCTAAATTATGAATAGAAATAATTTATTTAATAAGTTGCATAAAAGTAGTATGTTTGAAGTGTAATTCACAACTTCAAACTTATTTTACATTTCCAAATCCTATTTATAGCACCAGATATAAGTGAGCAAGTGATTGAGATCAGGTCTCAGAGTGGTATAGTAGTTTGTGGTAGTTGAGACTCTGCCTCTCTCTCTTAGTGCAGTGGCTTGGAAGCAAGCTACCAACGCCTATCGGCGAGAACAGGGCTTGGTTAGTAGTGCCAGCCCATGAATTTTTCAGAGCGGGTGGAAGGCCGGCTAATGCTCCCAGGTTGATGCGATGTATTCCACTAGTTGACTGAAGACTTGATTTCGCCATTCGGATTTCGTATCGGATTGTATAATTCGAACGGATCAAAAACTTGAATTCTCAAGAGAAAAATATCCGATCCGAATCATATCACCAAAAATTTAAATCCAAAAATCTGAAAATTTTACTATCAAATCCGATCCGAACAGGAAAAATCCAAAAAATTTAAAAAATACGAAAAATTTTGAAAATCCGAATATATTTATTATTTGTGACGCTGTTCAATTTTTTTGTTGGATATATAATATTTGTATGTTCTACATAATCGCAGGTGCTAAATGCCAATACAAACATGAGAGATTGAATAGCAATTTGCAGGTTCTATTATTGCACAATCCTCTTTGTGAGATACAGAACAATATTGTGTTGGCAGTTGTGAGCAAAGCGTACAGATCCGTTCAGCTGCCTTATTTGATACGACAAATAAAGATTTAAGTTTCGAATTTCATTGGAATTACTTTATATACTTCGAAACCTAAATAAATATTTAGTAACTTAAAGGTGAACTAATGGGATATGACCCAACCCACTGTGCCCACTAACAGCCGAAACGAGTGAGCCTAACGTGGTAGCGGCCCACGGTTGAGCCCGCAGCCCTAATCGCCTCCTGAAAACCCAGGCCCAAACGAAATGGGCCTAACGTTGGTAGCGGGCCCACGCGGTTGAGCCCAATGCGAGCCCTGTCAGTTCCCAAAACCCAGCCCCGTAACCAAAGTCGCGCCACCTCAACGTGGCGTGCGTAAAGCGGCGTCCTGCGCCGCCAATGGAGGACACGCCCGTAACAAAGTCGGCGCCACCCTCAACGTGGCGCACGAAGGCGAAGCGCCCCTCGCCCGCCAATGGAGGCACGCGAGGAAGAGTCACGACCAATGGAGAGGTTGAGCACGCCGATTGCGAGGCTCGGGGTTGTATAAATAGAAGGAAAATTAACAATATGAGGGTTGGCAACTTATCGAATACTAAGAGCTTGTAATCGCACTCACCGATCGAAATTATAGTGAAAGTATTGAGGAAACACTCTCGGTGGACGAGATCTCATTAACGATCGAACCACGTAAAAGCCTGGTGTTCTTTATTGCTTTACATAAATCCCGCACACTCACATAACGAGATTTATCATTGGCGCCGTCTGTGGAAACCCATCCGAACAAGAAAGCTTCGCTTCCTACAACTTAATGGCAAGAACACGCACAACCGCCGCCCATGGTAACAACCGGCCGAGGACGACCGGTGGTCACCGGCGTCACGGGAAGGAGATCGCAGACGCCCTAAGCGCCTACACTCTCGAGGGCAACATGGAAAACGTCTCCATACACCCTCGGACCGCCTCCTAACGTAGGGAATATGTCGACCTCAACGAGGACGAACAAACAGCTCATTCGTCCCACGAGGTCCTCGGCCGAGCCGTGACCGAGTTCTCAACGCCAACTCGCTAATTCCAAAGCTTCTCAACCGGAGGACAAAGGAGCGGGCCCCTCAAGGCCCCCGAACTGAATACCCGCCGCCCGAGGTCGCTTCCTCCGAAACAGCCCGGCGCCCACCCGGCGAGATGGCCGAGAACGTGCATCACGCCCCGACGCGGAGTCGCTTATCGCGCCGAGCCGCCGCACCCACTCGCCGAGCCGATCACCGCGACGAGCCGCTGCCACCATACGCGGAGCCGCCACCGCGGACGAGCCGCCGCCACCATACGCGAGCCGGCCACCGCGGACGAGCCGCCACCACCGCCGCCTCGCCATTCGCGGAGCCGCTTCCACCTCATGCCACTGCGGAGAGCCGAGCAAAGCAGAGGGAAGAAAGGCGAGTCGAACTCCCCGGAGGGACGATAGGCGCCGCTATCGATCCCCACCCTCCGAGAAGAGATGGCAACGATCTCCGGGGTTCGAGGTGCACGGGAGAATCATCTCCCTCTCCGGAAATTCTAGACACGCCCGCCTCAAATGATCTGGGCACCCAATATTGTCGCCACGATAGCTGGAGACCCTCCGACTTCCTTTTCGCCACACTACCAACATGGCGAATCGAGGAATGGAAGATTTTCACATGTGCAAAATCTTCCCGAGTCTGCCGATCTCCAACGCACGACGTGTCACGCCCGTATTTCTTGATATAACTAAGCTCGTAAATCGAGGCACCATTTAATAAAAATAATAGAAAATGTGAAGTAAATGAGTTGACTCGAATGATCGAGACAATAAACCCTTAGAATTTGGGAATAGCTTCCTAAATGAAAATGGAAGACATCAAGGATGTAATCCAATCAAAACAATGTTTATCCTCGGGATCACAAGTTTAGTTTCGTGCTTCTAATAGCGAAATCGTTAGAATGCTAAACATCAAAGATTCGTAGTCTAAGCTCATCAAAAGGTACAATTCAAGTCATAGACAAGAAGGAAAATAAAATTAGAGTTAAATCATCACGAAGTCTAAATACGGAATAATCAGTTCAAAATACGGAGTGAACTCAAATCTCAGCTCTGCCCCGTCAGCACCCATTGATCAACCTGAAAACATTTGAAAATATTTGGGCTAAGTACTAATGTACTCAGTGGGCATGCATTTTCATAAACATTTCATAAATTCGTAAAATCAGTTTATCCAATCATGATAACATAACTTAGAAGGTTTTAAAAAGAAACCACTTCTAAGCATGCAAAAATATTTCATTCATTTGGGCCCATGGACGACTCTTACATTACTCGCTTTGATCCGGGACCTCTAGCCACCGTCGGATCACATTCTCCCATTATTGTCATCGGGACGAACCCGGACAATCCATGATGTATTTGAACGTATCGGACAAGCACCATAATAACATGACGCACTCTAACACATCCGACAAGCACCCTTATAACGCCTCATTACTTGGTTAGTGCCGATGGAGATCAACCCACCAAACAACTAATGTTGTACACAATTCTCAATTAACGTATTAGATTAAAAGAGAATCTCGATCGATACATTTACTTAGCCTTAAACAGAGCAGAGCGCACAAAAACATTTTATGGATAAACAGGTTGCATTTC
This sequence comes from Salvia rosmarinus, assembly GCA_036937905.1. Classification (NCBI taxonomy): domain Eukaryota; kingdom Viridiplantae; phylum Streptophyta; class Magnoliopsida; order Lamiales; family Lamiaceae; genus Salvia; species Salvia rosmarinus. The sequence continues at coordinate 21,828,536 of CM072813.1, forward strand.
ATGAAATATCAGAGCATATAACTCAAATATACTTTTGTAAGATAAGCCCACCTCGATAGGACAAAGCCTGAAGAATCACTATAGTACGCGTCTCGGGAAAGCAGCGCTAATCCCCTTGATTGATAAAACCTACAAGAAGCACTAATCTTAATAGGTCTCGAAAAGCTAGCCTTAAGTTCAAGTAAATGAGGATACTAGCTTATGATTCGTTAAGCCCGGGTTTTCAAAATATAATTAAATTTGAAAACTAATTTATATCGGCTAAGGCACCAACAATACCCTTGTTTTGACTTTTCGCTTAAAAGCTAATTAAATTTTATAATCTTCATTTGTTAAATACTTTTACAAAAGTATAATGCAATTAAATTGCATACTAAAATCATATATATATATATTAAGGACTCTCGCTAATATAACACATAATATAATTATCAAATTATGCACTTGTTTAACATAATTTAATTTATTTAATCATCATAACTTAATTAATTTCATTAAAAGAAATTAATTACATTAATTAAGTAAGTCATAATCATAAATTAAAGATAATTTAAACTTGAACTTAACCTTAACTTAATCAATTAATTAATTAACTTAATAGTAATTAATTAATTAATTAATTAACTTACCATAATTAAATAATTTAAACTTATGATTAAGTTTAAGTTAATTATTTAATTAATAAGACTTAATATAATTTAATTAATTAAGTCTTAAGTTAAACCTTATTTATTTAATTAATTAAAATCTAAGGATTTAATTAATTAAAGCAAGTCCAATTATTAATTAAATTAAAGCCCAAACATTAATAAATCAAAGTCCAATTATTATTTAATTAATTGAGCCCAAAGATTTAAATTAATTAAGGTCCAACTCATTAATTAAAATTGAATCACCCCAATACCTTAATAAAATTTTACCAAACCCTTTGAAATAAAAAATAAAACAAGCCCATTTAATTTAATACAAGGGCCCAACTTCGATTTAAATTTCTCGCCCAATTCTCTTAATTTCTACCAATGTAAAATAGCTCATGTTCCTTTTTATTGATTGGGCTCAAACATTTAAAATAAAAGAAGCCCATAACATTTTAATTTAAAAAAAGAAATGGGCCCAATTATTTTAAGTTTGAAATGGCCCAATACATTGAATAAAATTGGCCCAACATATTTTGAATACCCTAAACCTAATTTCATAAATTTTCCGGCTGCTTTGCCGTATTCGTCGCTGGCAACATGATCGATTCGGCGAGGTTGAAAAATATTTTTTTTCTTCCTTCTTCTCTATCTCTCCCTCTCTTCACGTCCCTCTCTCTCGTCCCTCTCTCGCCCACTCACACACACTCACGTACGGCAGAGGCTGCCGTCGCCGCCTCCACGTCGCCGGCCGGGCGGCGACCGCCACGGCCTCCGCTCCGCCTCGCTGTACACACGCACGCACTACACGAACACACGCACACACACACACACACACACACACACACACGACACGCACACACACCGACGCGACAACACACACTCACGCACGCGACGACACACACTCACGCACGCGCGTAATGACCGCCACCGCCACCGTGCCGCTGCTGCGCCACCGCGCCGCCTCTCTCTCCCACTCGTCCATCTATGTCTCTCACTCATACCATCACCACACACACGCAAAATGCGACGGCATTGCTACCGCCGCCACCGCCTCTCTTCTATCTTGGTTGACGGCGGTGGTCACCGACCACCGCCGCCGACTCTCACCGCTCTCGCCTCCCTCTCCTCTCTCAGAAACCCACATTCCCAAACACAACACATACAAACTCCATCCTCTTTTTTCTAAAACTAACACACAAACATATAGAAACGCATATATACATAAACCGAATGTAGGATTAAGAATTTTAAACCTTCAAGTTTTCCTTGTTGACGAGGTGCGCAATGGGATGAACTAATTTGTAGAGGCTAGGGTTCAAATGGTAGGAGTGAATAAGCTTATATAGTATAGGTTTTATTACCCATGGGCTTTCATTTTGGGCTGTTAAACCAAAGCCCATTATACGATTTATTCTCACGGCTTCAAATCGATCCTAAAGGTTATAAATTAATTAAACCTGACATATATTACTTATACAATGATTTATAAATATATGTATAATCATATTCAATTATTATATTATATATAATAATTCTCGATTCGCTTTAATGAAATAAATTTCTTTGTTGGAATTTAAAAATTTCTTTCATCTGCATGAATCATTTAAATTCTAAGTTCGAAAGTCCTTCTAATCTTATTAAGAAAGACGGGATATGACATCCTCCATCCTTATAAAATTTCGCCCCTCGAAATTCCATACCTTGGTAATCTAGATCGGATACTTAGATTTCATTTTGTCCTCAAGTTCCCATGTGGCCTCCTCCATACCGTGATGGTTCCACTTCACTTTAACGAGAACAATTTGTTTGTTCCAAAACTTGAACTTTTCTATCCAAAATTTGGACGTGTCTTTCTTCGTAACTTAAGTCCCGGCTAAGACTACTTCATCGTGCTTAATTACGTGTTTCGGATCGAACACGTATTTTCTTAATCATAGACATGAAACACATTGTGCACGCCTCCAATGCTTGGTGGCAAAGCCAACCCATAAAGCTACAAGACCTATTCTCGCCTAGGATCTCGAAGGGTCCTATATAGCGGGCCGTAACTTTCCTCTCTTTCCAAAACGATAACCCCTCAAGGAGATACCTTAAGAAAACTCGATCCCAGACATTAAATTCTAAGTCCGATCGGCGTTTGTCGTAAGACTTTTGTCCATCCCCGAGCTTCTTTGATTCTTTGCTTAATGTGATCGACTTTCTCGACCATCCGTACTAGGTCGGGACCCTAGCCTTCCTTTCTCCCACCTCGTCCCAATAAAGAGGTGATCTACATTCTCACCATATAATGCCTCATATAGGGCCATCCCAATCGTCGCCGGTAACTATTGTTATAAGCAAATTCCACCAGCGGGAGTAAGTCTTCCCAACTTCCACCCTTGTCGAGACTAGAGTTCGTAACATATCTTCTAAAATTTGAATCGTTCTTTCCGATTGGCCATCGTCCGAGGATGAAAAGTCAGATCGAATTTAGCCGGGTCCCGTGGCTTCTTGCAAACTCTTCCAAAACGCGATGTGAATCTTGAATCTCGATCGACGTAATAGATACAGTACTCCATGAAGGCGCACTATCTCCTTAACGATAATTTTGCAAGCTTCTCCAAACCAAACGCCATCTCGAATCGGTAGAAAGTGCTACCGACTTTGATAGACGGTCCACTATGACCCAAATGGCGATTCCCGCTGAATCGACTTTGGTAGCTTACCACAAAGTCCATGTTGATATGTTCCCACTTCCATTCGCGCGGTGGGGTTGTAACATCCCATACGGTCTCGTGCACTGACTTAACTTGTCGACAAGCCAAACATCGCTCAACAAAAGAGGCTACATCTCTTTTCATTCCCTTCCACCGTAATGTTTTCAAATCTTGGTACATTTTTGTACTTCACGGATCAAGATATATGGAGTATCATGAGCTTCGCCATGATCTCGCTTCGAGTTCTTCCTTGTACGGCACACACAATCTTTCACCAAACATCAAAGCATTGTCTTTTGCCGTGAATCCTTTTGTTTCGTTCGCTCTCGCGAGACGCATCTTTCCAGAACCATCTCTCTTTGTGCATCAATGATCCTTCCTCGTAGGTCGTGTACGTGAGACTAGCTATACAACCGACATCGCTTTTGAGGATGAACTATTTCTAAACCGAGCGTGGCGAAGTCATGAATCGATTCTCTCGTTGGGTAATTAAATACCCTAGCTTTGCCTTAGTCTTTCGATCGAGGGCGTCGCCACAACGCTCGCTTCTGTGACGGTAGCCGATAGTACGGTCGTAATCCTTTACTAATTCGAGCCATCTTCGTTGTCTCATATTCGCATCCTTCGCTCAAAAAGTACTTCAAACTCTTATGATCGTGAATATTTCACACCGACTCCATAGAGGTGGTGCCTCCAGATCTTCAAAGCATGCACGATCAGCAGTTTAACTCTAAGTCATGAGTCGGATAATTCAACTCATGGGCTTCAATTGACGAGACGCGTATGCTATCACCTTCGGTTTTGCATTAGTACACAACCTAGTCCCAACTTTGAGGCATCCGTAAACTACTTAATCCTTCATTCTCCTTCGGGATTGCTAACACCGAGCAAAGGTTAGCTTTGTCTCGAGCTCTTGAAACTCTTTTCACGCCTTCGTCCAAATGTACTTGGACCCTTTCTTAGAAGTCGTGTCATTGGTCTAGCCAATTTGAAAATCCTTCAATGAATCGTCTCGTAGTATCCCCGCCAAGCCGAGAAAGCTTCCGATCTCATTGGCGCTTGAGGGTGTCCTCCATTCTTTGACGGCTTCTACCTTAGCAGGATCTACTTTGATTCCATCTACGACACGATATGTCCGAGAACATCACTTCCTTTAACCAAAATTCACACTTGCCGAATTTATGCGTATAATTCTCGTTTAGCAGAATTTCTAGCACAACACGTAAATGCTCTTCGTGTTGTTCCTGCCTTAGAGTAGATGAGAATATCATCGATAAACACTAAGACGAAACTATCGAGATATCGTGGAATACTCTATTCATCGATCCATAAAAACAAATTGGGCATTTGTTAACCCAAACGGCATTATCGTGAACTCGTAATGTCCGTAACGTGTTCTAAAACTGCCTTAGGAATATCATCCCTCTCATTTTGAAATGATGGTATCCGCACCTTAGGTCTATCTTCGAAAATACTCGCCTCCTTTCAGCTTGGTCGAACAAGTCGCTCATCCCGGGAGAGGGTATCTATTCTTAATAGTGAGCTTGTTCAATTCTCGTAATCGATACACATCCTTAATGTTCCGCCTTTCTTCTTCGACGAACAGACCTGTGCTCCCCATGGCGATACACTAGGTTGTATGAAACCCAGGTCCAACAGCTCCTGCAGAATCAATCTTTAATTCTTGTAATTCAAGGGCCATCCTATACGGTGCTTTGACATCGGAGCTGCCCGGTTCTAAGTCGATCAGAATTTAATTGCCGATCCGTGGCATACCCGGCAATTCTTCCGAAAAACATCTTCGTACTCTCGAACCACCGGAACTTCTCCAATTGTTTTCTCCACCTCTGGTTTTGTTGTCAAGTCGACGAGAATTGCATAGCAACCTCCTTTCTTCATAATCTTGGTGGCTTTCATGGCGGATATCATCGATATTCTTTTCCCATTCTTATCCCATGAAAATTGGCCCTCCTTTCCAAGTGGTCCGAATGAGATCTTTCTCTCGTTACACAAGATTGTGGCATTGACTTTGGTGAGCCAATCCATTCCTAGGATGATGTCAAATTCTATCATAGAGACGACGATAAGTCCGCTCTAAATTCTTCAAAGACCTATGTTCAATTCTAAGTTCGAGACAATATGTTCAAAGACATTCTTTCTCCACCTGGTGTGCTAATCACTAAAGCTTCACTAGATGGTTCAGGAGTTAAGTCTAAAGCCTTACAAGCAACATGTGAAATGAAAGAGTGTGATGCCCCTGTATCAAACAAAGCTATAACAGTATACCACCACGCTGACCATACCGCCGATTTCCACAATGCTCGAGCCGCTTTGCTCGGTTTAGAGCATAGGCCTCGCTTGGTGGTTGTCCTTGGTTTCCTCTGGGGCCAGGGATTTGCCTTTGTTGATTTCCAGGGTTTGGCTGTTGGGGTGCTTTCCCATTTTTCTTTGGACATGCTGGAGCAAAATGTCCAATTTCTCCGCAGTTATAACAAGCATTTGCCCCCTTCAGACATTTGCCTAGGTGGAATTTCTGGCATTCCGGGCAAGGTGTTCGGCCCATCATTGGAGGCGGATTTTGATTCTCGCTCGATTCTCGGTTCCGTGGTTTTCTTCCCATTTCCGAAGTTTCCCCCATTACCCTCATTCCATTTTCTTTTCCCCTTGCCATTGTCTTGAAATGGCGCATGCACAGCCTGTAGAGGAGCTTTTCCTTTCTCTCGGCAAGTGACTCGATGGTAAGAGCCCCGCCTGTCCGTGCATATGTAAGATCACCTCGACTTGCTAGGGAAATCGCTATCTCGTGACGAATCCGCTTCTCGAACTTCTCGGTAGCGTTTTGCATCGTTGTCCACCGACGTGAGCATACCCGACAGTTGGTTGAAAGCTCTGTCATATTCAAGGACTGCTCCACCTTCTCGCTTCTTGATTCCGAACTCGCTCGCTTCTTCCGACGGTAGCATCCTGTATGTACTTCTCATATAATTCAGTCTCAATTCTTCCCATGTGAGGTCATCGAGTTCCTCTTCACCATGGTGCGCCTCATCGACCCCACCGTCGTCTTCTTCCACGAAATGGTAGGTGGCGCACTTCACTTTTCCCTATCTTCACATCGGATATAGTTGAAAATCCGCTCCACGTACCGTATCCATTTCTCAAGATCCATCGGATCACCTAGTCCATCGAACGCCTGAGGTTTCTTCATGAACTTTTCTTCACCGCACGGTCCGGCGGTTATTTGTGGATTAGGTTCTGATGAACAAAACCTCTTCCTCAGACACGACCACGCCCTCGCCCTCGCCCCTCGCCCCTCGCCCCCACCCCTACCATTCCCTTCTCGGTGCCTCTCATGCCATCTCCTATTGGTGCGCCTTCCATTCTCGAAAAGATAACACCTATATGAGAAACTAATCATAACCATAATGGTATAACTCAAGTGAATCCTCAATCTTTCCATGTTACTTCTATGTTCAAGCGCTTCTATGTGAAACCGTGAACTAGTTCTTTCTAAGTTGTTATAGCGAGGCTATCACGACTTACGCTTACATAAATCCTCGAGTACACAAACAGTTTATGAGAGAACCCATAACTTATTCGATCATTTTAGGACATGAATCCAAAAATATCGCCATCAAACATTTTCATTTTTGTGAGACCTATTGTCATGTAAGTTCCAAAAGTCTCATGCATGATCGAAAAGATTTGAAAATCTAATTCGACAATCAATTTCATTTGGTCGTTAAGGGTTCGGTTATCCCTAACACGACAATGAACTTAGCTATCTCGAGTACAATGACCACAATAACAATGTGAAAGCAAGTAGACAATTCACAAATCATCACATGAAAATAACTTGTAATCCATGGAAACATTCATCAATGGCGATTTCATTTCATAATCTCACTTTGAAACATTTAAATCATACCTTTGTTGATCCGTCATGCGTGACGGTGAGCCGAGAGTCACCGAGATTACAAGAAATCTAGAGGCACTATTCTGACTGACATGAAAAGGTTTTGGATGGTAAGAGACACGAAGAAAACTTATGCTCGATACCACTGTCACGCCCGTATTTCGATATAACTAAGCTCAGAAATCGAGGCGGCGATTTAATAAAAATAATAGAAATGTGAAGAATGAGTCGACTCGAATGATCGAGACAATAAACCCTTAGAATTTGGGAATAGCTTCCTAAATGAAAATGGAAGACATCAAGGATGTAATCCAATCAAAACAATGTTTATCCTCGTGATCACAAGTTTAGTTTCGTTTCTAATAGCCAAAATGCTAGAATGCTAAACATCAAAGATTCGTAGTCTAAGCTCATCAAAAGGTACAATTCAAGTCATGTAGACAAGAAGGAAAATAAAATTAGAGTTAATTCATCATGAAGTCTAAATACTAATAATCCACAAAATACGGAGTGAACTCAAATCTCACCGCCTGGTCGCCTATCGATCAACCCGAAACATTTGAAAATATTTGGGCTAAGTACTAATGTACTCAATGGGTATGCATTTTCATAAACATTTCATAAATTGTGAAATCGCTTTATCCAATCATGATAACATAACTTAGAAGGTTTTAAAAGAGAAACCACTTTAAGCATGCAAAATATTTCATTCATTCGGGGCCCATCAGGACGACTCTTCACATTACTCGCTTGATCCCTGACCTCTAGCCACCGCCGGATCACATTCTCCCATTATTGTCATCCAGACGAACCTGACAATCCATGATGTACTTGAACGATCCGCATAAGCACCATAATAATACGACGCATCTAACACATCCGCATAAGCACCCTTATAACGCCTCATTACTTGTTAGTGCCCGGCGGAGATCAACCCACCAAACAACTAATAAAGTGTACACAATTCTCAATTAACGATTAGATTAAAAGAGAATCTCGATCGATACATTTACGAGCCTTAAACAGAGTAGAGCGCATAAAAACATTTTATCGATAAACAACAGATTTCATGAAATATCGTAGCATATAACTCAAATATACTTTTGTAAGATAAGCCCACCTCGATAGGACAAAGCCTCAAGAATCACTATAGACGCTGCCTCCTGAAAGCAAAGCTTAATCCCCTGATTGATAAAACCTACAAGAAGACTAATCTTAATAGGTCTCAAAAGCTAGCCTTAAGTTCAAGTAAACGAGGATACTAGCTTATGATTCTGTTAAGCCCGGTTTTCAAAATATAATTAAATTTGAAAACTAATTTATATCGGCAAGGCACCAACAATACCCTTGTTTCGACTTTTCGCTTAAAACCTAATTAAATTTTATAATCTTCATTTGTTAAATACTTTTTATTAAAAGTATAATGCAATTAAATTGCATACTAAAATCATATATATATATATTAAGGACTCGCTTAATATAACACATAATATAATTATCAAATTATGCACTTGTTTAACATAATTTAATTTATTTAATCATCATAACTTAATTAATTTCATTAAAAGAAATTAATTACATTAATTAAGTAAGTCATAATCATAAATTAAAGATAATTTAAACTTGAACTTAACCTTAACTTAATCAATTAATTAATTAACTTAATAGTAATTAATTAATTAATTAATTAACTTACTATAATTAAATAATTTAAACTTATGATTAAGTTTAAGTTAATTATTTAATTAATAAGACTTAATATAATTTAATTAATTAAGTCTTAAGTTAAACTTATTTATTTAATTAATTAAAATCTAAGGATTTAATTAATTAAAGCAAGTCCAATTATTAATTAAATTAAAGCCCAAACATTAATAAATCAAAGTCCAATTATTATTTAATTAATTGAGCCCAAAGATTTAAATTAATTAAGGTCCAACTCATTAATTAAAATTGAATCAGCCCAATACCTTAATAAAATTTTAGCCCAAACCCTTTGAAATAAAAAAAATAAAAACAAGCCCATTTAATTTAATACAAGGGCCCAACTTCGATTTAAATTTCTCGCCCAATTTCTTAATTTCTACCAACGTAAAAATAGCTCATGTTCCTTTTATTGATTGGGCCCAAACATTTAAAATAAAAGAAGCCCATAACATTTTAATTTAAAAAAGAAATGGGCCCAATTATTTTGTTTGAAATGGCCCAATACATTGAATAAAATTGGCCCAACATATTTTCAATACCCTAAACCTAATTTCAGAATTTTCCATGTCGCCCGCCGTCACGGCGATCGATTCCCATGAGGTTGAAAAATATTTTTTTCTTCCTCTCTTCTATCTCCTCTCTTCACGCCCCTCTCTCGCCCCTCTCGCCCACCACACACACTCACGCACACGGCAGAGGCCGCCGCCCATCGCCGCCGGCCGCGGCGACCGCCACGGCCCGCCTCCGCCTCTCTCGCCGCATACACGCACGCACCACACGAACACACGCACGCCCACACACACACACACACACACACGCCGACACAACACACACACACCGACGCCGACAACACACACTCACGCACGCGACGACACACTCACGCACGCCGGCGTAACCACCGCCACCGCCACCTGCAGCCGCCGCTGCGCGCCACCGGCCGCCTTCTCTCTCCCACTCGCCCATCTATGTCTCACTCATACCATCACCACACACACGCAAAATGCGACGGCATTGCTACCGCCGCCACCGCGCCTCCTGTTTATTCTTTCGCTGACGGCAAAGGGTCACCGACCACCGCCGCCGCCACTCACCGCCTCTGCCTCCTCTCTCTCTCAGAAACCCACATTCCCAAACACAACACATACAAACTCCATCCTCTTTTCTCTAAAACTAACACACAAACATATAGAAACGCATATATACATAAACCGAATGTAGGATTAAGAATTTTAAACCTTCAAGTTTTCCTTGTTGACGAGGGTGCAATGGACGAACTGATTTGTGGAGGCTAGGGTTCAAATGGTAGGAGTGAATAAGTTTATATAGTATAGGTTTTTATTACCCATGGCTTTCATTTTGGGCCTTGTTAAACCAAAGCTCATTATACGATTTATTCTCACTAAGCTTCAATCTGATCCTAAAGGTTATAAATTAATTAAACCTCGACATATATTACTTATACAATGATTTATAAATATATGTATAATCATATTCAATTATTATATTATATATAATAATTCTCAGATTCGCTTTTAATGAAATAAATTTCTTTTGTTCGAATTTAAAAATTTCTTTCATCGGGCATGAATCATTTAAATTCTAAGTTCGAAAGTCCTTCTAATCTTATTAAGAAAGACGGATACGACACGACGCTGGTTCACCTCGCCCGCCGTAACAAGATACACTTCTTCCGTGACCTTATGGATCGCCTCAAATGGCGCTTTATCGAAGATGCCACCCCAAGAGCCTTCCTCCGACTGCCACAATCCGCCAGGGCTGGACGAGACGATGTCGAACTTCGCCTCGAGGTTCATCAAAGAGTCGCTCAAAATCGACGCAAAGAACGATCTCTACATCATCAACGCTGCTCAAAAACGGATCCGACCCGCCACGAACAAAGAAATTACTGTGAGAAACCAAAGACGGCGAGTAAGCTTGAACTCGGTGGAAAACTTCACAGCGAGACGAGTCGGATCGGAAGAAGAGGGAAATGGGACCAGCAAGTCCAAAGAAAAAGCCGATGACCAAGTCGAGGCGCTGATCGCCAAGCACCTTCGACAGATCAAAAGAGGACTATCGAGTCCGTGCTCGACCTCGGCCCAACCCCGGCGGCAGCAGCCCCCGCCAAATCAAGGGCGGAAATATTCGAGCTCCACGCCGAGCTCTTCCCAAGCCCTCCCATGAAAGGAGGATCCAAGAGGTCCACAGAGAGTATTGTGACTATCACCGAGGGTATGGTCATGATACCGAGGATTGCGTAAACCTGGCTCGCAGATCGACGAGCTCGCCAAAGTGAGCCTCAAGAAATACCTCGCCGATCCGCCGGAAACGAAGCAGGGAAGAATAACGGTGGCAACAACCATGGACCGACCTCGACGACGACCCGACCTGAAGACGACGAGGACGAAGGTCCCAATGTTATGGAGCAGGTCTACGTTATAACCGGATCGCCCATCGAAATGACGTCGTCGTTAAAGAACGAAGCTCGAGGCCGCCACCGAGGAGCCAAAGAACGTTTACTCCGGAACGGCGAGACATAGTGTTCTCCAAGGAGGATCCGTACTCAAAATCATGCCGCATCAGACGCCATCACCATACAGCCGTGGTGGGCAACAAGAACGCCCATCGGGTCTATGTCGACATCGGGCCTCCACAAGATCATCTTCCTGAGCTGCCTGGATAAGCTCGAGGTCTGAGGTATTCTGTACTTCCCGCCGTCCCACCACGGAGCTTCACCTGTGAGGCGCCCAACCCGAGGGCGCCATTACCCTTCCTACACTGGGACGGCTCCCGTGTCTGGCCACCAAGGCCATCAAAGTTTTCCCGTCCAGCCCCCCTCCGCATAACATCATCCCTGGGGGAGATTGCTATACGCCACCAAGGCCGCCTGCTCGGCCTATCACCACCGCCAAGATTCCCACCCTGGAAGTGCTTAGCATCCGTGGCGACCAAACGGCAAAGAAAAGAATGCCACGAGTCTCCACCCAAGATGCGGCCTCACCCGTGCATAGCAATTACAGAACCCTGAGGCCGATGCCCGGACGACCGACCGGAGCTCGACTATGCGACGACGATCCTCAAGGTCATCCGTGTCGGTACCTGTGGCCCAACCGACATCTCGACGGCGTGTCATACAACTTCGAGGGAATATAGGACGTGTTTGCGTGGTCCCCGCCGATATGACCGAGTGTCGCCCGAGCTCATAACTCACCGCCTCAACATCAACCCGACTACCAAGCCATCCGCAAGAAAAGAATATTCACGGCGTAACGCAGCCAGTCATAAGGGACGAGGTGACTCAACTTCAAGGCCAAGATCTTGTTCGAGGTCAAACACCCGATCCGATGGCTAATCCAGCCATGGTCCGAAAGCTGGTGGGTGGCGATGTGCGCCGATTACACCGACCTCAACAAGCACCGCCTAAAGATTGTTACCCTCCCGACATCGACAAGAAGGTGGAGGCATTAAGGGCCACGAGATGTTCACTTCCTAGATCTATACAGCGGTACCACCAAATCCTAATGAGCCCTAGGACGCCCAAGACCGCAGATTCATCGACTCGACGCCTTTGCGCATCGGAAGATGCCTTCGCCCGAAGAACGCTTGAGCTACTTACCGTAGGAGGATGGTGGATGCAACATTCAAGGACCACATCGAGAGATCGTCGAGGTTCACGCCGACGACATCGTAGTCAAAGTCGAACGGAGAGTCAGCCGACGACCCCAAGACTATCCTCCAACTCCTCGTGTCGGCCAACCTCAAGCTCAACCCCGTAAATGTACATTTATGGTGAAGACCGCAAGTTCTGGGATGCTGGTTTTCAAGAGGGCTCAAGGCCAATCCCACCAAGGCGAAGGCAAGTGCTCGATACGCAGTGCCAAGGACCATCCGTGAGATCCACAAACTCACGGGTGTCTAGCCGCCTCGCAGATTCCCCTGCCTCGAGCCGAGAAGCAGCTTCCTTCTTCAAGATCCCGAGGAGAGCTCCCGACTTCGCTCCGGCGAAGAACACTGTCGCCTTCGCACAATGGAAGGAGTATCCGCCGACCACCCCGTCCGCCCAAGCAAGGTGAATTCTCTCTATACTTGGCCGACTTGAGGCCATCAGGCAGATTGGTACGAGATGGGGAGGACGACAACTCCCCATCTACTTTATTAGCCGAGCTCTCAACGGACCGTAGACGAGGTACACCAGCCTCTAAAAGGTAGCACTAGCCCGTGAACGCTAAGCGACGCCCGACCCTACTTTCGTGCTTATTCGTCTGTATTAATCGACCTACCTTTGAGACAAGTCTGTCCTGCCGTAGTCATCCTGACGATAGCTGTGAGATCGAGCTCGGCGAGCACGACATCTCGCACTCCCGAGGCCGCCATAAAGTGGCAGCTCACCGACTTCCCGTGGAAGCCAAATTCACCGAGGTCGGCTCTACCCATGGGTCGCCCAACACCCGCCTCACGCGGAGGACTTCGTCCCCGCACCGCCCGACAACTCTGGCGAGATATGTACGTGGACTGAGCTTCATGCAAACGGCAATGGAGCAGCATTCTCCTCCTCGGACTGGACAATCAAGAAGTGACCCACGCCCCGGTTTACCTTCCCAACCACCAATAATGAGGTGGAGTATGAAGCTACCGATCTCGTGACTCACCGCAAAGGAATTGAGAGGGACCATGTCCAGATCTTCGGGATTCCTGTGTCGTGGTAAACTGTGTCCTAGGCAGACACGAGGCCAAGGAGGACCGAATGAAGCAAGACTGAGAAGCCAAAGGAGATGCGGCCTCATTCAGTACTCCAAGATTCATCGGATCCCACGGGCGAAACAAATGAGTCGACGTTCAAAGAAGTTAGTCATTATCAACAAGTCCTCCCGTGGAGGAGGTTCATTCCGTACATAGGAGTCTCACATCGGCATCATCATCGAGATGGAGTCGAATCGATGTCTTCCATAAAGGCCTACCCGAACATGGCGCACTACCTCAAGATCGGCTCGAAGCCAAAAGACGATGGCGAAATCCCGTAGTACCTCATACACGAGGCGCGCCACCTAAGTCTTACCTTCAACCCTCCCCGAGGTGCCTCGGGCCGAAGAGGCCGACCACGTGCTCAATGAGATCCACAGAGGGTCTTGTGGAAGTCACATCGGCTCGCGAGCTCTCTCAAAGAAGACGCCGAGGTCGGGATATTACCGCCCACCCTTGTTCAAGATTCGGTCGAGCTCGTCAAAAGTGTCCGGCGCCACCCACTCCACGGTCAAAAGCTACCCCAAACCGATCTAAGCACTGCAGAGCCCGTGGCCTTTCATGCGGTGGGGATCGACATCGCTGGTCCGCTCGACCGAGCACCGTGTGTCACCGATACTTAGTCGTAGCCATAGACTACTTCACAAACGGGTCAAGGCCGAGCCACTTTCGAGCCTCACGAGTAGGAGGATTCGACTTCGTGTGGAAAAATATAGTATGCCGCCTCAGATACCGCACATTCTCGTCTCTGACAACCCGCACCCAATTCTTCGACAAAACTTCAAGGAGGTGCGAAGAGCTCCGGATCGATCATCGCTTCACCTCGGTCGCACACCCGCAAGCGAATGGTCGACCGAGGTGACGAACCGCACGATCGCATAAGGATTGAAGAAGAGGCTAGACCGAGCTAAAGGCGACAATAAAATCTCCTCAAGTCCTCCGGGTCCCACAGACAACACCCGGACCTCGCACGAGAAACCCCTTTCACCGGGTTCACGGCACCGAGGCCACATACTGCCGAGATCGGCGCCAAGCCCGCGCACTCTTCACTCGACCTGTGCCGAACGAGGAAGACTGCATACAACCTTGACGCCTCGAGGAGAAGCGAGCTCGCCTTCATAAACGAAGCCAAGCACAAGGCCAGTCGCACTTGCACTACAACAAAAGGGTCAAAGCCTCCGCGGCCCAAGTAGGCGACTGCCCTATGAAATAATGAAGCCGAGAGCCGAGCGCCTTAACAAGTTCGATCCGACATGGGAAGGCCCATACGCTGCTCACGAGGACCCCGCAAAGCGGGCTTACAAGTCGGCTCACCTATCCGTGCACTTATTCCCTAACCTCGCACATCACTCATTTAAGGAGGTACTTTACATAGCTCGATTTAAGATCGGTATCATGTTAGTCCTTCATTGTTTTGACAAAGTACAATGTTGATTACATATTCAATAAAACATCTGCTTTTCTAATGAATATTTCACTTGCCTCATACATATGTGAACATCTGTTTGATACACCACATTTAAACCTTCACAAGGGACGCCCTTACGAAGATGAAAATCCCACTAAGTAGGTACGCATACGTGATACTCATTAATTTGAACGCGTCTACATGCAAAGCATACAGATACCCATTAAGTTGGACGCTCACACGCATACGACATCCGCATCGATCTCGCCAACTTATACCCCTTTATTTGGGAAGATATGCACTCCAAGACAAAGTCTAAATGCATTAACGACTACAAACCGAGTTCCAAGCCATATACAAGTCAACCAAGCTTCCGAGCTCGCTTATACCCCTTTATTTGGGAAAATATACACTTCAGATATGAGATAAATACATTTACCACCAAAACGAAGTCCTAAGCTATGTTTTTACCTCTCAAAGGGAAATGTACACTTTGAAACGAGTCTAAATACATTTATATCTACATACAAAGTCCTACGCTATACACAACCTCATTCGGCTTCCTGCCCGCTCACGGACTTGCCAAGCCGCACCATTCTCGCACAAAATCTCCAGTCGACGGTGTATGCCTCGAATGAACTCTGCCTTCAACCCACCGATAAGGCCGAACCACCACGGCCTACTCCCGAAGTGCTCAGACGGGCTCTGGGCAGCCCTGGATCAAGTTACGACCTGTGGTCACCTTCACCTACTCCCGAGACACTCAAGCGGCGCAGCGCCAACACGGCACCTCGGGAACGGGATACACCCGAGGTCACACCCGACCCCCCGACCGGACACTGGCCGGAATGATCCGCCTCACCGACCCATCAACCGAGCACTTCGGCATGATCGAGTAGCCGCCTCCTCCGCGGGTTCTTCTATGATCGGACCAGCCGGAGCTCGCTGTGGCCTCGCTGCATGGGCCGGGCATGCGCCGCTTACTGGACGATCTCATACATCTCCATATACTTCACGGATGGAGTCGACACGCTTTGAACTTCGCTTTGGGCCCTCCTCATCCTCAAAGACCATACCCTCTCACCGCAAGCTCGAACTCGGTCGTCACTTGGATATAGTAGTTCCACCACCTCGGTGGATTGCCTTCTCGACTCGCATGCTCCTCCGACACCCGAGCTAGCCTCCGCAGATCGGCTCGAGTCAGCCGCCTCACATCAGATCAAACGCCTCGATAGCGCCGGCAGATAAGTCCGTCCCCGACTTCGGCCCTGCATGGTCCTCAACTTTAGAGCCTCGCTTCGCCCAAGAGGCGGCCACTTCCCGATCAG
The DNA here is from genome assembly GCA_036937905.1 of Salvia rosmarinus. Taxonomy (NCBI): domain Eukaryota; kingdom Viridiplantae; phylum Streptophyta; class Magnoliopsida; order Lamiales; family Lamiaceae; genus Salvia; species Salvia rosmarinus. Next base: position 21,844,966 of record CM072813.1, read on the forward strand.
CCTCGCCCAACTTTTTCTTCGTGTCGGTGGACGACGCCGAGCCGACATCCATGGTGACCAAAACTGGGTCACCGGCAGATCGGCCTCCGAAAAGCACCTCTTCCTCCTTCTCGCCCAAGGCGCCTGACCTCTTTTAACTTGGTCAACAATTCATGATCGAGTCCAAGGCATTCAGTGTGGAGTATCAGAATAAACAAGACAACACACATTTTAAAATGTCATGCTTATTACTCAAAAGTGGAAATTATTATAACGACCTGTGGTCCCATCGACCCTATGGTTCAAACTATTACATCAGTCCACCGATCTCGTGGGGTGAGCAAAATATCCGAAATCAATAATCGAATCAACCAAACCGAAAAATCAAATTTGGTTTCGTTAATTAAGTTATTTTAAGTTAATTCGTTAAACCGAATTAAAATTTGTATTCGTTTTCATTCGGTTCGAATATTTTAACCGAATAAATCGAAACCTAATTATATATATAATATTATTTATTTATTTAATATTATAATTTTAATATATCAACTTTAATCCTATCCATTCTCTCTCTCCTATTATATCAATATATAATATTTGTAAAATATAATATTATTTATTTATTATATGATACTATCAATTATTTTTTTGCAAAATATTTTGTATATATATAATATATAAAATGTATTTTATGTATATAATATCAATATATATTATTTATATATTCATTTGAAACAAATTATTTTTTTTCTAAAATAAACCATTTTTATATATATAATATTATTTATTTATTCTTTTGAAAAAATATTGTTTTTGTTGTACTGGTTTATCGAAATAACCGAAATATATTTCGTTATTTCGGTTCATTCGAATAAAATTCGGTCGGTTCGGTTATTTTTGAAAAATTCGGTTAATTCGGTTCGGTTATTTTTCGTCCAAACCGACCGAATAACCGAATACTCACCCCTAACCTCGTGCCTATTGCACGGACTCGCCGACCTCCCGATGCTCCCTGCGGTCGACCCTCCACCGGGAGCTCCAACACCGCCTCCCGCCCACCTCCCCGCCCGCCCGACCTCGGCAAGGAGCTCCAAGCTCGGGATCTTCGCCCTCCTCAGACTAAAGCGACGACCTCACTGTCGAGAGGTCGAGCTGGACGCCAGAGCCTCCAAGACCGGAAGCGAGCCAACCCCGAGATCACCCGGCGTAAGCCTTGTTCGCCTCCTGAGGTCGACTCGGTCCACCCATGCTCGACCTTATCAAGTCAGCATGGCGACCGCCGCCTTCCCTGTGATCCGACACCACCTTCTGGCTCCAAAGACGGCGGCAAGATCGGCATAAAGGCCGAGAAGCCTCCGACTCGACGAGCCCATCGGCAAAGGCCCTCGGCAGTGGTCCCCGGTCGGCCACCCACCACCGACCTAATGGAATTCGAGGTCAATCGCAAACGAGGATCCGAAATACTCTTGAAGCTAAGATAAAGCGGGCCAGAGGATACCTAAGACCCGCCTCAAACCATCTACATACACGGTAATAAACCCTGGGAGGGCTATCGCCTTATCATCCGGCCGCGGCGTGCACCACCACGCTCCTCCGGATCCCAGATTCCTTACGACTTCAAAAGTTCCTCCGATTGTCAAGCCCGACCGCCACGCCCACCCTCACCCATCCCATACCGAGGATACCGGCGGAACCCTAGAACTCGATCCTATGGACCTACCTGTGCCATTATAGCACATATAGTCTTTTACGTCGGGGAACTCACTACGTAACCCGGCGAAATGGAACTTTCGAGGCTGGAAGAAGATGAAGAAAACATACTTACTTTTCACGAGTATATGGCTCCTTCAATGAGATCAGATCAAGTCGAAAATTTCTCGAATTTTTATCTCAAACAAGGCGTCGAAGGGGAAAGTGAACAGTTGCCTCGTTTGGGCCTATTTATAGACAAAGCGCTTAAAACCACCGCTTCAACTTCGACACGCACTACAAGTGATTGACGTGGAGTCCACGCCGCCAGACGGCTCGAGTGCCCAACTACCGCTGGCGCGTATGACCCACGCTAGCGTAAGATAGACCGTCGCCCGACCTAGCAATCATCATACGGACCCGGCCCTCCGATGGCGGCGCCTGTGTCGCCTCCTCGCCCTTCCCCAAATAACAAGGGATCCAGATCGGACCTCGGCTCTATCAATCAAGCTTCGCTTCACGGAACGCTCCATCCAGATCGAAACCGCAAACCAGCCTCAGATTCGTGCCGCCTGTGGCGCACTCGACATCCCCGGAAGGACGGCCTCGGGTGCCCGGACATCGGCACCCACCACAGGAGCAATACCACTCCAGATCGGACCTCGGCGTAACCTACGCAGAGGGTCGATATCCACGTCGCACTTCGACTTCCTTCGGTAGCACGTCTTTTTCCAAGTAATGCACAATGCACCACCCAACTCGCTTTCACCGAGCCACACCTCACCTCGGCGCGCTGCTTCACTCCACCCGGCATCACCGTCCCTCGGCTATTCGTGGGCTATGACGGGATATGGCCTAACCGATCAGGCCCACTAACAGCCCAAACGAGCCGGGCCTAACGTTGATAGCGGGCCCACGCGGTCGAGTCCAAGGCGAGCCCTAATCGGCCCAAAACCCCAGCCCCGTAACCAAAGTCGCGCCACCTCCACGCGACGCACGTAGGCGGTTGCCTCGCCCGCCAACGGAGGACACGCCTGTAACCAAAGTCGCGCCACCCGCCAATGGAGGACACGCCTGTAACCAAAGTCGCGCCACCTCCACGTGGCGCACGCGCGCGTAAGCGGCGTCCTCGCTCGGCCAAATGGAGGCACGCCAGGAAGAGTCACGACCAATGGAGAGGTTGAGCACGCCGGTTGTAGGCTCGTGGTTGTATAAATAGAAGGAAAATTAACAATAGGAGGGTTGACAACTTATCGAATACTAAGAGCTTGTAACTACACTCACCTGCATCGAAATTATAGTGAAAGTAATGATAAACACTCCTCAGTGGGACGAGATCTCATTAACGATCGAACCACGTAAAAGCCTTGGTGTTCTTTATTGCTTACATAAATCCCGCACACTCACATAACGAGATTTATCATGAACATCCATCTCACCAAAATCGCGTAATCCATTCGCATTCTAAACCCTCGAGTCATTTTTCAATTTTTCGTTGGATTATATATTTGATGTTCCAAAGTAGATGTCACATATATCGGCAATAATCCGGCAAAAGGAGGATTATTCAGGGCAGGCTCAATGGATAATTTACTATGATTTGTTTGTTTTTTGGTATGTGTTTGTGGTTCTGAAGTTTTGATTGTTTAGGGCATTGCTTGGATGATATGTTTGTTACGAAAAACACACACCACAATCACAACAGAAAATAAAGAATAAAAGAATTGTTCACTCAGTTCGTCTTGCGACTACGTCTGGGGGCGATGTCAAGTCAGATATTTCACTATATTTTTCGGATACAGATTACGGGAAGAAACGACTTTTAAATAGACAATAATCAAACCATAATCCTAAGTCCATTAGGGTTCCGTCTGGGCCCAAAAAACATAAGCTCTAAAATTTGGATCACCGAGATCATGCTTGAGTGAGCAGTCCATTCAGGTTCCATACTCCAACAATGTTATGTTCTTTATTAATTACAAGTATATGGTGTATGGGAAAACATTTTGTACTTTTAGTTAGTAGTTTGGTAAATGCTTAGTTTTGGATTGTGAGAGTGTGAGTGGACATTTTGTGTAGCAAATGCAATGGAAATATGAGATGTTATTCTTTTGTCTTAGATATAACTTATCGGGGGATCTTTTCTTTTTCAGCAATACATCTTTTATATGTTGAAATCTCATAAGTATGAAAATCTGGAGCAGAACTGCAAAATCTTCAAAGCTAGTTTGGAAACTATATACTACTATCATTTTTAAGTGTAAGAATATTTGTCTCTAACTTCTGATGAAAGGTTAATAGGATTTATTTCTTTTTAGATGGGTAAACAATACCTAGAGGTCTAACTGAAAGAAGTTTGACGAAACTTTTTAAGCATCATTACACGTAGATAAACTAAATGAAATGGAATATCAGATTAAATAAAAATATCCATATTTTAATTAAGATCTAAGGCAACAATTTAAGACCGATAAAGACTAGTTTGATATTGTATTAATTTATGGTCCATTCAGATTAAAAATTAATAATTAATGCTTATAACCAAGAAAATAAAAACAATGATAAAATGGTTTCGAAACTGATTCTTGTCTGTTTTTGTTTTCTAGAAAAAAGGAAAAAAATGATTCGTGAGCACTTAAATGATATCATAGACCCTTAGGACAAAGCAATTAATCTGTTTTCTGCAGTTTGCAGGTGCAATTTGAATTCCATATCTTTCACCATACTGCATTAAATTGGTCTCATTTTTGTTTTCATAGTCTTCAAGAAAATAAATAGACAAGATCTGTGTTTATTTTTATTTTATTCGGAAGTAACAGAACATGGCTGCAGAACAGGGGTGAATCATGATACTATGTATCCAGTGTAAAGCAGTAATTATAGAGTTATTTGAAAAGAAAAGTAAGTTGTGTATTGAAAGACTCATATATATAGAGTAGAAAGCTAAAGATACATCATAATGGGCATAATTAGTATTAAGCCTATAATAATAAACTCTAACACTCTTCCTCAAGTTGGAGCATATATATCAAACATATTTAACTTGATACAAAATTCTGAGAATTGTTTTTTCCACCCAATGGTTTAATGAAGATATCAGTAGTCTAGTTGGACAAAGAAGTGAATGGAGTAGCAATAGTCTTACTCAACACATACTCGCGAATAAAATGACAGTCAACCTCAATGTGCTTAGTCCTTTCATGAAACACTGAATTATTTGCAATATAGATAGCTGCTTGGTTATCACAATGCATAGGTAAAGGTTCATTGAACGTGAACCCCAATTCCTCAAGTAGATTATTTACCCTAATCATTTCAATAGCAGTGTGAACCATAGCTCTATACTCAGCCTCGACAGAAGATTTAGCAACAATGTATTGTTTCTTACTTCGCCAAGTTACTAAGTTCATCCCAAATAAGTGCAG